>CM040930.1:23944405-24544405 GCA_023029165.1 Gobiocypris rarus
TACTGCAAGCTTTTACACATTTCCACACTCTATTGAACAATGCAGAGCATCGCATCACAGGGATCACCAATGTCTTTGCTGCGTAAAAGCGCGCGCCATCCAATCAATTGACACTTGGCTCTATAAAAACCTATCAAGCTGTCAGTGCGCGTGAAGCTACGGACAGACAAAAGAACTGTCCGATAAACATTACTAAAATGAGGTTAAATACCCACTCAAAGTTCGATTTAAGATCCCCATTGTCATAAATAGCCTATCACCGTTGCAATGTGCGCGCAAAGACGTTGTCTACGGAAAACTTTGATGGCAATGTCACAGAGAGGACACGGGAGAAGTTGGAATGGCAAGATTCAAGAATGAGTAACTCGAACAGAATGGAAAAAGTACACTGAAAATCAGCAATGCAGAAGACTCCCGAGATGCAAGACGAGCGCACAGAGTACGCGTCTGGAAGTCTCCCGTTAAATGAATACAACGCGAGCTTCATGGTCAACAGGACTAATTTGTCGTGGAGTGACTTTCAGGATCTCGCGGATTTGGATAAACCCGACTTTATGGGAGACGGATCTGCTGTCCTAAGAATTATGATCTCTGTCATTTACTCGGTTGTGTGCGCAATGGGTTTAATCGGAAACATCCTCGTCCTCTATCTTATGAAATCCAAACAAGCGTGGAAGAAGTCTTGCATCAACCTCTTTGTGACCAGTTTGGCGGTCACGGACTTTCAGTTTGTTTTGACACTTCCCTTTTGGGCTGTGGAGAACGCCATGGATTTCACGTGGCTGTTTGGGAAGGCGATGTGTAAGATAGTGTCTTATGTCACAGCTACGAACATGTACGCCAGCGTGTTTTTCCTCACGGCTATGAGCGTCGCGAGATACTGCTCCGTGGCTTCAGCGTTAAAAAGTAAGAGACGCCGGTTGCGTTTCTCCGCGCAGTGGATGACTGTCATCATCTGGATAGCAGCGATCGGTGCCGCTCTGCCAAACGCGATATTTTCAACGACCGCCACGGTGTCCAACGAGGAACTGTGTCTGGTGAAATTTCCCGACAGGAGCGGAGACGCGCAATTTTGGCTGGGTTTATACCATGCGCAAAAAGTACTTCTGGGGTTCCTCGTTCCGTTCGGAATAATCACGATCTGTTACCTGCTTCTCTTGCGCTTCATAACTAACAAAAATGTGAACACCTCCAGTGCCAAGAGGCGATCCAAAGTGACCAGATCTGTAACTATCGTCGTTTTGTCTTTTTTCCTGTGCTGGCTGCCGAATCAGGCGTTAACAGCGTGGGGCATCTTAATAAAACTCAATGTAGTGCACTTCAGTTACGAGTATTACACCACACAGGTGTATATCTTTCCAGTCACAGTTTGTTTGGCACATTCAAACAGCTGTCTCAATCCTATTCTGTACTGTTTAATGAGAAGGGAATTCAGAAAGGCGTTGAAAAAGCTGTTTTGGCAAATTACATCGCCTTCTGTGACAAACATGAGACCGTTTACCGCCTCCACGAAGCCCGATCAGGATGAACATTGTCCCGCGCTGGTGCCACTCAGTCCCGCGGAGCCCGCGCTTATTTTCTATCCTCCGGGGGCGGTCATGTATAACGGTAGAAACGACCTTCTGCCTAACAGCACATAAAGAGAAGCTATGTTGAGTATGGTTTCAGACTCAAACAAAATGGCTAATACGTTAATTAGCATGTACAGTGTTTTTCTCTGCCAACTAAAATAGTAGCCTACTCAAAGAAACCAACGCGCGGAATAAAAGCCGACCTGGAACATCTTTTAGAAGTGGAGGGAAGCCCCCCTCATTCTAAACGGCTCCAAATCCAAACCGTTCCAAGGATTTGGCTGCCAAATCCAATCCAAAGTTTTACATTTCTGAGGTACAACTCTGTGCCAACAGTTCATTGATTATCACCGAAGTATGTCAACTGATAATCTAAAATGTCTGCATTTCTTAATCCAGTTATTGTTTTTTCTCAAAGTGAATATTTATTGTGGTTTGACAATGGACATGATAATGCTTATTGTTTTATTAAAGTTGAAAACAAAATCACCTCAAATTGTATAAAACATCCAAATCTTGCAATTTTGTCAACTCTTCGTTGACTACATATACTTTTTCTTTAAACTTCACTGACAAAGGCTGTTATTTTAGAGTATGGCATGTAAATTGGAGTGCAAAGAGAAAGACGCAATCAGTGAATGGATCTGCAGATCTGTCAGGCACAGTACCAAAATGTGTCCGTTTCCTTTCTTTTTCCTGCTTGTTCTCAGTGAATAGAGGAGATGGACCAGATGAAATAGAGAAAGACATTTATTTGAGGTTTAATCTGTATATCACATGAACAGAGCGATAAAGAGGCAGCCAATTAGGGATACCGTTGAGGCAGAGAGCACCACCACAATCACACTGCCTGCTAGATTGACCAGGGCTCCAAGTCCAGCTCCCACTATGACCTGAGCCAGCTGTACCATGCAGGTAAGAGCTGCGCAGTCCATGCCAGTCCCACGGCCCTCAAGAGCTGGTTCATCACTGCTCAATTTCCTTCGCTCCTATGATAAGAGGGAGGCTTCACATGAGAAAACGGCTGTAATTATATATTTTTTAAAATTGCACATGGACATAAAAATGTCAGAAAACATCTATACAGCATTCCAAAAAAGATTACGATCATCTGAAGATTGGAGCAGAACACTGGATTTACAGATCATGAAGCCTTGCAGAGAGCACTGTGTTTGCATTTTGACGGTTCCAATAAAGCATGTTCATATGGTTCTAAGCAAATTTCAAGCTTTGTGAGCAAATCCAAGTTGCACTTTTTAAGCAGGGTTTAAATCAACACCTTGATTATAATTCAGTTCGATTTCCAGGGAAGGATTTCGATTTGTAATTCCATTTTCTGTTTCCGTGTGACTTCATTAACACTGTAGACATCCCAGGGATTTTAGATAGAGGCTAAACAAATCTATATTTGATTTGGAAAGTGAAAAATCAATGTTTTAAACTAGTGAAGCACTCGCTCTTGAATTAAGAAATGTTCTTGGTAAACAGCACATTTTTTCAGATACAAAAAACAGTGGTGTGTGCTAGTGACAGATAAACTCTGCCTTACATTAAACATTTGAACCATGTATTGATTCTTATTGGTCAATCGCAGCATTTGTAAATAGCTACTGTTTTCTGGGGCAAGGCTGTATAATTGACTGCTCATATTATGTTTGATCTAATAAAATCATTTCTATTTGAATCGATATTTATTAATATATTTTAAAAAGTCAATACGGTTTTATGTATTTACTTGTTTGTAGCCATGTATTAAGGAGTCCAGTAAGGGGGTTTTTAATCACATAATAACCCACTCGAGGATAATAAATGACCGACACTCTTTACACAAGTGTCCTGATTGCAATCAGGTTTATTGTGTGATAATAGTGACTGGCTGAGTTTATACTAGCATTTACTGAAAGGCCTTTACGAGTCTTTACAAGATGAAATTACAAAAAACTAATTGATATTTGATTAGAAAGAAACATCAACAAAATTATTAAATAACTTGTCTTTTTAAATAAATAAATAAATAAATAAATAAATAAATAAATAAATAAATAAATAAATATATATATATAAAAAGTACAATAATTTATTCTTGTGATGGCAAAGCTTTTCAGCAGCTATTACTCTTCAGTAACACACAAACCTTCACAAATCATTCTAATATGCTGATCTGGTTCAAGTAAAACAAAATGTGATTGTATTGTATTTGTCTATTTAAAAGCGTTTATTTATTTATTTTTCCCTGCTAAATAAAATTAGCAATTTCTTTTCTTTTTTTCAAAGTATACTCCTGGGCAAAAAAAGAAATGTTTAACTGGAGACTTTAGATTGGTCATGGGCCCTGTGTCTAACCTGGTTGCCCGTTGACAGCAACATTGCCCACCAACATTTCTCAAAAAGTTGCCCTGTGTTTCATCACCTTAAGATTTTAAATTGTCTTAGAATTTTCATTTTTGGGTGAACTAACCCTGTCATTAATTACTCCGTAAGACCTTTGTTCATCTTCGGAACACAAATTAAGATATTTTTGATGAAATCCGAGAGCTTTCTGAAGCGTTCTGACATAGAACCCAGAAGCGCTGCAATGTGTTTACTACATCAATAGCGTAATAGTCAGACACAGACAAGAAGATAATGTTGAAAAAGTCATTATATTTGTTTTGCTTTTGTGCACAAAAAAATATTCTTGTTGCTTCATAACATTAAGGTTGAACCACTTTAGTCACATGGACTATTTTAACGATGCCTTTACTACCTCTCTGGGCCTTGAAAGTTGCAATGACCTTGCTGTCTATGGATGGTTCAGAAAGCTCTCGGATTTCATCAAAAATATCTTGTGTTCTGAAGATGAACGAAGGTCTTACAGGTTTGAAATTACATGAGTAACTAATGACAGAATTTCCATTTATGGATGAACTAACCCAATATTTAATATTTAAGAAAATCCCATACTTAAAAAGCCTTGCTGTGTCAGAAAAACATCAAAGGCAGAATTAAGTTTTTGAGAATGAAGGCAGACTATTGGAAGTGTGGTGATACTCCAGAGCAATGTTCTCAAAAAATCTAGTAAGAAATATAATAACAAATGCATTTATTATTACATATGCATTATTACCGCGGAGGAAGAGAGGTCTCAGTGTGGCGGGCCTTTTTAGACAAACAAAACTTGGCTTGAGAACAAGTTCATCAGGCTCATGTTTTGATCTGGTCATGATTTCAACCCTATAGGGAACTCAAACAACTGAGGGACATTTTTCAACTACTCATGAACAGTTTGAAACCATTGACATTGAATGGAAAAACACTGACTCTTCTTCCGGTAAAAAGCTGTCTGCACGTTGGGGAAGAGTATTCCGTGCTAAAATACTTCATCTACAGCATTTGTGCAATTCTTGCTAATTTCCTGACTAGTGATTTGTGATTAAAATGGTTAAAGGGATAGTTCACCATGAAATGAAAAAGTAATTGTTCACTCACCCTGCTGTTGTTTCTAATGCCCTATGTACTTCTATCTTTTTCAGACCTGAAAAGCAGAAATTTTGAAAATAGTCCTGCACGCGCTCCTTCCTATAATGTAGTCAATAGCAACCAGGCTAAAACATTACAAAACGTATACAAAAGTATCACGCAATGATACAGTGAGATGCGCGCCACACAGAGTAACGACTGAGCTCAGTATTTTGACTAAATAATACGGTTTCTTTCTCGCAAAACCTTATAGTAGCATCCTGAACACTTTCCATATATGGCGCGCATCTCACTGTATCATTGCGATACTTTTGTATACGTTTTGTAATGTTTTAGCCTGGTTGCTATTGACTGCCATTATAGGAAGGAGTGCGTTCAGGACTACATTTTAAATTTCTGCTTTTGAGGTCCGAAAAAGATAGAAGGATATATGGCATTGGAACAACAGCAGGGTGAGTAAAATACATTTTTATTTTCATTTCAGGGTGAACCATCCCTTTAAGGCCATAAAAAGACCTCTAAATATTTAGCATGTTTGGTTTGGAATATTTTGCTTTGCCCATGAGTTTTTATTTTCTTGTTTATGAATTTATAAAACTGCTTGTTTGTTCATTTTTGACCTGATGTAACTCTGAAACTGACCTCTTCTGCCTTGTGGTACTCTGAGATGAGGTTGAATGGGATGGTGTAGAGAGTGCTGGACATGACTCCAAAAACACAACACAGCGTCAGCGTGGCCACAATGTTTGGAAATAGGCCGATCAGACCGGTTCCCAAACCAAACACAAAGTAGCCTAGGAAGTACAGTCCCTTCAGGCCAATATATGGCAGGAGCAGCCTTTGCACATCTGGATGGACACATATGGAAATCATTTAAGCAATTTCAACAATGGGCTTTTAATATAGAACAAATGGTGAATGAGATGAATAGCAAAGACACAACTGATTAGACGCATTCATATCATAAAATGTCTTGACTGATAAAGTCCTCTGAAATGGCCTTTTGAATGACATAGACTTCTAGCACTAATTAGAATGGCTGAGTGTTGAAAGGGACTGTTATTCTCTCATCGAAACTCTGAAAAAGTGTTTTATTCAATTTCAACCCCAGACTGACTTGGTAGGGGCATGCATTATCTGACTGTAATTGAACAGTCTTCTTTTGTCTGGATGCATTAGGACACTGCAGGTCTAATAAAGTCAGGAAGAATGAAGAGTTGAGTTATGGTTTAATATTACTCACATGAATAGAGTGCAGAGGAGACCGCGTTGATGCACAGGCCCCAGCAGCCCACTTCAACCCCTCTCTCATATGTCGCATAGGAGGTCGAATTGTGTTCAGCATATGGGTTCCCCTTATATACAATCTAAAGAGGGATACACAGATGCCAGGTATGTTACATGAGATAAAGCATGTGACACCATTACATCCTGATCCATCAGCCACTGGTCAAAATGGTTTAAAAACACTTAGAGAACCTCTCCACTGGTTTCTCTTTTCCCCTTATGCTACTTGAGTGAACCTACAAATCAAAAGGCTTCCTTAAACATTCATACATCACATTGCACATAAAAGGGAGTCGATGAAAGCAACATCCTCTGCTCTCGGTGTTATTCTCACCTTGAACTAGCCTTTTGCAACTCATTCAATTAGGTGATAGATTAGTTCCTTTAATGACCATCATATCTCAAAGTTAGACGCATTTCTAATAATCTAATAATATTCTTATACAGCCTGTTAAGAATATCTATCAGTGGTTAAATGGCCAGTCATTGCCCTGAACGTACAACTTTCTATACACTTCGACCGCCTACAAGAAGACTCACTCATTTATCCCAATTTAACACTGATCAAGCTAGCTGAGCAAGGGGAAGATAAGAAAAAGAAACTGCTACCTTTTAACCACAATTCAAAGCATCATTGATCTATTTTTCAGTGTGGGGTTCAAAATGCTACTCTTCTAGGAGTGCTAAATTGAAATCTAAAGTTAGAGACATTTACTAACTTTACTTTTTTGGGAAAGTGTGTTCACATGGGCCAATGCGAATAAATCTAGGTTTAAATTTAAAGAGACAAGATAGTCTATGCAAGCCCTGGCGTTTTATTCTTATAAAAAAAAACGATGTGAACAAGAACATCTTAACACATGTTAAGAGTGCTTAACACTTCAATTCAAACTCAAAGCCAGAGAGTGCCATCGCACAGACCAAACGGACTTATGTCATAACTTCAGGAAATCAGAGACATCCAGCTATCTCTGTACCTGAATAAAACAGACATGTTTTGAATGATGAAACGTTAAGACAATATACACATGATTGCGACAGTATATGATTTGTGTTTTTTAAAGCCATATTTTCATAACAAAAAAGTATATGAATAATGCAATGCTAATTGATGATATATCCTTTATTAGCGTACAGAAACTATATCTGCCTTATATTATGATAATTGCAATTTTTTACTTAATTCACAAGTGTTTGTAGTATACAAACCAATCATAAAATTGTCATAAGGACAAAATAATGAAAAATATTATACAATAAAAGTTATTGTTCAGCAGCATATTAAAATCTGTCAATTAGACAAAGGTCAAAAAAAAAAACTATTACACTTTTCTGTTCCCCTCACTTATGAAATGATGGACAAAGGTTGAGTCAAATGATTTGAGTCATTTTTCTGACTTGATTCCGACAGGTTGCACATTTTTTTAAACTCTCCTGGTTCTCTCTCATGTTTCTTCCATTACTGATGCTCAGGTTTTTGATACTCTGATCTCAGATCATATACCTGTATTGTTCTCCATGCCTTTTCCTCCGTCAAGATCAAACAGTACTCCTACTGTACAATGGACTCGTTCCTTTTCCTTTTCACCTTTAATGAGGTGTGTTTGTCTATGACCCTGGAGCCATCTTTGCCTGACTTGGATGCTGAACAACATCTTGATCTGCTTAACACTGCTTGCTCGGAGGTTTTAAATACCACTGCACAAGTCAAAACTTAAAACTGAACCATGGCTCAATGATAATATTCGCTCTCTTTTGGCGAGCCTGTAGAAGTGCAAAACGAAAATGGAAAAGGGATAAATTACAAATTTCCTATGAAACGCTCAGTTTTGGTGTTTTTCAGAAAGCTATGAAATCTGCAAAAGTATTTGTATAATTTAATTGTAAAAAAAAATTCACCATAGTTCTAAAGCCTTATTTTCTGTGTTAAACTCTGCTCTAAATCCTCCCATAAATATGATTTCAAATCATTATGTGAAGGTTTCTCAAGGTTTTTCTGTGATAAGATCACCTCTCTAAGATCTCAGTTACAACCATCTGCTAATGTTCCACCTGAACTTTGTTGTTGTTCAGCCAAATAGTGTTTTTGACCCTTCTCTTCTATCTCTCAGAGAAATTATTGAACATTTGAAACCTTCCTTCTGCTCTCATGATGTTCTTACGCCCCGTGTTCTGAATCAAGTTTTTGATTCGGTTGGACCATGTTTGGTGTCTTTTATAAATAAATGCTTGTGCTCAGGGACTATCCCCGATGGCCTTAAACAAGCCACAGTTACACCCCTCCTCAAAAAACCTTCACTTGATGATTGGGATTTAATAATTTTCAACCTATTACCAAAGCATTTGAGAAAACGGTTCTCATTCAGCTTCAGTCTTTCCTTAGCTCAAATAAAAATAAAATAAAACACAGCCTCTGCACAGCACTGAGTCGTCGTTATTATGGGTTTCTAATGATATACTGTTAGCGACTGACTCGGTGACTCTGTGATCCTAATACTGTTAGACCTAACCTCTGCTTTTAATACAGTTGACCATAAAATTCTCCTATCCCGACTAGAATGTTCTGTGGGCATTCAGGGAACTGTCCTCAGTTGGTTTAGATTATATTTAACGAATAGAAGGTTCTCTGTTAGACTGGGTCATTTTGGTTTCTCGTCTGCTCATCTCTCCAGTGGAGTGCCGCAGCGTTCAATTCTCGCACCTATTCTTTTTTCTCTGTATTTACTTCCTCTAGGCTCCATCTTCAGAAAACATGGTGTATCATTTCACTGCTATGCAGATGATACCCAAATGTATTTACCTCTGAAACGCAACAAACATGCGGCTCTGAAATCTCTTTTTGCATGTCAAGATGAAGTGAAACTGTGGTTCATAAAATGGCCAAATACTGTAACCTCAGTTTTAGAAGACCTCATGGAAACTCTGGGAGCAGAAGTATTGACCTCGACTACCTTGCTCCACTTCCTTCATCTTGCATTAAGAACTTAGGTGTTTTCTGCGATCAGAACCTCAAATTTTGAAAAACAAACAAATGCGGTGATCAGCTCTTGGGTTTTTTCCAGCTACGTCTACTCTAAGATTAGATCTTCTCGAGTAAACTTTAGAGATTGCTATCCATGCGCTTACTACATCTTGTTTGGATTATTGCAACTCTCTTTACTATGGCAAAGACTCTACAAAGACTCGACTTCAAGTAGTATAAAATGCCGCTGCAAAATTCCTCAAGAGAAAACATACATTTGATCACGTTTCACCTATTTTGAAATCGCTGCACTGGCTACCTGTGAAATTTCAGAATTGAATTAAATTCTACTTTTTGTTTTTAAATCCTTAACTAATCTGGAACCGAGCTATTTGTCTGAGCTACTCTGTCCACACAATCCCACATGAAATCTGAGGTCTGGTGATAAGAGACTTTTATCTTTCCCCAGATCACGATTAAAGCATAGAAGAGACAGAGCCTTTGCTATTGCTGGCCCTAGGCTGTACATTTGAACAGCCTTCTGGTTTACATCAGATCGGCACAGTCATTGTGAGTACATGTCATAAATGTTTGGCTTTGCCCATGTCTCTCTAACTTGTGTCTTGTTCAGCACTTTGGTCAGCCATGTTTTCTGTTTTTTTAAATGTGCTATATAAATAAAAACAAACTTGAAAATTGAAATGATGGCTACACCCTGTATAATGATAATGTATTGAATTTTTTTTTGCCAAGCTATACTTTTGACAACCTATTTTGGTGCTTAATTTTAGTAGCATTTAAATGCATCCATCTCCATCGAAAATTTTTTAAGAATCAATATGTAATTAATAAAAGTTTAAATAATAATAAAAAAATCACCATTTGTAATGGTGTATGAGGTGAGACACTCAGTTGTCCTCAGTGTGAAAATATGGATGTCAAAAATCATAGAGTCACTGCTGGATAGGGTTAAATATGCAGAAGATGCTAGGAAACCAAAGAATGTTCTGGACCTGGACTTTTCTGAAGAAATGTGGGCAGAACAGGACTGCTCAGGACAATCATGAAATGTATTAAAAAAGAAGAAAAAAAAACAGAAAAAAAATTCATAAAAACAGTCTTGGATCCTTCAAGTTATGAGAATCAATTAAGTGTGTGTAAACTTTTGAACTGCTTAATTTGTGTAAATGCAGATATTCTTATATCTTATGGACTATGTAAACATCAATGTTATAATGAATCATTTTCGTTGCAATGCTAAATAAAAACCAACAAGTAATTTATGATCCCTCTCTTTTATTTTTTTAAATTATTGATATTTTGCAGAATCTGCAGGGTGTATGTAAATTATGACTCATAGACAACGGCCCTGCTTGACTACATTAAGCAGGTCAGGGATTTCATTTAAAGGCTAGACTGTATTGCACTAAGTGTCAGCATATGTATATTATGGCTGTTCTGATCTCTCTCTTTAAATGTAGGGATGTGCAAAACTAAGCACAACTGGGAAAGTCAAATGTCATAAAAAAGCCTCATTCTCTCACCTGCCCCATAAAGTCAGTGAAGAAGAGCATGTTGCACAGGAAGGCTGTCCATCCCAAAAGATGACTCACACATAGACAGCGGTAATGGCTGGGCATGCTGATCACAGCTGCCAGCAGAGATTTCAGGGTCATCCTCTTCTGTACCTGAAGCACAGTTATGTACACAGATCAATAATGTCTTCTGAAAGGTTCAAAAGCTCAAAGCCATGAAAGCTTACCAGACAACATTTAAGAAACCTGTCAACCTTATGCATTAATGAAGATATAGTATTGTGTCTGCACATTATACTGGGATGAGAATGTATTTTAATACTGAAATAAATTGACACACTTCGAAAGATAATGGCTATAAAGGCTATGCACAAACACGCACACACATTAATGTTTAATTTACATGACAATTCAGGGACAGACATTTCTAAATAAAAAAAAATAAAAACACCTTCATGGCGTTTATCATCAAAAATGAAACTATGTCAACCTACCGTTACATTACATGATTCTTGTGATTCTTGTTTTGTGTTAAAACACATTCAGGCATGAAATGCAACTGATGTCTTCCAAAATTTCAATACAATTTCCCTGAGGTATTTACACCTCTCTGCATTTTATTCGAGACCTTTATCAGTCTAATTAAGCCAGTGTTATATCCGTCAGCCAGTGAAACAAGTCTCCCATCACTTCAGCAAGAACTATATGTTCTGAACATTTTGTCCAAAAGAAGAGTTTGGTGGAATAGAACTCTATCAGATACAGATGGCAGATTATGTGAGGTTTGTTTCAGGTTAATGATTGCGAGGCTGGCTGAGTTGGGGTCTAGACTGAGCAATTCCTTTTACCTTAGTGCCATTAACAATTTGATATGAACATTAACCCTCTGTGGTCTGAGGTGTTTTCTGGGGCCCTGGGGGTGTTTTAAAAGTAAAGTAAAGAGTAAAAAGTAAAGTTACTTTGCTGTTAGGAGTATAAAACTACAATTGTTTGACCCAATATACGGATACAGATTATATACATCATTAAAGCATAAATTCTGGTGCATAGTACACATTTGGGAAAGCATTTTACAGCTCTAAAAATGAGCTGAATTAAAGCATCACTCGGTGTGACTCACTGACATGACAAATTGCAGTTCCACATGCAGAGGTTTTACAAAGAGCATGCCCAATTTCTATGATTTAGAAAGAGCATTCTAATGATGATCTGAAACAGGATTTGAGACACTCTAATGATCATCCAAAATGTACTCTGTGGTCCAAAAACCTGAGGCCAAACTAAAAAAAATGTGGTTTACTATCCATAAATAAGTTTAAAGTTTAATGGATTTCAAAAAAAAAAGTAAACAGACAAATGTTATTACATAAATTAAGCAAGGTTTTTTTTAGATCATTAATCAAGTCACCAAGTCAAGTAAAGTAAATTATGACGTAGTATGACATCTCTTGTACAGACAATTCGATTTTCTTCTTACTATTGCAAGACAATATGCTCTTTGGATTATTCTCAAATCAGGCTGGAGAATATGGTTTCATAAGCTAGAGCGCTCCTGTCATTAAAGCGAAAGGATGGCAAAACTAATTCTAAGAAAATGAAATATCATTATTGTACTTTTAAATAATATATAATTTATTAAATAATAATAACAATTATAATAGTGGTTATTAACAAAAAATATGTCTTAACAATAACAATAATAAATGATTGTGGTTGTTATTATTATTAAAATGGTCAAATTGGGCTGAATCTTTTTATTTATTTATTATTATTTGATAAGTGATTCGATTTTGGACCTCGCCGTATAATGAGACTCGGATATCTAAAATTAAACATCTGCTATATTATGTAACTGTTTTAAAAAGGCAAACCTGAGACTGGTTTAATACTTAATGAACTAATAAAATATAGTGAAAACTTTGAGAAGCATGTAAATGTTTTAAACTGGGGAATCTTTGAACTTTACAATCAAAATCACACACAATATGGCCATAATGAGTATTCATTATGTCATCACATCACCACAAAGACCTCTTAATATGCCATTATTTGTTGTATTTTTAATAAACTAAAAAAGCATGTGCTGATTTTGATTATCGACTAAATAGACGACAAATTGTTTCTGTGAGGGGCATGAGCAATTTCCAGCCTAATTACAGCTCGCACAGGCTGTTGCGCCAAGGTCTGAAACAAGTCATTAAAATGTGAGGGAGAATTGGGTGCAGACTGAAGCCAAGAATAAAAGCCACATGAAAAAGGATTCAAAGCAACACAAATTACCAACCTCACTGTTAGGCTGCTTGGCACTGGGTGTGACTGCATTGGCTTCACTCAGGACAGAGAACGAGCGCTGCCTAATTTCAGGCAGAGGAGGCAGTTCTTTGCATACTGCTCCATAGCCATTATGATGCGGGCCTTCCAGGATCAGTGAGGCGCTTGGACAGGAGTCTGTACTTTGATCTTTAATCAATGGTTTCTCTGGGATGCTGAAAAGGTGCATGGTGAGAAAAATGCCCCAGGTTAGAGATGAGAAAAAATAGATAACTTGGTACTCTGAACCCAGTGCAAATCCAAGCACAGAGTGACCCCAGTCCATGGCGCCAATCAGGTATCCACAGGCTCCACCTAGACCTGCAAGGAAGCACAGGAGATTGCTTTGAAAAAACACTATTTTCTGAGCAACAACTTAAACAAAAAAAAAAGCTTTGGTGGCATGTCAACAGGAAAACTGACTATGTTGCAAAAAAATCAGAATGTGCTAATTGTACATCTCACTTGTGTGAAAAACAACAGTTTTTATATATAAACACTCACCTAACGGATTATTAGGAACACCTGTTCAATTTCTCATTAATGCAATTATCTAATCAACCAATCACATGGCAGTTGCTTCAATGCATTTAGATGCAATGCATTGATATCTCTGCGCCCAAGTAGCAGTGCTTCACCTGTGCTTCCCCATAATATAGTCCCAAGTTAATATCTGCCTAGGAAATCGCCTAGTCTTAATCTGCATCACTATTTGTATTTGTTGTGAATACGCAGGACACAAAGTAATTAGGTGTTTTTTTTAGTTTTTTTTTATTACTTTTACTAGTGACAGGCTAGCTGGCAACATAGGATTCCATTCATTATGCTAAGCTAAGCTAGCGGCGACCCTGCCAAACTAAAACAATGCATTCACTGAGACAAATTCATTTGCCCACATATCGAATGTAGGAAAGAAGTTGAATAATCCCTATTTCTAAAAACGGTGGAGTGTTCCTTTAATTATTTTAATAAATATAATAATTTACACTATGTTATTATTGCATCCTAATACTGTACAACAAAACTGAGGTGCAAATAATATGTATCTGTCAAAAAGTATAAGTTGCATGTAATTACTATTTACACATTGCAAAGAACTGCTACTTTTACATGGAGTAAATAGTATCTATCACTATTTTCACTTAGTGTAAATAGCATCTATTGCTGTCAAAAAATATGCCCACAACAAAGATCTAGCAGTATATTTAACCATAAGCATGGGTACTTTTTTTATCCCCATCTGGTGGGTTTGCTGCAAAAAAACTGTTGCATTGCAGGACATATTTTTTGTACCATTTTATCTCAAAATAAAAAAATAAAATAAAAATAATCCACCCAGTAAGCAGGGTTATGCACAATTACACACCAACAGCCCTGAGCCACAGAAGTGATCCAGTCATGTGGCTCTATAGCGCTCAGCTCCAACCCATGATCTCAGCACATGACTAGGCCTGTTTGGATTAGGATACGCACACACAGGCCCCTAGGTGCCTGACCGACACAACCAAGCTTTACTATAATTGGATAACCTCATGACGTTCTTGCAAGCATTTGATCTCGTTTTAAGGGTGCTATTTTTCTGTGATGGTTTAAGTGTGAACACATAAAACCAAGCACCTAGGTAATTAAATACCTTAACTTTGTTTGATTCCTTATCCAGTGTACACTAAATTCCACACTTCCTAAAAATCAGTAAGTGAAAATATACAGATATCCATCGTCTTGTATAGGTTCTCCACACAAGCATACATCTCTGGTAGCCTGACTAATATGTGGTTTTCCTTTTTTCCTAAAGAGATTTGTACTGTTATCCAAGATGGCTTTTTCCTTTTCAAGTTCATGCGTGACAGTGATGAAACACACAGAAACAAATTCCTCCAAAGCAAGATTTTGACCAGTAAACAACACAGACTACTGAGAGTTTAGAAGACACATGAAAACGGGTATTGTTAACACAACCAACCAACACCCCCCAGAAGACTTTGCTGCTGCCATACAGACAGCAGAATGTTTAGTTACATCAGTAACATGGCACAAAAGCACCCAGCAGACCATGTTAAAAATGGTGAAAGAGGAAACCGTTGCCATAGTACCAACTAATTTCACACAAGGAACTGCTTTAAAAAAATGGTCCTACAAAAACCGTTTGAAACAAATGCTATCAATCATCTTTGTATAGTAGTACAACGATCTGTAATGCACCAGCGTCTGTAGCGGTAATTGCAGAAAAGCATGCGCATTTTCACTCGTCAAGAAAATAACACGTTTTTCTTGAAGAAAAGGGTCAACCTGGCATAGAGCAAAAATATGTCAGATGCACATTGGCCAAAAAACGTACTTGAAAATGTATGTATGCACAGACTGTGTTAAATTTAGCTCTAAAACAAGCCTTCGTCTTGTGCAAAACAATTAATGCAAATTCAATGCACAGATCAATAAACTTTAATACGATTTTTAATTATACAAAACAAGGTCAAGCAAATCATTTATTGTTACTCTACCTGTGAGTAAGGCATGATAATGAAGACCTCGCTCCTTATCCCGATGAGAACACACATCAAACAAATAGGCTTTAATGGGTCCGTCAATGAAGTCCGCTGCAAAGTCAAACATCACCACGCCAAACATAACCACCACGATGGCCCATGTCCTTTTAACATTCCTATCCTCTAGTACAGCTGGAGGAGAGAAACAACATCAATCTTAGTTTCATTAAATACTCATTGTATACTATTGAATATAAACTTCTTATACATTTGGAAAACATATCTCAGGAGGCAAAAGCTAAAATTATTTTAGCCTTTTGCAGTGCATTAATTAATGCATAAATTAAATAAATAAAAGTGAATCGGTTTCAATTGCAGTAATGAGTTCTTAAGCATTTTAAATGTGGGTGCTTGGTAAAATAAACAACCCTTTACTACAAATTATTAGAACTCTAGATTTGTAGTATTTAATTGGACATATGTTAAATACAAATAGTTAAAAACAGACTCCCTTAACACAGTACAACATTTCCAGCTGTGTTATTTTGAGTCACTTTTCTTTGGTCATTTTATTTTGTAATCATTTGCTGTTCCTATATCTGCTTCTCTTCTGTCCTTGTTCAATATCATCTTTTCAAATTCCAGCCTAACAACAAAATTCAACGGTCAAGGGAAAACTACTTCATTACATTGCCACTTTGCCTAATTTTAAAGCAAATTGCTCCCGATTTCTTAATCTAGACAGATCCATCACGTTTACTTCAGCTACACCTACCTGACGTGACCACATCGCCATTTAGAAATAAAGTCAGGCCCACTAACATCATAATCCCCAGTAAAAGTATGTACGGTCGCCTTCGGCCCCACGGGGACCTACAGTAGTCGCTTGCCGAGCCAATGACAGGCTGTAGGACAAAACCCAAAATAGGACTGATGAGCCACACCAGGCTGTAGAGGCGTTTTGGGAGTCCAACGCTCAGCAAAACCGGCGTGACAAATGCCGCCTCAACAGCGTAGCAGAATTCCCTTCCAAACATGACCATGCCGTGCATGAGAAGCCTTCCTCTTGAGTGCTTCGGAGGCTCCACCACTCCAAACACAGCTGGTTCCATGCTGTCCAAATAGTCCTCTTTCTGTCCCGGGTCCACCGGGTAGTGCTCCATGGATGCGAGCGGGCTGTCCGGCGCAGAAAACCTGCAAGGCTGGTCCTCGGTTAGGAGAGTCATGGTTCTCTGTGTTGAAACTCTTAATTCCTACCGCATAGCTGAGCGATAAAGCTCAATACTATTCACAATGTGATCTGAGCTGAGAAGAAAAGGAGGTGGTGGTCTTGGTGGGATGAAAGTAGAAAGCCTTGCTTTTTTCCCCCGTCTTTGCTGCCAAAGGCCACTTGTGGAGTCGGCTGCAAGCACGTGACAAAGATTATGAGCTGTAGATGTTCTTCTCTTCCTCCTGGGTTACAAGAGGTTAGAGGTTAAGTGCAAGACAGCACAAACAAAACATAGTTAACATACAAGCAAATGGCTATCAGATAAAGGGAACATTAGAGTGTTTGTGGAAATATAAAGGTTATGAAAAAGCTTGCATGCTGGGATTGCTCATTAGATATATCAAGTGACTTACCATGTGATTCCTCTGCAAAAGACTTCAATGGGGTTGGAAAAAGATGGCAACGTATTAAGTCAGTCAAAGCCTACCACCCTATGCAATCTTCCCTCCCCATTCAGAGGACTAACCGCTGTTGCTTTGGTTCACTTATATCGGTCATGAGACATTCACGGAGTCTGTTCAACAATCATGTGAGCTTCTCACGGAACATCATCCTCTCTCTCTCTGACTTAATCTATGGAGGTGGAGCTGTGGATCACAAGCAACCGGTCAGATGGTACCACATGCATTAAAAATGCCACATTCCACACATATTTCTATTTTTAATGCAACTCATTCCTCTGGATCACTAATAGGATCTGCCTCAATAAAATCTGATGCAGAATGTTATTAAGGGAATAAGCTTCATTTATAGCCAGATGTGGTTTTAAAGATTTAATAATCATAATTGTTCACATTGATTATGATTTCATCACAATCAGAAAAAAAGCATAAGAAAACATTCCTTAATCGATCAGATCTGTTCTGATTGTGAAAATACTCCATTCAGAAATTTAGGGTGAATGAATACTTTTATTCAGCAAGGATGCATTAAATGGATCAAATTATATATGGTATAATTGTACAAAAGATTGCCATTTCAAATGAATGTTGTTAATTTTTCTATTAAAAAAAATCCCCCCAATTTTTTTACTATGGATTCCACAAAAACATTAAGCAGCACAACTGTTTTCAGCACTGATAAAAATCAGAAATATTTAATGAGCACCAAATCATCATATTAGAATGATTTCTGAACGATCATTTGACTGAAGACTGGCGTAATGATGCTGAAAATTCAGCTTTGCCATCACAGGAATAAACTACATTGTAAAATGTATTAAAATAGTATAAAGCTATTTTAAATTGCAATAACTGTTTTTACTGCATAAAATAAATGCAGCCTTGCTGAACAAAAGATTTTTCAAAAAGATTTAAAAAAATAATTCTCACTTTTTCCATTAATTAGTACATTTGTATACAAGTACTGTTGTTATGACAACATATATTTTTTATCTTAAACTGAGTCATTAATTGGTTTTATCCAAATAGCATTATCTTAGGTCATCAGCTCTGCTTAACATTTTGATAAAGGCAATTTCAAAGGCAAATATTTTAGTCAGTTAATTAATCTACGACACACTCAGCTATTCTCGCTAAAGGCACTTATTAGTCAAGGATTTCAATTCACAACGAAATGTGGTACATTTTAACCAACTACAATTAAAAAACCCTCACCAATACTTCAGTTAATAATTAAAAAGTGTCTTAAAAATAAGTCAGCATACCCTTTTTAAAAGACATATTACTGATGTGCTTGCTGACAAAAAGAGGGATGTTGAGGTTATTACAGTATATTTGCAATAGACTTTAATTAAATCCCACTTGACTTTCCCTGCAGCAATTACAAATGAGAGTTGAATGTGTTGGACATGTCAAATTAAAAGCCCAGAATCACTTAGTCAACCTCGACTGAAGCACCCGGTGACTCACAAGGGAGAGGGTCATTCTGTTCTGAAAAGCCCACTCATTCAATGAGACAGAAATGGAGTTCAAGTCCCACGCTGCATCAAAGTTGAATGATTCTCAAGTCAGACTCTGTTTACAGGCGTGCTTTAGCTTCGTTACACTCTATGATACCGCCAGACAAGAGCTGTTCAATTTGCGCTTGCTCAAACCCGTACTCCATCAGCACAGTGCGAGTGTGCTCTCCGATAAAGGGGTCACGGGAGCGGCAGGCCTCCGCAGGGGAGCGGGACAGAACGGGTGCAGGTCGGGGGATAATTTCCCCCTGAGAGTCCTTGTAGAATGATCCCCTTGCCTGATTGTGGTGGTGAGAGAGTACCTCATCCAGTGACAGCACAGGTGTGACACAGGCATCCGTCCCATCGAAGATCCGACCCCACTCAGCCTGCGTTTTAGTGGCAAACACCTGGGTGAATGTCTGTCTGAGCTGCGGCCAATCAGATACACTCATTTGTGAGGGCAGGTCAGCATCGTCCAAGCCCAAACCTGTAGCGTAAGAGAGAATTAAGTAGATAAAAAGGAGATTAAGAAAAAATAGGAAAGAACTCAAAGGAGTTTAGAGGACAGGGATCAAAGACATCATGAAGGACTATGAATCCAGAATCCATTAAACACAACACTGGCCACAGCAGGTGAATTATAAAGAAGTGTTCTTCTTTTGAGGGTACACAATCAAACATAAATATCAATGGAGTAATTATGGTTTCAAAGCAAGATTGAGTATGCTGCATTTGCACTTGGGTCATCAGTGTATGCGGTGAATCCCTGAGCACATACTAATAAAGCATCCTATGGCTTCTCCCTAATCTTTCCATGCCTTAGCAAAATTGACAACCATGTAGCCAGACCAATGTGACCCTGGGAATATTGTGGTTTAACAATTGTAAATGTCAATTGTACTCAGAAATCCATCACGTTACAGGTTTATTTCAGGTGAATTAAAGGCAGCTAGATGTATGGATACAGAAAGACAGAAAAAAAAAGATAAAATACAAAAAATAAGCACAGAAATAAAGACAATAAAACAAAACAAAACAAAAAAGAATATATACAAATAAAAAAATTAAATGAAGTAAAAATGCACTAGAGATAAAAATAATATAATAAAATGCAAAAATAAGCAATTAATAAAATTAAAATAATTATAAAAATAATAGAATAAGTAGAAATAAAAGGAACGTAATGCTAAACTGATGCCTGGGGGAAATGTCTGTTTGCACACAATTTTTTACTATGAACATGCCATTCTTTAGCAAATAAAGTGTGTTTTCCACTTATATTCCACTGAAGTGGCCAGGTGCATATCAGGCAGCATGAATTAAACACCGCATAGCACAATATCCATAAAGATGTCAAAAGCACTTCCTAAGGTTGTCTACAAATATGCCAGTCGCTTTTAAGACATCTAAGGTGACCAGAAGATATTTCCAAACGAAAAAAAGAATGCTAAATCCTTCAGTAAGTTTAGCTGCAGGCTTTAATGGGTTATTAAAATATTATTCAAATAACTAAAAAATATAAAAATTACCTCACCAGTTCAGATTTAAACAGCATGTATTCACACTGCATTTCAGAGCATGGGAACAATCATATTCAGAAATTGACTGTACAGGACCATACTGAGAGGAAACATAATACACTAACCCAGAATGAGCTGTTCATAGAACTGAGGCTCAATCGCTCCCACTGCCACGTACTTTCCGTCAGAAGTACGGTATGTATCATAGAACGGAGCACCACTATCCAGCATATTTTCCCCGCGAGGATGATTCCACAGGCCGAGGCTACGGGACTTCCACATGAAGGAGCCGACATACGCTGCACCTTCCACCTGCACAAACCCAGAGAAGTGAAGTGTTTTCATTATTATTTGAAATCATCCTGTTATGCTGAACATAATGTTCGGCATAAAGAAAAGAGGTCCTTGAGGAGGAAACATTACAAAGGGCTACAGAATACTGAGATGGCCAGTAGTTATATATATTCATAAGGTCACGTAATTCAGTTTACAATATAAATTTATATGCAGAAAACTGTGCAGATAATCACATATCTACATGCATGAATTAATGCATTAAACAAGATGGAAATGTGATATGACGGGAAGATTTAAGAAGCTTGGTTATACAAGCATGGCACATCATTGCACAGCAGGACTCTAAAGGGGCCATATCATGAGCAATAGATTGGTCTTTTATACATAATAAAGCTTGATGTCCAATGAAAACATTAAATGTAACCTACAGATTGTTCCTCTGCAGTCCAAAAGTAGCCTTTACAAAAAAAAAAAAAAGGTAATTTTGTGACACCATGCATAATCAAACAGGATATAGGAGCAGTCACAATGTAATATAGTATTCACAAAGGCTGCCTGTTATTAAAGGATGGTGCAAGTAAACATTACACAAGCAATAAACAAAAAAAAGATTGTGCGAACAAAGGTGGAAAGCTAGTCATGATGTTAATAATTTCACATGCAATGGGGACATTTCTCAAAGGGGCAGCATTAAAAAATGCCATTTTCTTCAGATAAAGGGTGAAAATGGCCATGAAAAACTAGAATATGGCTGTCTGACACAAATAATAAGTTAAATATGTATGATATGACCCCTTTAAAGACTTAAAGAACTGAAGTTAAAGGGTGTGTAGCAAGTCTTCCAAAAACTTTTTTTTTTTTTCACAGATGAAAAGGAAATTTTTTGTAGGTCAAATCCTCCCAACTGATGCACAAAAAATAAATATACATGCTTTCAAAGACCGTGACCTCGCAAGATCGACTTCAATATGGATATACTTCATATATATTCCCAGTGAACCCAGCCTCCAAAGAGATGTTGACAATCTGGGTTTCTATATTAGCACATAATTGGGCTGAGCAGCAAGAAGTCACTCTCCCAGATCCCTGCCGCTTTATAGCACTGAGTGTGTTCTGTTATGACTCAAAAAGCTATTTATTCACACTTCTTCCATTCATATAGTTCAGAGAAATACAGATGTATTAATGTGGAATATTTAGCTAGTTTTGTGAAACAATCAGTTAACGTGTTCTCTTTCTTTGACTCACTTGTTTACTGGATGTCAATAAAAAGATTATGCCAAACCAAATGTTGCATAACACAGTTCCTAAATGTTAAAGGGATAGTTCACCCAAAAATGAAAATGACAACCGACTTACCCTCAAGTCATCCTAGGTGTATATGACATTTTTCTTTCAGAAGAATGTCATATGTCATGACAATCGGCATTATATTAAAAAATGCTTTATAATGGCAGTGTCCATAAAAGTCCATAAAAGTGTATCCATCCATCATTAAAGTAATCCACACAGCTCCAGGGGGTTAATAAAGCGCTTCTGAAGCCAAGCGATGCATTTGTGTAGAAATATCCATATTACAAACTGTAAACTTCCGCTAATTATTGCACGCGTTCACAAAAGACTGGCATCCAACATATGACATAGGACGCAGGCATAGCGCAAGTTCAGGTGACGAACATGGAAGCGCAGAGGATAAAGCAAAATAATGCTTGGTTCACGCGAGAACTAGCATATTCTCATCAGATCGTCCTACATCATCTGCTGGAACGGCATTCTCTCGTGAACACGCGTACGACAGTTAGCGGACGTTAGAGATTACAGTTTGTAAAGTTTTAAATATGGATGTTTTTCTTTAAAAAAAATGCATTGCTTTGCTTCAGAAGGCCTTTATTAACCCCCGGAGCCATGTGGAGCACTTTTATAATAGATAGATGCACTTTTATGGACTTCAAAACAGAAACAGCCATTCACTGCCATTATAAAGCTTGGAAGAGGCAGGATATTTTAATATAAATCCAATTGTATTCTTCTGAAAGAAGAAATGTAAGAAGGATAAGTAAGAATGAAACACCATAGGATGACTTGAGGTTGAGTAAATCAGGAGCTAATTTCCATTTTTGGGTGAACTATCCCTTTAATGACACATCCAGGCCGCCTCTAAATTTCTAATAATAATTTTAGTAAAAAACTTTGAAAGCATAATGTTTGCAGGGTAATGAATCCAAACTGGCACGAAAGTCTCAACACTATTTGCTTGCCTTGCAGGTTAATAACACTCACATCACCAAAAGTTGCTGTCTGAATCAAATGACAGGTCTTATCAAACAGTGTCAAGGTGACTCTCACAGGAGAATGCTTCAGATATCTTTACTGCCTAACAGGCAAACATCTAATCATCATTACCACAGCTCTTGCCCACATTGACATACACAGCGCAAACACAGCTAACCTCTTCACTAGCACTGCAGCTTTGCTCCAGGTCTGAATCTCTAATGCGAAATATTCTTCAATATTGGATTGTCACATATTAAGCTTTATATTTACCACGCTTTATTTCCTTAAGGGCTTAAAGTGGCAGAGATCAGAATGTGTCAGAGCAGATTACATAACCTCAGACGAATCACAGCTCCATTGTCTAGTTGAGGTTTTCTAATGCATAAAAATGTACTCAGGGCCAAGTGAAATGTCATATTTAATTAACAAGCATAAAAGCAGAATGCTAATAATCATTATCTTCCAGCAGAGTAAAGCATGAACAAAACAGGGAACTTTAAATGACCAGTGTGCCAGCAAACCTTAAAATATTTTTGGTCCAGCTGCTCCAATAAACACAAACAGGGTTTAACACACAGATTTAGCACAAGTGTGAATTAGACTCAGGCAGTGAGAATTAGACTGTTTATATAAGACTATTCAAAAAGAAAAACCAAAGGGTAGGGTAAGTGTAGGATAATAAAGGGAAATTACAGCCCTCCTAACAAAACAGTAAAACATGGTTATGGGTTAAAAAAACTGATAAAACTGTATACTTTAAATACAAGGTAAAGGAATGCAAGCCAGTTTGGAGAAGAAAAAAAAAAGTCTGCTTATGTCTAAAATGTTAAATGGAATGTAATAAATATTACAACACTTCTTTATTATTTTGCTTGTAAGGTTATTCAGCAAAGAATTCAGATTCAACTTTGTCCTTATATTGTAATCATTAAAGGTGCAGTGTGTAGTATTTATGAGGATCTATTGACAGAAATGCAATATAATATACATAACTGTGTTTTCAGTGGTGTATAAATACCTTAAATATAACAGTTATGTTTTTATTACCTTAGAATGAGCCATCAATCTTCATACACCACGGGTCCCCTTTCAGTACAGTTATGTTTCTACAGTAGCCCTAAACATACAAACTTCTCTATAGAGTGATAGCTACTCTCTGGTGTCTCAGATGACGGCATCTTTGTCCTGTGTCAGCCACCGTAGTTTATCTATGTGCTTCGAAAGGGAAGAGTGAACAGTTGCAATTCGCAACCTCAATGCTAGATGCAGCTAAAATTGTGCACCTTTAAAGGGATAGTTCACCCAAAAATGAAAATTAGCCCATGATTTACTCGCCCTCAAGTCATCCTAGGTGCATATGACATTTTTCTTTCAGACAAATAAAAGTTGAATAGTAGCCTAATGAAGAGCCCTGCTCAATGAAAAACGCCCTGAGATAATTAATGATACCTGATGATTCAGCAATACATTAATGCAACTGACTTGACTTGATTTGAAAGCTTTGTAAAAGGGTTATTTGTGGTGAGAAATAAAAGTAACAAATTTCATTTAGTGTCAGAAAGAGAGCCAGGGTGAAGAGACTATATGCTCTAAGACAGGTAAGCTGCTATTGTACCATAGTGTGTGAATAAGCAAACATTATCACTGAAAAAAATGGCTCTTACTTAGTATCTTATTTGTATCTAAATATTCTTAATTCAAGATACTAGACAAGTGAAATGGCTTAAGGAATTGTGTCTTGTTTTCGGGAGAAAAAAACACCCTAAAAATTACGTGTTTTTTTTTGTTGTTTAAAACAAACTAAATCTAAAACAATTATTTGTCTTACCCCATTTGCAGCTTGTTTTAAGCAAAAAAAATCACTTAATTTGGAGGTGGGTTTTTTTCATACTTGTTTAGTAAATGCATCAAAAAAATCATTTTTAAAAATATATTTGTACTGGAAACAAGACAAAAATACCAAGAGAAGCATTTTTTTTGTTTTTTTGCAGTGATCACATTAGTTACAATATAACAACTTTCTATGCCCAGGTGTTACTAGTGTGACCCATTATGTTTTAATCAAATGATAGTGAATATACAAAGCCCACGATTGAAAGGAAATAGGATAAAAGTAATATAAATAGAATAAAATATGAATAAAAGTGGGCCGGTCTAAGGCATAAAACTCCAGAGCTGAAAATGAGTCCCAATCCGGCCCTGGTTTTGGCACATACAGTTGTTAACTTCATCAATGCATCTGCACAGGGACTAGGGCTGAACGATATATCGTTATCGTATCTATATCTAGATATGAACTTTCAAGATATTACTATCGAAAAAAGCAACGATATAGACGACATAGATTTCCCCTCTCCGCGCTCGCCCTGTATCCAACCCTGGCAGTCACAACAAACATCATTTCACGAGTGCCCTTGAATGCACCGCTAAAGCCAGCGCGCACACACTACTATAGGGACGGGGGAACTACCGCAGCAGCAACAGCACTGAATGAATGATGATCTGCTTTTGCGTCATTTTTCCTTTTTTATTCAGAATAGTCACAAATGTCTTAGCTATGGCATTAAATATCTGATATTCCGATTGTCAAATAAGTCATGCAAGTGGAAGTATATTATTGTTTAAACACCTTTATAACGATCGCGTTAGTTGAGCTGTATGCGCGATGGGCGCCGCCGTGTAAGTTTGTGCCGCAGACGCAGTTCAGAGAATCGGATCTGTTGGATTTACAACCTCTATGTTTACAACACGTGAATTCATCCACTTCTACCGAAATACTTAAGTAAGTAGCTGGTGAACTGGGAATAGAATAGAGTAAACATTGAAGTTATTTACACAATGTGTATCTGATATGAATAAAACGTGACGAATTATAATGGAAAGGATTATTATTACCTCTTCCATAGACATCATTGTGTAATTTATGTTAATGTTGATGACTTGTTCTTAAAATAAAACTATACTTTCCACATTTTTTTGTATTATGATCTTTTTATTTTTCTGAGAAATGCTTGGTTTTCACCGAACACGTAGTCATATCGTATTGTATCGATATCGAGATATCTGGCATGAAAATCGAGATATGAAATTTTGTCCATATCGTTCAGTCCTAACAGGGAGTCAATGGGGCTATAGTCATTAGGTGAGTGCTAAGTAGATCTGGGTGTCGTCAGCATAGCTGTGGTAAGCAATTTTATTCTCTCTCATAATTTGGCTCATTGGCAGCATATACAGGTTGAATAAGAGTGGTGCAAGAATTGAGGACTCCGCATGTCATGGGTGTCCAGTCGGACTTATGGTCACCTATGCTCACATAATAACCTCTTCCTTCTAAGTACGACCTGAACCATTTAAGGACCATCCCAGAAAGTCCAACCCAATTTTCTAGCCTGTCAAGATGTATGTTATGGTCAACAGTGTCAAATGCAGCACTGAGGTCGAGTAGCATCAGAATTGATGTTTTGCCTGTATCTGTATTAAGGCGAATATCATTTATTATCTTTATAAGTGCTGTTTTTGTGCTGTGATGTGGTCGGAAACCAGATTTAAAATTGTCAAAGTATCTGTTTGAGCTTAAGAATTTGTTCAGCTGACTGAAGACAACTTTTTCAATGATCTTGCCTATGAAGGGAAGATTTGAGATTGGTCTGTAGTTGCTCAATATGGGGTCTATGGGATTGACTCCCTTCTGAAGCCTGTCTCTAGTGGCCAGTCAATGAATTGCAGTATAAGTCACTAGAGTGTTCGATTCAAGAGAGACAAGAAGGTTGACGCTTGGTCCTTATTTGGAAAATAACCATTCTAACAGTATTCACACGTAGCTTTGGTAATGAATACAGATAGTCTGCCACAAGCAATTACTGGAAATTCCAGATTGCAGAAAATTGCTAGGCTGGTCAGAAAACGGGGTGATCTTGTTGAGGTAAAAAAGGTTTTGTAATTGCCTCATTCCATGCAGGGACTGGTGAAAACATGTAGAGGAAAAGATTTTTAGCACCATGGAAGGGAAAAAACAATACCCAACAGAAATGAAAGCAAGAAAGCACAAGTGCTTATTTTTCCAATAGCTTAAAATGAGCAGCACAAATCTTAGCTAGCCAGCCCTGGAAACAATCACAGTCAAAAGAGTCTGTAGGAAACAGGAAATTGTTCTACTGGTTTTTCAAAGGAAGTTAATAACAATTTCAGTAGAAACCCATATTAAGATAATGTGCAGTATCTCACCATGCTGGCATCAATGATCTGGCCTTGTCCTGACCGGCTCCTCTCCAGGAGAGCCAACACAATCCCAAACGCACACATGAGACCTCCTCCAGCAAAGTCTGCCACTAAATTCAGTGGAGCGTATGGTTTCTCTGAGCTACGGCCCAGCATGGACAGTAACCCTATTACAGAGAGAGGAGGACAGAGACATGCTGAAAACTGAAGAATGAATTATGGCTGAATAATTACTTTAAAAGGATGTTTTTTTTACGGTCAGCTAAAATGTCAACAAAAAAGCCTCTTGCATCACAAGCAAGCATGTTTCTGTCCTCTGTTTTAATCCTAATGCCTGTTCAGTAGTGTTAAGAACATAGAGATAAAATAACAGAACATGATTGTGTTCTTTGGCCATTAGGTGATGGCATGCATTTACCACCGATACACTTACCAAAGGCCAATGTCCAAGAAAAGCTTTCTGCTACATCCTGCACAAGTGTTGACCTTCACACCCCAATGACAGCACGTGAATAAAATGAACATAGTAGAACCATGGCATTTGCAATGTACAGTAATTGGTGTTAACAAAAAAGGAATAAGTTAAATGTAATTATAAATAAATGTCAGTGCTTATTGATGTAAAAATAATTGTTGTTTGATGCATCAATGGTTCAAGACGCCATGTAAATCTGGCGCTGTTGTTTTGCATGAAAGCATGAACGCAACATTGAAATGCAGCAGCCATGATTATATTACATTAATGCTTTTATTGTAACATTTTATGCATTTGGCAGATGTTTTGATACAAAGTGACTATTAAATTTAATTGAATTCAATTAAATTGAGATGTTATCAGTTTATGCATTCCCTGAAACGAACCCATACCCTTGGTGTTGCTAGCGCCATGCACTACAATAATAAAAATATACCAATAAAAGTGTCATTTATTTTAAATAAAGATAGCATAAGTAAACAATTCACAAGAAGTAAGTCCTGTAAGTAACAGTTTCCTTAAAGTAGCAGTGAAATCAAGTGACATTTCTTGTTTTTTTATGGAATATTGCTGTATTTATTACAAATTGTTTATCCTTGCACAGCTTTTTTTTTATTCATGTCATTTTAAAATCAACATAACTATCCCCGGCCTTAATGTTTTAGTTAAATGTTAAAAGAAAACTAAAAGAGGTGAATAGTTTAAAAACCTAAATAAAATAATATAAAATATAAACATTTTATGTAAAATATTCTTTAAAAAAAAAATGTATGATTCATAATAAAATCTCATGATCAAAGATTAATACAGCATAATCGTCTACTGACATTCTTTTGACAGCACAGACTCAGACACACCCCAACTCAGGCAGGCAGGCACACATGCTTTTTCTAATAGTTCCTTTCCATGCAGTGTGTAATATAGCAGACTGCAGTTTGTGAACGTAAAAGGTCTGTCAAGTTATAAAGATCAAATGCATGACAAATAAAGTTATTGTCTCCTAAAACCTGTAACAATGTAACAAATTTGCACAAGGAGAGCCACTGATCTCTATTGGCTGCCCACAAATGATGTCCACTTGGACCCACCCTCAAACACTGTAAACCAAAACAGACTGGGTCATCTGACCAATCAGAGCAGAGCAGGCTCGCGGAATCTTCACATGAACCGTTTCAAGACTCTTTGAGGAATGAGGCAAAGTGTTATTTGACCTTTGATTCATGTAAATCTATTGTAGGAGACCTTTAACAAAATTAGGAAGCTTTAACATAGCATAATCATTACACTTTAATAAACAATAAGAGGGAGTGATTTATTTTCAGTCTGCAACCTGACGTGCTGGTTTGCAGCCATGCCTCACTGTGGAGAAAAACTGCTTGTACAAGTTTTCCTCCAAATACATTTTGAACTTCACTGAAGCTCCATCTCTCTAATCTACTCTGCTTCACAACCACTGTGCCTAAGGGCATTTTGGGAAAGGTTATTAACCAGGCTCCTGTGCATCTGTTTAACAGTGATCTTTACCTGACATGGCCAAGTAGTTGATATCATGGCCAGCAGCCTTGGCGTAGGATCCGCTCTGACCATAGCCAGTGAGTCGAGCATAGATCAGGCATGGATTCTCTTTTAGCAAGTCTTCAGGACCTAATCCCATCTTCTCCATAACTCCTTAATTATACCAGAGATTTAATAAAGGAAAGGAAAAAACCTTGAAGGTAAATACATTTTAATTTAGAGGACAAATTATTATTGCTTGGATTTAAACTTTATTAAAAAATAAAAAGTAATTCATTTGCATAGAAATATATTTATTATTACTGAATTTGTTTGTTAAACCATTATTATTACGTTGTTTTTTTTTTACTTAAAGTTTATCAGAGCTGCCATAATAATAAATATTACAAAATGTAAAAAACTAACTGTATCTATATTTAATAAGCATGCTCTGCTATTAAATACACGTTGTGCCAGGATCAGAAAGATACTACATTCAAAGAAATAAAATACACACTGCCATCTAGCTAGACAAGTATTAATTGGCAACAAATGTCAAAATGTAAAAACTGTGGAACCATGTTTGCTGGTTTTAATGAAGGCACTGACCTTTACGATAAGGCTCAAGAAGCACATCTGACTGGACACACAGTCTTTTCAAAACAGCGACAGCTTTGGGACTCTTCAGATTCAAGGCCACTGATTGTTTGCCTCTTGCTTGAGTATCTACAGTCATTGCCACCTTTGTCCGATCTACCCGGATCACTCTTGCGCCGAAGTCCGCAAGTATCATCCCGCAAAAGGGTGCAGGGGCAAGTCCTGCCAGCTCAATTACACGCACTCCTGTCAGAGCCATTATGGAGCCTGTTTATATATAAAATAATAATAATAAAAAATTGCATATAGAAATTGTTTTTATGCAGTCTAGGAGTGGTTGAAACACACTAAAACACACTATATGTATAATATATATATATATATATATATATATATATATATATATATATATATATATATATATATATATATATATATATATATATATATATATATATATATATATATCAATAAAGCAGTGTGCATTGTCAAATGATAGTTGTCATTTGGGTTACAGTTCACTCCAGTCTATTCCCAACGTATTATTAAACCGCAAACTGGCAATAACGCAAAATAACAACAGTTTGTTATGTATGTTTTCTGTCGAAACCAATTTGAGTTAAAAAAAAAACATCAGATAAAACATTAGTAATTATGACTTTGATATAAAATGCATACAAACATACCGTTTAAGACACCTCGAGTTCAAACCAAACTGCTCGGCGCGTCTTTATGACGTGTGCTTGCGCATAGGATCATAGGATTATGGACGTTGTAGTGTACTCTCTCTCTCTCTCTCTCTCTCTCTCTCTCTCTCTCTCTCTCTCTCTCTCTCTCTCTCTCTCTCTCTCTCTCTCTCTCTCTCTCTCTCTCTCTCTCTCTCTCTCTCTCTCTAATACAATTCATCCATTTTCATTTGTTCATTGAGTTCATTGAGTATGGTTCTCGATCTGAATACAACCGCGTTTGATTTTCTAGAGAAAAAAGGAAAAGAGTAAAGGAAACCATTTCAGTGTTTCTTTTTCCTTTCTTTGGTAAGAATGTATCTGCTGATGCATAACTGTAAATTCTTGTAGATAATAATGGTCTATGAACCCTCAATTTCATTATTGTCACATTAATGTATTTGACTCTGAACATGAAGGATTGATCCTTCAAATTGCCTATGTCAATTCTGTGCCTTGGTACAGTTGCCAAATATTCTAGTGCAGTCAATGATGAATAAAAAATGGATCCCATTGACAAATAGGATCAGATTTAAGACATTTGGAAACAGTCACATTCAATATGCCATGAATAAATGATACTTTCAAGACAGATTTGAACTGACTGATAAATGTTTGGAGACGTGCTGCAAATTTATGTCTCAACAATGCTATTTATGCATACAATACGCAATTCAATTCAAATAAATGTAGGAGATCAGGTACATAGCACACATGGTGAATAATAAGGGTTACGGTTCAAGGATTACAATTCACAGGAAAAAACGTATTTTACAGAAATGTTGGGTCATTTTAACATGGTTGGGTTATTTTTAGTAATAACCCTGCCATTGGGTTAAATGCGGTTTCCCCAGCGACAGTTCAAATTTTAAGGCGAAAAAACGTCCAGTGACAGTCAACAGAAGAAGCTGCTGCAGCCTGGTTATGAAATGAAAGGTAAGTCATATCGATTTTTTTTTTGTATACAACTCTTATAACATTAGGCTATGTATTGTACTGAAACGTTGAATACTCTAAAACTGAATTTTATATTTTTTTAAAACAAAGTTCCCTTTACGTTAAACCCTATCCCAGTTAACGTTAGCTCGCTAGCAGTAGGCTAATAAATTAATTAAAATATTATTCTAGCGAAACTGTTTAGAAACTTAAAGTAAGTTAAGTAATGTTAGACCTAGTCAGAATGCCGCGCGGAGCATTATCAGCTCAGCCCGCTCATCGCAAGATCAGACGCGGTCACACGAAACCACAACAGTGCTATGAGATCCAGGGAATCCGTTTGAATTCTTCGAAATCTCTGTTGTAAGATAAAAGTGTAGATATTCCCAACAACATTGACGTAGAAAACAGGAGAAATATTGTTTAATTAATAAAAATGTAATTTAATACAATTTAATAAAATTAATAAAAACTTAGTTCACGAAATGTTTTCCAAACCACAAATTACCTATCGTTAGTTTTACTGTAATAACACAACTGCAACTATGGTATTTTGGCACAAATGTGGTAACTTATATAATGAATGTTGTCATATGAATATAGTCATGCATATTACTATTAAATGTAGCTAAAGCGTCCAATTATAGTATTTTTTCTAATGAAGCTATGACAGTTTTTGCCTTTATTTTAAATGTGTTCTAAATGTGTTATATCTGTTTTAGACAAATGGATTAATTTGTGAAGTGAAGCAAAGACAACAATTGAACCTCTTCCATTTAATTAAAGTTGAGTAAAGGTGAGTATTGAAATAAGTTGTACACAAAAGTTTTTTATTTTTAAAGACTAGTTTACTTTTCTGATTTTGTTGTTGTTGTTCATTCTAATGCAGAGGAAGGAGTGAATTTATGCTGCTTGATGACAGTGTTTCTCGACTCTATACTCCTGGCGTATCCCCAATAGTAGGCTACACAATTTGTCTTCCTTATCTCATGCACATTTCTGGTCTTGGAGTCTCTCTACTAACAAGCTCAGGGTTTTTCCTACATTGACATTTTTTTGGCGGCCGACAAAACAAATGTTTTTATATATATACTTTTATACACTACTTTTTAATATATATATATATATATATATATATATATATATATATATATATATATATATATATATATATATATAATTATACCAAAACAATGATCTATAAATTGTGTAAAAATGAGGAACAAAAACAAACATCAAGGTATCAAAATAAGATGAGCAAAAATTACAAACTTTCTTTGAATTTATTTAAAATGTTTTGTCAGTATTGCGCTTGCAGATCCCGTGGTAGGGTACTTTTTTACTGTGCATGTGTGTATGGATGGCCATGTCTGTCAGCAACCACCGAAGACCATTTTTGACCCAGGAAAAACCCTGAAGCTGGTAAGTTTAATAATGATTAGAGAGCCCAAATGTACAGTGCTGGGGCTACTACAGAACCAGGTTGTTTGGGTAAGTCAGTTCAGCTGTCTTCCCTCATTTTCATATAATATGTTTTTAATTTCAATAGAGTATGAGTTGTCTGATGATTGACTGATTGAATGGATTTGATCCTCTTGGAATAAAATAAGTAGAACATCCCTGACTTCACGACTATCCTGGGATGGTGAGTTTAATGATGGTCGGCATGTCTTATTTTGGAAAAACTGTTTTGGTTGTGTCTGTGCATGTGAAATTAGGCCCATACATGTGGTATAAGTGAAAACTGTTTTTTTCTTTTTCTGTAAACTTGTCTTTCAAAAGGTGATTATGGAGAATTGCCTTTAAAACCCTTCCTGCCATCCTGCCACCATCGCCATACCTCACAAATGGAAAAAAATGATGTGTCCAACATATGCTGAAATGAAAAGAAGCTTAATGACATTGAGCCTGTAAGTAAAACCAACACTATCAAATTAGCTCTGATAAAGTACACTGCTGTCTCATATGCATTAATTTATTCTTTCCTTTAGTGATTCTGCTTGTAAACGTTTTAGTTCACCCAAATAAGTAAAATTCTGTCATTAAAGGTATAGTTCATCCAAAGATGATCTTATAATTTACTCACCCTCAAGTCATCCTAGGCGTATATGACTTTCTTCTTTCAGACGAATACAATCAGAGCTATATGAATAAATATCCTGGTTCTTCCAAGCTTTATAATGGCAGTGAATGGGAGCTCAAAATTTGAAACCCAAAGAAAGTGCATCTGTCCATTATAAAAGTGCTCCACACGGCTCCAGGGGTTAATAAAGGCCTTCTGAAGCGAATCGATGGGTTTGTGTAAGAAAAATATCCATATTTAAAACTTTGTAGACTAAAATAACTAACTAAAATAACAGCCTTCCATATTCAACTTACAAAGAAAGTGTAACTGCTTGCGCATTTCAAAACGCTTTCGCTAAGTCCGACGTCATCGTCACGCCAGTTACGTTTTTTTCAGAAGTTGAATATGGAAGGTGGTCCACTGGAAGCTAGATATTTTACTTTTATAACGTGTTAAATATAAATATTTTTCTTACACTAACCCAGGGGTAGGCAAGTTCGGTCCTAGAGAGCCGCTGTCCTGCAGAGTTTGACTCCAACCCTGAAAAATCCTCACCTGCCTGTAGCTTTAGTAATCCTGAAGACACTGATGAGCTTTTTCAGGTGTGTTTGATTAGGGTTGGATCTAAACTCTGCAGGACAGTGGCTCTCTAGGACCGAACTTGCCTACCCCTGCACTAACCCATCGATTCACTTCAATGGGTTCTTATTAACCCCTGGAGCCGTGTGGATTAATTTTATAATGAATGGATTCACTTTTTTGGGCTTCAAATTTTGGGCTTCCATTCACTGCCATTATAAAGCTTTGAAGAGCCAGGACATTTATTAATATAACTCAGATTGTATTTGTCTAAAATAACAATGTCATATAAACCTAGGATGGCATGAGGGTGAGTAAATCATGGGCTAATTTTCATTTTCAACTTTCTGTCCCTCTATTGCCGGCCTACGCAATTACCTATTTCATGGCCCAGAATAGACATCATTAAAGTAATTCATGTGACTCAAGTGTTTTAGCTTCAATTTTATGAAGCGACACCAGTCCTTTATGCAAAACATAACAAAACATGATACAACAACATCTGTTCTCTCATCAACACAACACGCATGCGTCAAGGTGCTCTCGTGAACATGCGTTGAGATTAATAGTTTGTAAATAAAGTGGTAAATTATGGTTAAGGGATAGAAATGACTTATTAGAGTGACAGTTTTTAATTCAGTACAGCACTGCTTTATTGTAACTTTTATGTAAACGTTTAACACTACTGTTGTCACATTGCATGCCAACTGAACTTTATTTATTTTATAAGGTTGGACTAACATGGTGCATTTGTCACATGCCTGTCCTGTCTTGTGTGCACATGTGGGTTTTGTTAGTGTGGCCATGTGCCTCTGTCATTGTCAGATCCCACCCACTTGTTATCTCGTTATTGGTTTAATTTGCCCCACCTGTGTTCTATCATTCCCTGCTTGATTTCTCCCCTTTATAAGTTCCTGTGTGTTTTCAGTCCTTGTCGGATCGTTGTTATGTCTACGTCTCCCAGTTCCCCGTGATCTTTGGTGGTTTGTGTAAGTTGTCTTTTGTTTCTTATTATGTGTTTTTCCCCCCTCGTGGGTTTTTGTTTTGAGTTTATGTTTTGTTTATAATTAAATCCCTTTTTTTTTTACTGCACTTGAGTCCTCGCCCCTGTTTGTCCCTCGTCTCACGTGACAGCATTAGCTGAAGAGTGAGACAAGCCAGGATCCACATGATGATGCTTGAGGACAAAGAGAACTCGCAGGTTTTTTTCATTTTCAGTGTGGAGGCAGTTGAACAGAAGACCTTCAAGCGCTGGATGTGTTTCAGAATTTTTTTATACATCTATGACATAAACTATCCGAAGACCTCTGCCCCCATTTGGGAGTTTTTGCGGGACACAAACTTGAATATCCAGAGTTCCTTCAACACAATGCTGCTTCATTAAGAGCTTTGATCATCATTTGTATTTGTTTTGCTACTTAAGGTATATTTACAACACATCAATCCGTACAATGTAGATTTTTAAATAAAGTTGTTTATTTCTGGAAGGATTTAATATGATGAATTTGTCTATTCTGTTTTGAATTTAATATTACTGTACACTTTTGTGTAGTTTTAAATATAGGTTTTGAATGTGTTCTGTTTGTAATTTTTTAATAAGTTTTGAATGTATTATGTCTGCTTTGTATTTTTAATTTAATATGTACACATTTATGTATATTTACTCTATAAATATTTAGTTTGACATTTAATATATGTATTAAAACATATGTATTGTTTTATACAAATAAACCATCTGTATTTGAAAACAAAGTGTATTTTATTTATTAAGATATTGACATGAATAAAAATAAAATGTTAACTCAACTGTTGGGTTACTTTTAACCCAACTGTTTTTTTACCCAATGCATTGGGTTAAAATAACCCAATGTTGGGAAGATGCTATACCAACCCACAGTTGGGTTACTTGTTGGGTTATTTTTAAGTGAGTAAAGGTGTTTTGACTGCTTCATATATTGTGTGAGTAAACACTCAGCAGCAAGGTCAGTCTCAATCTTGCCTCAAGGAAAAACATGTTCAGTGGCCTTTGGGATATATCCATTTGACTTACAGTTTAGAACTGCATTAATTTTCTTTACCAATTAGAGAGTCTATCTGCAGCATACAGTATGACATGTTGGTCTAACATGCCATGAAAAGATTTACAGAAATGATCTTTTCTTTGTATCTGTGATTAAAAGCCCTAAAACTTATTCTCTCTCTCTCTCTCTAATTGTGCTTTATTGGCATGACAATTGTTACAAAGCATTACATACATATACAACATACATGTACATATATTAAATAAAATAGTTATGTAAAAATAATAGAAATAAGTTGATCTCTCTCTCTCTCTCTCTCTCTCTCTCTCTCTCTCTCTCTCTCTCACATATTGGCAATTTGTGTGTTTGCAATTCATATATCAAATTAGAGATGCTATTTGAATCATCCTGTCTGAATTGTTTTTGCACTTGAATTAACACCTTCCCTCTCGAAGCATAAAGTTTCAAATCAACACAGCCAAAGCAACATGACAGTAACTAGTCATTTTGAATTCGTTGTCAGACTCCCAACAGTGTCAGGGCAATTAAAATCAACCTTATTCTCACTGAGAAGGCCTATTTTTGCTTATAATTTCTTGCCGGTTCATGAAAGATATTTGATTGCGCTTCAGATGAAAGGGAGCTGACATGACTTGACGCTTCCTAATGAACTGATGAAAGCGAGAAGTGCCCTCTCTTTGAGGACAGAAGAGACTCCAGCAGTCATTTTAAGGAGTCGGTCAATTCAATGGCTTCAGCTTGGCACAAAATGCGTCTGTTTATATTTGACATTTTTGATGTTTCATGGATAGAATGAATTGCTTTACAAGTATATCATTCATTCACTGTGTCATTTGGCTTTTTTATCACTTTTTTCATAATGAAATCAGAAATCTCAAATCTCTAATAGGGTCTATAGGCTGGTCACTAGGTTTTTTGGAACAGAGCACTTGCTTAGAAACAAAGTGTGTGGTTGCGTAATACAGCAAGGTCAAAGAAAAACAATAAAAAGTGTTCTTTTCCACAATAAGGAGTGACATTTTCGATGTAATCCCCAAAGATTCAAATATTACATCACCATATCCACTTCATGAAGTTTGACATTTATGTTCGGTCTGAATCCGAGTAAAAATCAAAGGCTATGTCATTGCCAATAATGTGTAGGTAAGAATGAGTGCTGAAAAGTGTAATCGATGGTAAAAGGAATGATCAAATCATTGATGGAAAGAAATTTATTTTAAAAAAAGGTATATAAACAACTGCAAACCAAATGTGAAGTAAGCATGTTTTATCAATTAAAAACTCTAAAATCGCCAGAAAATGAAAGCCATAACCAACATGTATTGCCAGAATAATTATGTGCAGAATACAGAAAATAATTTTTTGTAAACCTATTTACACTTTAAAGGCCCTCGATGGTTCAATCCCAGCGATATGGACATGTTAATGCAGTTCCATGAGTACATTGGTAAATTGTACACATTTTACAGTGGCCAAAACCAAATGTGGGTCACTTTGCATACAGCTGATACTTTTTTTTTCTTTTAAAGAGGAATATCTGAAGAACAAATAATGTTGAAATGTATCTCGTGTTTTTCCATCAACACATTTGCAACAGAACATACCTGTCTGAGTCCCATAATTATTCCTTTTCCCAAGTTTGCATGCCTTTAACTAAAAAAAGCATCTAATATAGATTCTCGTTGTTAATAAACTTTCCTTTTGAAATCGTAATTTTGAAATCGTAATTTTAAGGCCCTATCTAGTTCCGTCCCATAGATATGGGGATCTCAAAGGTTCAAATTGTAGAATTTTACAGATTTTCAGTGATTGAAAACCAAATGTGGCTCACTTTGCCCTCAGCTGATACTTATTGCATTTAAAGAAGAATGTCTGAAGAATAAATAATGTTTAAACTATATCTTGATTCCCTCTATAAGAATTGCATAAAACATAAATCTCTGACTACTAAAAATCCACTGAAAATAGGTTTAGGCACAAAAACTTTTTACATTATTTACAGGAATCTATATTTGAAAAATTTCAGGGATATTATTGGGAGATTGGATTTTTTATTTATTTTATTTTAACAGCTTCTGAAACTAGCAAGAGTTCAAATACGCAGTAACTGCACGTTACCGCATTGACATAACTATGAGATCGAACCATATATGGCTCGATCTCATACTATTTTCTGTTTTCATAAGCACAAGAATCTAAAATTACATCACATGTAACATGACTTCTTAAATTAAAGACATGTAAACTCCAGGAAAATTCGTTTTTTTGGAACTCAGAAAGGTGTGTTGTATTCAGTTGTTTTGAGAGAGGGAAGATACCTTTCTAGTTTCAGTATTAGTTGTCCTTCATTCTTCTTTAAACACAATAAATATCAGCTTTTTAAAAAGTTACCTACATTTTGACCATTGAAAATGGGTAACATTCAACAAATCAACAGTCACATTGTGGTCCCAATATTTAGGACTGAACTATATGGGGCTTTGAAATGAAGATCTCAAAAGGAAAGCTTATTAAGAATGATAATCTCTAGAAGGATATTAAGATATCTTAAATTGAGTTATGGGCATGCAAACTTTGGAAAAGGAATATGTATGGCACTCTGGCAAAGTGACTCACATTTGGTTTTTGGCAACTGCAAATGTGTACAATTTACAAATTTACTCATGGAGCAAGATCACCATATCTCTAGGACTGAACCATCATCGAGGGTCTTTAAAATGTAAATACCAAAAGGAAAGTTTGTTAAAAACCTGAATCTAAGGATATTAAGATATCTTAAATACTTTTTGAGTTGCAGGCATGCAAACTTTGGAAAAGGAATATTATGGTGCTCAGTTTGCAATTGTGCTGATAGTAAAACACGAGATACATTTCTAGTTTCAACATTATTTGTTCTTCAGATATTCCTATTTAAAAAGAAAAAAGTATCAGCTGTATGCAAAGTGACCCACATTTGGCTCTTGGTTACAATTTACCAATTTACTCATGGAGCCACATTAAGAAAGGAAAGTTTGTTAAGAGCCAGAATCTAAAATTGCATTAAGATATCTTAAATACTTCTTGAGTTACAGCAAACGTGAGGCAAAAAAAAACACATGTTTTTTTGTCACTCAGGTAATTTCAATGTGTGGTTTTCACTGTAAATTATGATATTATTTCTTCTTTTTATACTTCTAAAAATAGTAAATTTAACCATATTTTAAGGTTAGATCTATTACAGTCTTTTACAGTTAAAATGGCTCGAAATAAGACAACTTTGCACTAATCTGGAGATAGGCATCTGCAGTGTTGTAATTCAGCAGCAGTGCGTATAGCAAATTCAGTCTGGGTTGCTTTGAGATTACATTTACATTTTACATTTAGTCATTTAGCAGACGCTTTTATCCAAAGCGACTTACAAATGAGAGTAATAGAAGCAACCAAGACCAGTCAAGGGCAACAATATGCAAGCGCTCTAACAAGTCTCACGAAACACAAAACACATAGGACAGTTTTTTTTTTTATATAAAAAAAAAAGAAACGAATAGAGTGATAAGAGCAATTCTTTATTGGTGAAGTGCTGCTGAAAAAGTAGTGTCTTGAGATGTTTTTTGAAAATGGCTACAGACTCGGCTGCTCGTCATTCCACCAGGTGGGAACGGTCCAAGAAAAGGTCCTAGAGAGGGATTTCATGCCTCTTTGAGATGGCACCACTAGGCGTCGTTCACTTGCAGAACGCAAGCTTCTGGAGGGTGTGTAAGTCTGAGCAAGTGAGTTTAGGTATACTGGTGCAGAGCCTGCGGTTGCTTTGAAGGCGAGCACCAGAGCCTTGAATTTGATTCACGCGGCTATCGGCAGCCAGTGAAGACTGATGAAGAGAGGTGTGACATGAGCTCTCTTCGGCTCGTTGAAGACCACTCTCGCCGCTGCGTTCTGGATCAGCTGCAAGGGTTTAACAGTGGATGCTGGAAGGCCCGCTAGAAGAGAATTACAGTAGTCCAGTCTGGAGACTACAAGAGCTTGGACCAGGAGTTGAGTGGCCTGCTCTGATAGGAAGGGTCTAATCTTCCTAATGTTGTATAGCGCAAATCTGCAGGACCGAGTTGTTGCAGTAATGTGGTCAGTGAATTTTAGCTGATCATCAATCACAACTCCAAGGTTCCTGGCTGTCCCGGACGGAGTTATGGTTGATGAACCGAGCTGAATGGAGAGAGTATGTTGAAGTGCTGGGTTGGCTGAGACCACAAGCAGTTCTGTCTTTGCCAGATTGAGTTGAAGGTGTTGTTCCTTCATCCAGGCAGAAATGTCTGTCAGGCAGGCAGCGATCCGAACCCCAACTGTGGGATCATCTGGTTGAAATGAGAAGTAGAGTTGAGTGTCATCAGCATAGCAGTGATAGGAATAGCCATGTTTCTGGATGACAGATCCTAGCGATGACATGTAGATGGAGAAGAGAAGTGGTCCAAGCACTGAGCCCTGAGGAACTCCAGTAGCTATATGATGTGACTTAGACACGTCACCTCTCCATGACACCCTGAAGGACCTACCTGAGAGGTAAGACTTGAACCACTGGAGAGCAGTTCCTGAGATGCCCATCTTCATGAGAGTTGACAGGAGGATTTGGTGGTTAACTGTGTCAAAAGCAGCAGACAGATCCAGCAGGATGAGTACTGAGGATTTGGAAGCTGCTTTTGCCTTTCTCAGTGCTTCAGTAACCGAGAGCAGGGCAGTCTCAGTTGAGTGGCCACTTTTGAATCCAGATTGGTTGTTGTCCAGGAGGTTGTTCTGTGCAAGAAACAGAGAGAGTTGGTTGAACACTACTCTCTCAGGTGTCTTAGCAATAAAAGGCAGAAGGGACACAGGTCGGTAGTTTTCTAAAAGTGCTGGGTTCAGAGAGGGTTTCTTAAGCAGTGGGGTTACCCGAGCCTGCTTAAACGCAGTGGGAAAAGTCCTGGTGTGAAGAGAGGTGTTGACGATGTGGGTGAGTGCAGGAGTAATTGACGAAGTAATGGCCTGAAGCAGGTGAGTGGGGATAGGATCAAGCGGACAAGTAGTGGGGTGTTTGGAAAGGATGAGTTTGGAGACTTCTGCTTCAGAGAGAAAGAGGGTAGCGTGTGTGTGACGGTTGATGAGATGTGTATGTCAGTTTGTGGTGCAGAGAATTGGCTGCTAATGGAGGAGGTTTTGTTTGTGAAGAAAGATGCAAAGTCGTCAGCTGTAAGAGTTGATGACGGAGGGGGGGGGCAAAGAAGAGAGGAGAATGTTCTTAAAAGTGCACGAGAGTCAGAGCAGTTGTTGATTTTGTTGTGATAGTATGTAGTTTTAGCAGTGGAGACATGTGCAGAGAAGGAAACAAGAAGAGACTGATACAAGGTAAGATCAGTAGAGTTCTTAGATTTGCGCCACTTTCTCTCTGCCACCCTGAGTCCAGAGCGATGTTCGCGGAGAACATCAGACAGCCAGGGGGCAGAGGGTGTGGTGCGGGCTGGTCGAGATGAAAGGGGGCAAAAGCTGTCTAAACAAGATGTTAGAGTGGAGCAAAGAGTGTCAGTAGCACTGTTAGTGTCCAGAGCTGAGAACTGAGCAGGTGGAGGAAGTGAGGATGAAACCATAGTGGATAGACGAGAGGGAGAGAGAGAGCGTAGATTACGCCGAAAGGTGATCTGTGGATTAGTATGAGTTGTATCAGGAGTGAGTATGAGGTTAAGAGTGACGAGGAAGTGGTCGGAGGTGTGCAATGGAGTCACTAATGTGTTGTTGTCTGTAGAGCAGTAGCGTGTGTAGATAAGGTCCAAATGATTACCTGATTTGTGAGTAGCCGTGGTAGATACTCGCTTAAGGTTAAAGGAGGTCAGTAGATAGGTGAAGTCTGCAGCCTGGGGTTTATCAAGGTGGATGTTGAAGTCACCGAGCAGCACCAGAGGAGTGCCATCTTCAGGAAAGTTGGAGAGTAACATATCCAACTCCTCCAAGAAGTTACCCAGTTGACCTGGGAGGGCGATAAACAACTACAACATGGATTTTAGCAGGGTGAGTGATAGTGTTTGAGTGTGATTCAAATGAGCTGTTGCCAGAGAGAGATGGTATGGGCTCAAATTTTCAATCCTTTGTGATGAGCAAACCAGTACCTCCACCTCTCCCAATTGGACGATTCATGTGGAAGTGGTAAAGCAGACAGTCTAGAAGACCTGTGAGGGGTTTGAGGAGGGGTAGGCTGCTTTCATAAACTATAACCATTCCCTGATATGAAATCAGAACATTTTTATTGAGCTGTTTAATTTACCCAAAATAAATTTTATTAGAGCAGAGGGCCCTTGAGGCTTTGTGTTCGTTTTATCTTCCCAGATCTTGCTCACATATCAGAGTGCTTTTAGCTGAAAATATAATGCAAATATGATCTCCCAGCAGAAGTAGAATTTCAGCAACAAAGATTCTGTAACAAGTCTGCTATAAATGGCCTCTGCCTTTCTAATTTATATGTACTTTCCATCAAAAGTTGCACAGCAGGACAGATCTTACTTTACGTGAGCTGTGTCAATTGCATGAGAGAAAATACATTAGTGGCTTAAGAGAAATTGCCACAGAATATTATTTAGGCTTTGATGGAGTCATTCACTCACTAACATTTACTTTATAAAGAATAAAGTGGAAGGATTCACATACTGGTAGCATACTCAGACAAGTCGCTTTAGTTACTAGCATGAACAGCAAAATTATGTATTAAAATGGACACATTTAATGTGTGAATGTGTTTCATTAATGTACACACAGCACCCCATATTGACAGAAAAACACAGAATTATTGACATTTTTGCAGATTTATTAAAAAAGAATAACTGAACTATCACAAATGTTTAAGTATTTGACTTATGTGATAATGTAAAAGTGATGTTGAGACAAACCTTTTTCTTAACATTAATTTCAATGTATCTGTATTTTGTGCCTTGCAAAAAACAAGTAACTTTAATCTGTATAATTATTTCAAGTCACATTCATATTGTTCTTTGAACAACTGTCTGCAAGTTTTATCATTTGCTTGAATTTTCATGCAACATGAGGATAGGTGATTTTTGAAGTTTACACTCATGCTGTTTTTATCAAGATAGGATGGTGTATATAGCTTTGAAATGGACCTTCCTGTGATTACATTCTCCCCAGGTTCAAAGAGATGCCAACATATCATTCCTTCATCCTCAACAACGTTCATCAGTCATGCACGACTGAATTATAATGACTGTAGAATATATGCAAGAACTGAATGCATTTTAATTTTCATTGCATTTCAATTGCATGCAGAGTTTTCTTAAGTCCTTTTTAACATCATATTAATATAATATTAAATAAATAAATCTCCTTTTGTAATGAGAGCTTCGAGTGTAGTCTTATATATCTGAGCAGAACTTTGAGAGTATTAAAGGCAAATGTTCAAATGAGTTTGATATTTGAGAATATTCATGCTGTCCACTCTTCAGAAATTAAGCAAGGGTGTTAAATATTCTTCAAGATCTTGTCTGTACACAGTTAATAAGTCATTATGCAGGGAACAAAGATTGTGCCAATTCACAGTACTGCTCTTTTCAGTCCTTTATTTCAAGTGTTTAATTTGATGTTTCTATTGAATTTGCTTTGAATAGGTTTATCTACTGAACATTCTGGATAACAACGCTTTGGAAAAAACGTTGGCTAGAACGTGCAATGTGGTTAAAAAATGTTACAGATTCACTGTTAGTATCTCTGTTAGTAGATGCTCGTAAATAAAACAAAATTAAAACAAACAAACTAATAAATAAATAAAATTATGTTTATTGGATTTTGCTGGTCTGTGTGACCCAGCCAACAAAGGACAGTTGAATGGGTCAGTGTACAGACCTTTTAAACAGCAGCTGATTACTTTAAATGCTGGTCACATTACTAGAAAAAAAAGAACCTTCACATGCACATTAAAATTCATATCACACTGCCTCTGTCTCACTTAACACCTTTTGGCTTTAGTGATACTGTCGCATATTGTTCTATCTGTGCATCGATGGGGGTGAGCAGTGGTATTCATCACATAAAAGCAACATAACATCAAATAATAATCCGGAGGAGATAAGACATTTTGTTCAAAGAAAGCTTTAAAAAATGGAAGGCAACAGTAAAAATTACTATTGCATTTTATAGCAGGTCCGTCTTGAGGGAAGGGAACCTCTTCCCTGCTGTTATTTACATCCAAGCTGCAGGTTCAGCAGGGGTTAGGATGGTGGATAAAGCACTGCCTTTGATCCGTAGGGAAGAATATATACGTCATCCATTCTGGATAAAAAGACAAAAAACAAATGTGTGTGAAAAGGTTGGAATAAAGAAAAAAGTGACAAAATCCTGGTTACATATACAGTGATGCATTGCTGCCAGATACATAGGCCTATTCTTTTTTCCACTCAATTTTGTTGTAATAACGAAAAACGTAAATTATTTTTCTTATTAAAACGACATATTTTCTCCTAATAAGGACATGTTGTATAGTGAGTGATGTGTACAAAATATGCCTTTATCCACAGTAGAGAATTTATAGGCTAGTCTATGTGCATTTGTCTCACTGAGTCATACCGGAGTATGCACTGGGTAAGACTTAAGTTATTGAGATAAATAAAACCAGGTAAATCACACTGGTGTGTCAGTCGCATTTTTATGAAATATACTGGTAAAAAATGAAATGTTTACAAACATTATCAACATGTAGCTAGTTATGAACTGTAGGCTACATCAATAAATTACAACAATTCCGTGCTATGGGCACTGCCATTGACACAGGCAGCAGAAGAGCCTATATTACGCTGAGCTTGCTTCTGCTTTTCAAACATGAAAGTGAGACAAAGGCACATAGGCTAGCTTATAAATTCTCTAATGTGGATAAAGGCATATTTTGTACACATCACATGTCCTTATTAGGAGAAAATATATTTAGTTTTAATGAGAAAAAATTTGACGTTTTAACGACATATCTTGCTATTATACGAAAAGATTGTCGTTAAAACTGCATAACATCTCGTTATTATGCGAAAAGATCTTTTTAAAACGACAACATCTCGTAATTACGTGAAAATATGTAGTTAAAACGGCATAACGTTTCGTTATTACGCAACAAGATGTCGTTAAAATGAAAAAACTCATTATAACGCAAAAGATGTCGTTAAAACGGCATAACATCTCGTTATTACGCAAAAAGATGAGGTTAAAACGGCATAACATCTCGTTATTACGCGAAAAGATGACATTAAAATGGCATAACGTCTCGTTATTACTCGAAAAGATGTCATTAAAACGGAATAACATCTCGTTATTATGCGAAAAGATGTCGTTAATACAACATATCTCGTTATTACGTGAAAATATGACGTTAAAACGGCATAACATCTCAATATTACGCGAAAAGATGACGTTAAAACGGCATAACATCTCATTATTCCGCGAAAAGATGACGTTAAAACGGCATAACGTTTCGTTATTACGCAAAAAGATGTTGTTAAAACGAAATATCTCAAATAGCAAAATATGTCGTTAAAACGGCATAACATCTCGTTATTACGCGAAAAGATGACATTAAAACGGCTTAACGTCTCGTTATTACTCGAAAAGATGTCATTAAAACGGAATAACATCTCGTTATTATGCGAAAAGATGTCGTTAAAACAACATATCTCGTTATAATGCACAAAGATGACGTTAAAACGGCACAATGTCTCGTTATTACTCGAAAAGATGTCATTAAGATGTCACGGCCCTACACCAAAATATCTTGCTGAGTTAGTCCAACCTTATGTTCCTGCCCGGACCCTCAGATCCAGCAATGAAAACCTGCTTGTCATCCCCAAGTTTAAACACTCTACAATGGGAGGAAGTGCTTTTAGTGTTACTGGCCCTAAATTATGGAATAAGCTGCCCACGACTATCCGTAACGCACCTACTCAGCAGATTGTTAAATCCAAACTTAAAACTCATCTTTTTTTCTCCTTGCAGTAAATAATTAATTTTCTCTCACCGTCTCTGCCTTCAAGTGATCTCACACCTCTTCATGTTATGCTACATGACTACTGTTAATTGTTCTTTGATTCTATAACTTCTGTGTTGTTGTTGGAGTTATTTGTTGTACACCTGCTTGTTTATTTGCTATAATGAACAGGCTGCTTTTCTGATTGTGATTGATTGTACTTCTGATTGTAAAAGATGTTGTTAAAACATCTCGTTATTATGCAAAAAGATGTTGTTAAAATGACATAACATCTCATTATTACGACATTGAGTGAAAAAAATATATATAGGCCTATGCGGCAGCATTGTCACATACTTATAGAGACACAGATAGAATACAACACCCACATCCATAATGGAAAGAGAGATGATGGAACTAAAATATCTTCCTTTTCTCTCTTCCACTAACAAGACAATTAGTATCCTATCCGCACCTATAGAGCTGAGATCGAAGCAGGTGTAGAGATGCTACAGAGGATCGTCATATGGTGTTTTTTTGTCTTTTTCTTTTTTACAATAATGTGTGATATGGGATTATGTCCCCACAAAGATGCTGTCAACCCTTACAAAAAAAGAAGTTTATTCAAATGTGCTATTAGTATATTTCTTTTCAACTAAAAATAAGAAAGTATATTTTCAGTCTACGTTTTATGTACGTCTCAGAAATATAGGCCTACATAAAATTTCACTTATGAATAACTTGACTTATATTTATACTGAGAAAATCTAAGTAGGTCTGTATTTGGACTACATGTACTCGATCTTTTCATCGAGATATACTTAAAAGTATAAGTAAAGTAAAGGTATTCAAAGTATAGTTTTTTTCCCGCAGTTTTACACACTTATAAACTTACATTGTTTGAAAATATTGATTCATTAAAAAAAAATTTTTTTTCTTAATTCTGAATTTTTTAGTAGGCTAGTCCACATCAAACGTTGAACAGCAGATAAATCAAAACTGCTTAATGTGAAATGTTGACCCAGGAAGAAACAACTGTGAAGCCTTGGGGGTGTTGATGGACTCAATCTACTCCATCTAAGTTTGGATTGTCATGAATCCGATCTGGATGTAGTCTTTGACAAAAAGATTTTTGTTTAAAGCATTGCTTTTTATTACATTTACCCACATTCAACCTCTTTGCTCAAAAACGGCACACTTTGCTTCTCAATCGGAAGGCTGCGTCCTATTAAAGGGATAGTTTACCCAAAAAAGTTAAATGTCCCATAATTTACTCACCTCGAAGCCATCTTAGTTGTCTATGCCTTTCTTATATATCCTGGTTCTTCCAAATTTTATAATGTGAGTGAATATTAACTTAGATTTTGAAAAAAGTGCATCCATCCATCATAAAAGTAATCCGTACACACTCCAGGGTGTTAATAAAGGCCTCCTGAAGCAAAGTGATGTGTTTTTGTAAGAAAAATATACATATTTAAAACTTTATAAACTAATCACTGGCTTCCGATAATGGCCGTACGTAAAGAATGACCTCTTACCTGACGATCTGACCTTTACATTATAAGAGGAATGGCATCTACTCTAATATTATTCTGTCTGTTTATCCCAAGGTTTACCATAGTCAGTCGAATGCAGGCCGTATCCAGATCAGATGGAGGTCCTGCGCCTAGACACGACCACAACGCATCCCTGAAGTGTCAGCAGAGATTGTCAACTATATCCTCTGCCTCATCGGCACGACGGCCAGTGGCACAGATCCTCTACAAACCCGTCTCCATGCCAGCGTGATGAATCCAATCTTCAACCAGATGGAACTGTATACATTTTTTTGAATGTTTCAATTCAATATGACTTCTAGCCTGTAATGCTGCCTGAATCATAATCATGCACTGTAGTTTGTTGGCCAGAGGAGAAGCACTATAAAGGTGACTTGACTTGACTGAGAAAAATATATTGTAAGTTTAAGACTACTGCTGACTACTGACATTTAAACTAAAGAGAGGCAATACATTTGTATGTCTTCATAAAGGCATACTGTGCCGTAAGAAATCTCACTCAGATGCCAAATCAGTTGCTCCTCCTCACACTGTGTCAGCATGATTTCCAAGCCAATTAGGAATAATGAGTAACACCTATCTCGCATCGCACCATATGATGCCTGTGTTAACATAGGCAGTACAAAAATAACAGAGGAAATACAACACAATGCAATATTAGCATAACACTCTTTCCTCAAAAAAACAAAAAAAAAAAAAATTAGATTTTGGTATCACTGAGCTAGTTGTAGTTATATAACGTGTATGTGAATTTCTGCCAACAGAGCTGACAAAAGAGAACATTCAGAACATTAATCTCAAAAGCACCAAATCAAAGCAACAATGAATCCCACCTTGGCTGAGTATAGCTTGATGTGAATTGTGCATGCTTGTGAAGTGTCAGCGTGACATAAAGTTCCTGTGTGAATATGATGGCTATAAAGGCTTTTATGAGACGCAAAATACATCCCCATCTGTTCCGTACAAAGTCAGCTCTGCAGCTGACATCCTTTTCATTGAGTGACAGTGTGACGGATGTGTTTGAAAATGCTCTCTGATGGTTCACTACACAAAACATGTTCCCTGTGCTTAGCAATTTCCAGAATAAATGACTGGTGATTACTGTTCTTTGACAAATCCAACAAAAACACACCTATACTGAGACAGAAAAAAAGGTTTTCAACTAAATGGTACGCATGTATAACAATTGCTTGAGATTTGCGATACTTCTGACTAATCATGCCCGTCTTCGTTTATATAATAGACAATTATTTTTATCATAGCCTATTTAACAATCCAAATATGTACCTCAGTAATTTTTTTATTACGAGGACAACCACTTCCGCTTCTTCCACTCATGCTTATGTGTGGTTTTGTCACATTAAATTTGAATGTGTTGAAAGTTGTTATAATGCTACTCTGTGCATTCGCTCGACGGCTTCTATGAGACACTTGTTGTACAATGCAGTAAGATCGATATTAGGCATGGTAAAACATGGTAACTTTACTCACGGTAAATCAAGAAAACGAGATTTAAAAATTGTGTTGCGCTATATAACAATGATTCGTTTTCTGCTGATAAATGTACCCAAACAGTTGCCCGCTGTTACAAGCACGCCAGGCTCCACCCTCTCCCAGCCACAACGATCATGGTCACCAGAATACTGATTGCACGCACCTGCACGTCATCATCACAGCAATCACCAGAGGTGGGGGTAAGTCACACATGTGCAAGTCGCTTTATGTCAAGCAAGTCAAGTCAAGTCATAACTTGGGTCAAGCAAGTCACTGGCAAGTCATACAAATGTTTGATGATTTAACTGAATTTTTATATTAAAGGTCCCGTTCTTCGCGATTCCATCTTTCAAACTTTAGTAAGTGTGTAATGTTGCTGTTAGAGCATAAATAATACCTGTAAAATTATAAAGCTCAAAGTTCAATGCCAAGCGAGATATTTTATTGAACAAAAGTTCCCTTTTAAAGCCTACAGCAAACGGCCGGTTTGGACTACACCCCTGCACTTCCTGCTTTAATGATGTCACTACAACAGTTTGTTGACTAACCCTCCGCCCACAAGAACACGCAAAAAAGGGGGCGTGGTCTTGTTGCTCTCCCACATTGAGAAGAGGAAGTGTTGTTTTTGAAGAGTGTGTTTGTCGCGGTGTCATCAAGACGCTGTTATTTTCATCCCGGAGTCAAATCACCTTTGTTTGGCCTTTCCACTGACGCTTTACGGAGAGATCAATGGTTACAATTTATGTTTAACTCGGTTCTGGAAAATTATAATCACAATATAAAACTATGTGCAGCACATTTAGCTGAGGACCGCTTCCTCAATCTCAATCAGTTTAATGCCGGATTCGCTGACAACTACTGAATAGACAGCTTACCATTGTGAAACATCCTGCAAAAGTCTTTCCTGAGCAGGTTGTAATCGATCCTCTTCGATATTCTCCGGGTCTGATTCCGGCTCAAATTGATAAGGCACGAACCGCTGCATGCGAACAGCGCTCGAGCCCAACCGAACCGCGCTCTGAAACCCAAAGACATTTTTGCAATATAATAACATTGAGCGTGCGTATCTCCCCGTTATGGTAAGAGGCGGGACTTTTCCGGGCAACGTGGGCTAAGCTGCTGTCGAATCACAACACGGGAAGCGCTGGCCCAATCAGAACTCGTCACGTATTTCTGAAGGAGGGACTTCATAGAACAAGGAAATCAGCAGGCCGTTTTTAGGACAGAGAAAACAGCGGAATACAGATAAGTAAAATGTGTGAAAAATACTGTGTTTTTTTACACACAAAACATGAACACATGTTATATTGTACACTGTAAACACAATCAAAGCTTCAAAAACACGCGAAGAACGGGACCTTTAAAATAAGCTAAATTACAATTATATAGCCAATATATTAGGTGATATTTGTTTGTATTATTTGAATGTTCTCTCTCCTGCTTGTCCTCTACAGCATGACCAGGTGATTGTTATATGACTAATAAACTTAAGAGAACTAAGATTGTGTTTGCTGCTCACACCCTGATGAAGGCTCATTAGCCGCAATGCTTATGTGTACAGTAGGCTACTTGTCACCTGTATACTAAATATTAAAGCCATAATGAAATAAAGACTTTTTATATTTCTTCAATAATATTCGGGGTGCTTTGGATTAGTAACATGTCCAAACAGGGGCGTAGCCATCATTTCAAATGAGGGGGACAGAATGCCAATTGTTATACCAGTTTTTTTCTGAATTGATGGTTTTATCAACATGGTTGATTTAATTTTATCTTTTTTTGCTTAATTGGCTTAAAATTGTATTATTCTCTGCTATCTGGGTCTTTTTGACTCCAAATAAAGTTTGCTGAATAAAAAAAATAGACAAAATGTATTATATACTCACTTTAGTAGTCATGTTTTACTAAAATGTTTTACATTTGTGCAGTGTTAGCAGGATTTCAGCATTTTTTATTTATATAATTCCAATCATTAGGAGACTATAAAAATCACCTTTAATTACATAATTTGTCAAAAATCAGCTCCAATGCAGAACACACAGAAATGGTGGAGTGACTTTAACCCAGCCGTCCAATCACAAATACAACACTGACCAACCGCCACATTTTGCTAGTACAATGTCAACAATGTCAACAAGCATAAAAACGGATCAAAATGACAAGAGCCAGAGCAAATATATTGTGTCGACATTTTTATATAGAAACAATACAGAAACCATATGTGAACTGAGATACTAGTAACACTTCCGTGGATATTCCGTGGATATATAACACACACACAAACGCTATGCTGTCGAAGCGCTCACAGTAGCGTCTTCAGCAAAACTGGTCAATTATTCAACAAGAGAAATATGCAGTTATCCATCATTGTGCAACACAAGTCAGATACCACATTTCAACTTACAGTGCTTGACGGTTTCGTAGTATTTGTTGTTGTTGCAATTTTGAACTCACCATCGCGAACTCTTTGTATGAAAATGATGGATACAGCGCGGCCCAGAAACCATCCAATCTGGCAACACCGAGCGCGGGTTCGAGCACAGGCATGCCGTGATCTGTGAATGACTGATTACCATGGAAACTTGGCGAAGCGCCTTCATTCACGACTGTCTCTTACTTTAGCTCTCTCTGCTTGCCTGCTGCGTCATGTGGTTCGGTTGCGGTGCATTCAAAAACAGATATTTATTAAACAAAAACAAGTTATTCCGAGTCATTTAACGCAAGTCTGAGTCAAGTCTCAAGTCATGAATATCAAGTCAAAGTCAAGTCTAGTCTTTTAGTAATATTTGTCAAGCAAGTCTCAAGTCCTAAAATGTGCGACTCGAGTCTAACTCGAGTCAAGTCATGTGACTCGAGTCCCCCCACCTCTGGCAATCACCTCCTGCACTTAAGCCCAACGCATTCACTCAGTCACTGTCCGGTCTCGTTTGCACATGCTCACGCTGATGCTTGCTTCTACGGACTCACCTGAATAACTTACCTGTGTCTCCTTGTCTCCCGAGTGTCTCCTCGTCTTGTCTCCTGGTTCCCTGTCTCCATCGCTCCATTGCTCCATCGTTCCCGTCCTGACCAACCAGCTCCACTGTCAAAGATCTCCAACGATGTCTTGGTTTCGCCAACTTCTATCGACGATTCATCCACCAGTATAGCACCATCTCCAGTCCCCTCACCAGTCTCCTCCGTAACAAGCCCAAGTCTCTGTCCTGGACCCCAGCTGCCACTGAAGCCTTCCAGATCCTGAAGGACACCTTCACCACCGCTCCCCTCCTCGTCCCTCCCGACCCGGATCTCCCTTTCGCTGTGGAGGTGGACGCCTCTACCACAGGAGTGGGGGCGGTCCTTTCTCAGCAGCAGGGGAATCCCAGTCGCCTCCATCCCTGTGCCTTCTTCTCCCGCAAGCTCAACCCGGCGGAAGTCAACTACGACATCGGGAATCGTGAACTCCTCACCATCAAGCTGGCTTTGGAAGAGTGGAGGCACTGGTTAGAGGGCGCAAGTTAGCTCTGAGAGGCCAAATGCCTAAATCCCCGCCAGGCCCGATGGGCACTATTCTTCAAACGGTTCCACTTCAACATCTCCTATATGTATAACGCCCTGGCACCAAGAACATCAAGGTGGACGCCCTTTCCCGCATCCATAGTCCGGAAGAGAACCCAGAGGAGACGGAACCCATCATCCCTACTCAACTCTTCGTCGCCCCGATTACCTGGTCAGTTCATCTCCAAGGTTTGGAAGGGCTTCTTCTCCCTGCTAGGTGTGAACGTCAGCCTGTCAACAGGATACCATCCCCAAATGAACGGGCATATGGAACGTAAGATTCAGGAGATTGGCCGTTTCCTCTGTACCTTCTGTCATGGCCACCAGGACTCCTGGAACCAGTTCTTAGGATAGGCCAAGTACGCACAAAACTCCCTTCCCCAGCGTACCACCGGTCTCACCCCGTTTCAGCGCGTACTCGGCTATCAACCCCCACTCTTCTCCTAGTCAGGGGAACCCTCTGATGTCCCTGCGGTCGATTGCTGGTTCCAGGAGAGTGAGAGGGTCTGGGACTCTGCACACCGCCAACTTCAGAGGGCTCTCCGCAGACGCAGGATGACAGCCGACCTTCTTCGTTCAGAGGCCCCCACGTTCAAGGTGGGACAGAAGGTCTGGCTGTCAACCCGGGACATCAGACTGCGTCTGCCGTGCAGGAAGTTGATTCGTTGGCCCTTTCACCATCTTGCAGCAGATCAATCCGGTCACATACAAACTTCAGCTACCTCCACAGTACCGGATTCACCCCATGTTCCACGTGTCACTGTTAAAGTCTCACCACCCATCTATTTCTGTTTCCCCAGAGCCTGGCGCTACCCCAGAACCCCCTCCTCCGCTTCTGCTAGAGGATGGCGCAGCATACCAGGTCCAGGAGATCTTGGACTCCCAGCATCGTGGTGGTCAGCTCCAATACCTCGTGGACTGGGAAGGTTACGGTCCAGAAGAGCGATCTTGGGTACCCAGACACGACATCCTAGATCCTAACCTACTTGAGACCTTCCACTCCTCTCGTCCAGATAGACCGGCGCCTCGGGGTAGAGGTAGAACACCATGGCGACGGGTCTTCGGCCCTTAGGAGATGACGTGAAGGGGGCAATGTTACAAGCACAACAGGCTCCACCGCCTCCCAGCCACAACGATCATAGTCACCAGAGTACTGATTGCATGCACCTGCACGTCATCATCACAGCAATCACCTCCTGCACTTAAGCCCCACGCATTCACTCAGTCACTGTCCGGTCTCATTTGCACACGCTCACGCTGATGCTTGCTTCTACGGACCTACCTGAATTACTTACCTGTGTCTCCTTGTCTCCCGAGTGTCTCCTCGTCTTGTCTTCTGGTTCCCTGTCTCCATCGCTCCATCGTTCCCGTCTCCAGATCTGCCAACACAGACGTACAGTATTACCCTTGTGTCACCACCCTTGGATCCAACTTGCCTTCACTCACCTCTTCCGCTCATTACCCTGGTTGTGTTAAATAAACTCTGTGTTTCACTGTATCCAGTTCTCCGTGTCCTCTCTGTTTGTAACACTCGCCTGTCTAATAAAACACAATATATTAAAAGCGTCTTTGGTATTTCCATGGTCTCTACAAAATAAAACGAGGGTATGATCTCATTGATAGGCACACATGGACACGGTCCGTGTCCTGGTTAAAATTGATTATTTCTCTTTTTATTTAAACATTTTTGGAAACATGTAGGTTAATGTAAATACCCAAGTCAACAAAATATATAACATTGTTCTAATGGTTTTGGGATATTTTAATCAAAAATCTTACATATTGTGCTTTTAAATCTCTAAATTTTCAAACTTTTGTAATAGGAACTATAAGTGTCAATCAATTAACATTATTACCTATGGTGTAACCAGAATTTTTAAAAACGACATGTTTTTAATTAAAATAAATAATATATCACTATATGTTGTACACTTCAATTTTTAGCTATTTGAATAACATTCAATTGTTTTAATATTTAAATAATTCAATGAGTAAATCAACTATTTGGAAGGCCCCTTAGTGGGCTCCAGACCCCTGGACCGCTGCTTTAGATCTAACCACTGCTTTCCAGCTAAAATTATACAATAAATAGTGTATTTTCAAGTTATTAGATTTCATCTAATATAAACAGCATTTCTGACTATGTTCATTCTGCCCAATATACATTTTGCTTTTACCATGATAATTTAAAGCAGCAGTAGTGCTGTAGACCTCAAAACTATTTATAACTGTATCTACATGAGCTCACAATATTTACCCTACAAGAAGAGCTTAAAATGATATGCTTTTTTTTTCATATAATGAAAAATGTCATTCCCAATTGAGCCTTGTCTGTTTTTTTTCTTTTGTTTTGGTAGTTGAATATTAAATCATCATCAAACACACTCCAGCTAAAACTGTTTCACATCATTGCCTAAAAATAACAGCAATTTCATATAACCTTGGCATTCATTGAATTTTTTATTTAACACTCCATCGTATTGATCATTTGTTATTGTAGAAGGGAATTGTTCCTGCAGTCACCTCTTGCAGGTCTATCTTTGCCCTTATATAATGTGTGAGTCATGCTGACAATCTCATGTAGACACTAGAAGGAATGAAACATCATTCACCTTTAAGACCATGCCAAGATCAGTTCGAAAGACCTTGAGAATAATATAAAGAACTAGGTTTAAACCACACAATTTAGAGTCTGCCAAATGGACCGGATCGCTATTTTCTGGGTCAAAGCATGGTCAATTACTCGAAGCCACCAGCTACAAGAGCAGTCCTGAGTTCTGGTCAAGCTCTCCATACCTGACAAAAAGCAGACAGACTTCCAGCTGTCCCATAATTATGAAGGTGTTAATGAGGTTTGCAAAATAAAAGCATTGCACCAGTTCCACACAAGAGCAATATCCCAGCTGGCACCTTGACGTCAATTTGACATCAATGGTTGATGTCATATTGATGTTAAATTGACATCAAATGCCCACTGGGAAGAGAGGTTTGATTGCTGTTTCTGACCCTCACAAAAGTTAAACTGTGAGTAATGAGGACATGATTAGCTATTTTATAATGACCAAAATGCTGTGCATTGGCTAGCGATGCACGAGAACTCATGTTTTCCTGTAGTGTAGATGGCAGTTTATCCTCTTTAACCCTAAAATGGGAGACACAAACATTTGAGTGGCTGTGGGGAGAGGCAGGGAAAGTGTAGGACTCATTTCTTGGTTTCATGTTGAAAGGGTGTTTGTTGTGAATATATAGATCAGGTGACATGACCAGCTGTAGTGGGAAATCTAATCACATTCAGAGAAAAGCAGACATTTAACATATTTACAATATTTGGAGGGGGCTTACATGTTTGAAAAGTTGTTGTTAAGCCTTAGCTTATTATGTTTATGTTGACATTTTATAAATTTTACTTAATTTTTCATAATCTGTCTGTAAATGTTTTCACCCCGTTGGATACATGGTTCATATGCAATGTAATTGAGAGATGGACAAATAAATGTTTCCCAAAAGACATATAGGCTACATTGAAAAAAAAATGCACAAAGAAGTTTTATTTTTAACATTACAAAAATTGTGTATGAATAATCAAGTAAACCCAAGTTGCTTCAGTCCTGTGAATGTTTATCTTACATTTACTTTATAAAAATTATTAAAGATTTCTGAGGAAAAAAAGTAACTCAATCAGAGGACAGAAGACAAAGCGGAACGGTTTTGGTCATATCGATAATTTAAAGTATTACAGATAGTATTAAAAAAAAATCTATTACAATAGGCTATACTATATTCATAAATAGGCATTATGCTTACTCTTCAACAGAATTTTTACAAAGAATATTTAGTTTAAGTTAAGATTTTCCATAGATTTTTGGATAATTGCAGAAAATAAGCTATGTGACCAACAAAAGTTCATGATTCTTACAATTTTTATTTTATCGAGAATCATAAAGGAACACAACTTTTATGAATTTTGAATCCTAAATACAATACTTCTGACTTTTCTTTAAGTCTTCATTTAAAAAAAAAACATTTCCCCCAAAAGTTTACCTGGTGGGCATTATGACTTTATGTTACTGACAACCCTGTAGTCCCATATAGGAACTTATAAAAAAAAATGTATATATATACACACACACTCTAAAAAACGTTGGGTTATTTTTTTTACCCAATAGCTGGGTTGGATTCTACCGACATTAAACGTTTAAAAGTGGTTGAAATAATGTCAGTTTATGAAAAAACATTAATTCAACGTCAAAACAACGTTGGACACCAAATAGTTGAAGTGGTGTTGTTAACTCACCACAGATTCAACATAGGAATATCAACAATTTCTGAGCTGTATGTCAAATCATTGTTATTTTTACAACCATGACTACAACCATAAACATTTTGTTGACTGGCTAGATGGATGGATGGATGGATGGATGGATGGATGGATGGATGCGATGGATGGTTGAAAAGATTGGCAAAATATCCGGTTATCCACCGGTTATTATGGTTCACCTGACGTTGATTCAACAGTGACTCAACGTTAAAATGCCAGCTGGGATTATTCCGAACTTTTATTGGGTTGTTTCTATAACAACTCAACCAGTTGGGTTAAAATTCAAATTTTAACGGCTGCCAGCTGCAAATGTGACAGAAGATACACGGGTAAGTTGGCCTAATATTGGACTATATTTAATGTGTTTTCCGTTATAAAGTGACTTTAAGCTCCTTCCATAGTACCTTTGCCGCTTTTTCCACAAAAAAAAAATGTTTATATCTCCCCCTGGCGAGTGCTTTTTGTGCACTGTCACGCTGTATCTTTGACTAACGATCCGATTCTTCAATTTTATAGCCAGCAAAAGCCCATTTCTTTCTTTTTCTTTTTTTTAAATACCCGCTGTTGATCCCCCTCCTCACTTTTTCTGTTCTTTCCAATCATTTTTGGGAAGTTATTCATGTTTTCAGATATTTAACCGACGAACTCGGCTTCAGGAACCAGCGGAAGCCTCGTCCGTCCGGTGTCCAGTCATTGATGAAGGTAAGTTATGCACAGTTATAGGCTACATATAGCTCAAATGTCTACAAATCACAGCTACAGTGTAACATGAAATAGTCTACGACAAAAATATTATATATTTTGTCTAGAAAACTCTAAAGATAAAAAGTTGAAGATATGACTTAGTAGGCTAGCAATGTGGGTTTTGATCGTGCAGTGAAATCATAATGTAGAGGATAACTTGTACGTTCCCTTGCGCTACAGACGTTTTTAAGGCAGTTTTACATTTTTTTTAACATAAAGTAAGCTTTTACTTTCCCTCTTCTTATCAGTAGGCTACATCTTTATTAAATAGCTAACTTTACATGTTATAAATAAAAGCTTCTTGTACATACACATACACACTTTACCATAGGTTACATGTTAGAATTTTAATGTTTGTTATTGGTAGTGTTGTCAAAAGTACCGACCGCGAGATACAAAATCAGTACTTAAATTTTAAAAGTGTGACGCTTTGATCGCTGTTGAGTGTTATCATAAACACCTTTGACTGGCCATTGTGCTCACGCGCTCATCAAACATGTCTGTGATTGGCTACAACGATCTGCGCTTTACAAATACGTTATAAACATCAATGACGCTTTTCACAGAGTGCTTAGATACAAACGGAGCTTTTTAATGCAGGCGTCTGTCAGCCTACCGGTCCGCTGGTTGATGCCTGCTTGTGCTTTCAAACGCTCCCGCTTTCAAAACATTTTCAAACACAAGTTCCGTGTGCTTTCAGGCGCTGCCGTGCATAAATTATTGTAGCCAAACAAAGCCACATCCGATGAGCGCGTGAGCACAATGGCCAGTCAGAGGTGTTTACGATTACAGCTCAACAGCGCTCAAAGCGGCAGATTTTTTAAATTTCAGTACCGATTTGGTATCGCGGTCGGTACTTTTGACAACAATAGTTATTGGAATAAAAGGCCAATTATTGTTGTGGTGCATTTATCAAGGCATTTGTTAGGTTGATAATCTACATGAGCTGTGTTGTTATTATTTTTTAAAAATGTTATTCAGTTGGTTATGTATACTGAAACTGTAATTAAATACAAAAATGTCTTCTCTTCACTTATAGACAGAAGAACCCTCTGAAAACAATGCTGTAGTGAAACCTTGTGGTTCCATCCCAAAGGAGCATGAACTCACGCTCACAACCTTTTCCTGGACTGTTCCCACCTGGTGGAATGACCTGCCTATCTCAGTTCAAGCAGCCGAGTCTAGCCATTTAAAAAAAAAACATCTTAAGTCGCATCTTTTCCAGCAGCATCTGACCAATAAAGACTAGCACTTATCTATTCACGTTTCTGTTTGTTTGTTTATTTTTTTAAAAAGTGTATATGTGTAGGCTACTTGGCTAGATTAACTGAGACTTTACATCACTGCCCCTTGTTTGTTTAGTTGCTTCTATTGCTCTCCTCATTTGTAAGTCACTTTGGATAAAAGCATCTGCTAAAAGTAAAAATGTAAAATGGTTATGACTTCCAATTGAATGTAAAGTTGTTGGTTATTTATTTGCATGGCAATAATAACAGTAATAATTATAATACTAGGTTGGTTAAAGCAACATTTTGGCCAAATGACCCAACAAATTAGTTATTTCAATATATATATATATATATATATATATATATATATATATATATATATATATATATATATATATATATATATATATATTCAAAAGGACTCTTACTGCTGTATTTTATGCTGCAGAATAAAACGTGAAATTATATTTTCTATTTTCAGAGATTTAACCAAAAACCCATTGACTGAAGGAAAGGAACAAGCTCCTTTTACTTTATCTCTTAAAGCACATTGCTGTTTTTGTTTTGTTTTTTCTCTCGCTTCTTCTGACTGTCTTGCTAATCGCTTTCTTTAGAGTCAAATCTTTAACAAGTTGCATACATTTGTACAAGTGCATTTATGACACCATGTTGCATTTATTTTCTTAGAAGAAAATAATGTGTGAGTCCATTACTTGCAGACACTTATTCATATTCAATTCAATTCAATTAACATTTATATGTACAGCGCTTTTCATAATACATATTGTCTCAAAGCAGCTTTACAGTAAATGCATGCGTCTGCATTGCAATTTTAGAGTTATTTGTTATCAGAGGAGACTGTCCAAGTTATGGTTGTCAGAAAATATATACAATCCCACAGTTAGCTAACAATGGATTAATAAACAATGTGATAATTTAAGGAAGAAACAATGTGCTCATTGACGTAAATAATACATGTTGTAGGGTATATAGAAAATGTTTCTTGGAGGTAGAGTTGGAGCCGTCTCTTCACAGGTTTTGGTCATCTGAAGTCTTCATTAGAGGCTGAATCCAGACTGGAGCTGACGGACTCTCTGGTTACTTCGGGATGGGCGTCACTGGATAAAACAGAACAGGAAAATAAATAAAGTTTATTCAGCCGGCAGCCACTATCATAACAAAACATGCTCTCTCTAGTCTGGTTCTTCTCCTCCTGTCATGCAATACACATACTTTGTCCACTGAACAAGCTCCTTTTGCATTATCTCTTAAAGCACATTGCTGCTTTTTTCACTTCTTCTGACTGTCTAGCCACACTTTTTGAGAGTAAAATCTAATCAAGCTGCATGTGTTTGCACAAGTGCATTTCTGACACTAAATTAAATTAAATCAGGATTGAATCAGGCTGCCAAGCTCCAAAATTACAAAAAGCTTTATAAAAGTATCATAAAAACAATCCTTAAGACTCATGAGAAAGATTTAAAGTCTTCTGAATCAATTGAATAGCTTAATTTAAGTTATTATTCACTGAAAATCTAGTTCTCTTAAAAGCTATACATAAGAATTGTTCTTTTGAGTCGGTCCTTGGTTGAGATATCCACTCACAAATTAGCTGATGAAGATATCATATATGGCTTCAGAAGAAAATTAGATCAGAGTGATCTCTTATCTCCTAAAGAGATCCAGGGCTTGATATTAACTTTTTTGCTCGCCAGCCACTGTGGCTAGTGGTTTTCCAATGTTACTAGCCACAGCATTTTCACAGACCACAATTTCGACATTGATATCATTGGGGAAAAACGGTCATATAGATACTATCACATTTTTTTTCAGCATGGTACAGGCAGAAGGGCAAGACAAAGAAGGTCATTTCAAACAAACTTTATTACAGTTTTTCTCAACTGCTAAAACACTAAAACCCATTGGCTGAAAAAAGTTCTCAGTTGCCTGAACTCATTTAGCTAATCGTGCAGTCTGTTGTCAATACCTTACACCATTTCACATGGAAAAACACAATTTGCAGATCTCACTTCTACTTTTCAGCAAAACTCTAAACACATTCTCATTCTTAAAACACATTCTGCACTGTAATGCCCATGTCATCCATACTGGTAAACACAAGTGCCAACAATCAAATACAAATAGAGAACACAATGTCATTGATTGAACACAACCACTGAAAGCTGATTTAACCTGTTTCAAATGATGTGAAAACCAATATAAGTACAGTGCATTGTAAGCTGTATACTGTACAATGAACAAATTGTATGGCCTGAACATTGTGCTGAACAGTACTGACTGCTCAAAAGATTTTGACTGGTTGCAGGTTCATATCAACAAAGAACAAGAATTACAGTATCACAGAGACAAAGGACAAGTTTGTGAGATTCAGGGTACAGTACTGTAAAAATAGTGGTACAAGGAGGAGGGAGAACAAAAAATTCAAAGAGCAAAGCAGAGTAATAATTTCTGATCAATTTTGAGCTATGATAGAACATGTTTTCATTCATCAAAAGACAATGACGAAAAAATATGAAATTTGTTTTGAAATTAAAAATGTACTTCTCCCTGAGAACTATATGTTTTGAACAATGTGTTTTCTATTTTTTGGTGTATTGTTTACTGATTGCTTGATAGTGTTTATCATTTTGATCACTTTGTTTATGATTTGAGAGCAGTGATTGATTTTGAACACAGGTAAAACTGTTTTGAGGCGAAAGTTTCATTTTGCAAGAGAAGTCAGAGGTTTTGTGAACAGTGCTTGAAGAGGAGGTTTTGTGTTTAATGGTTTCAGAAAATGGAGCAAGGTTTCAGAAATAGTGTTTTAGCAATTGAGAAAAACTGTAATACAAAGAAAACCCAAACCAAATTCAGAACTAACATTAACGAGAACCGAAAATGGAAGACTGAAACACAGGCAGATATACTGGAAGAAAACAAAGATAACTGATTAGCAACAGCTGACAACATTGACTAATCAAATCAGAAACCCTGGTGACAAATAAATGAGCAAATAAATGATGGTGAAAACAGTCCACCACAATGAACGGTTATAGAACGCCCCCTCCTGGAAGCCATGACCTTGCAGGCAGAGGCAGAGGAGGAGGTGGTTCATGAGGTGGACAAAGAGTAGGCGAAGAGCTGGCAAAAGGCAGGCAGGCAGATAACCGGAACCAGGAGGAGATGATGATAGGAATGGCCAGGGAGGAACAGGAGGTAGTAGTAGCCAATGAGATGGTATAAGTGGGTGGAGACTGGATGAAACCCAGATGCCCAGCCAGGTAGCACCACATAGTGTTGCCGGAGGGAGGAGTCATGGTGGTACAGCATCCAACACAGCCATGGCGATGGGCAACTGGGAAATAAGTCCCGTGCACAGACAGAGAGTTGAAGGATCCGTGCAACGGCGTGGGTATCGGAGACCACAACGGAGCTGTCCCGACAACGCCCCGAGGTGGAACTGGAAACCCAGAGGGCTGCGGTGGAACCTGCGTGACCGCGGACTGACGTGGAGAGCCTGAGCGTAGCGGCAGGCACACAAGTCCATGGCGGAAGGCTGGTGATGTCCAACCCAGACGAAGCTGACAGGTCGAGGGAGCCCGGTGATGACGGAGGCCAGATGGTCGACGGTGGAGCCGAGGGAGAGAGGAGTGGCAGTGGAGGAGCTTGGACGATGGGCCGAGGTGATGTGACAGGGACAGCTGTCAGAGGAGGAGCAAGGGAATTCCCCAGCCCAGTAAAGGATGGCTCATTGGAAGCCCCAGGTGAATCCCTGACGCAGTGAGGAGGTGAAGAGTGAACAACAGGGCAGACAGGAGACAACGAAGACTGGGCTGGACCTAGAAGTGGTGGTGGAAGAGGGAGGGAGGGAGGGAGAGAGGATGGGTGGGACGAATGTTTCTATCTCCCAGTCAAGTATGCACTCACACACTGTGGCGAGGTTGTGGATAGGGCACTCCTTTATATTCCCTTGAACTCCACTAATCTCTCCTCTGTCACAGGCTCACACACCAGATTTGATGACAACAGGGCTCTTGTTCCAGTGCGATGACATGCACGTTTGCTTCTCCTTGTGTCAGCACCTCACTGGCAAATACTGGCACTGGCACTCCGGCTGTCGCTCCGTGTCACAGGGTGGTGGTGGGCTGCATTGGTTCTGGGGTTGCGTATGTGGGCAAGGTTGTGGATTGGGGATATACACATTCCAGACAGTGGAGAATGGCCTCCCCCCATGTTCCCTCCGTCATGTCTGGTAAGTCACATGGCTGGTAGTAATTAGCCCCAATCCAGAATAATTATTTTAGAGTCCCATCATCGAAAGCAGTCTGTTGGGCTAGTGTGCAAAAACAAATCACATACTCCAGCAAAGAATGTCCTTCCCGGACTAAAGCAGTGAACATTACTGCGTAATCCATTTTCTGTGGCCGGTTCTTCTGTCACATTTTCTCAGCATGGTACAGGCAGAAGACAAGATGATGAATTCAAACAAACTTTATTAATACAAAGAAAACCCAAACCAAACTTAGAACTAACATTGATAAGAACTGACAATGGAAGACTGAAACACAGGCAGGTATATACTGGAAGAAAACAAAGAGAACTAATTAACAACAGCTGAAAACAATGACTAATCAAATCAGAAACCCTGGTGACAAATAAATGAGCTAACTCAGGTAGGGTGATGGTGAAAACAGAAAACCAAATCCAAACACAATGAACTGTTACGCCGGCTTCACACCGCACATGCTTGCAGTGCGTTGGCAGGGCAGAAGCGATGTGTATGGAGAGCGGGAGCCGCGCGCGTCCATTGTGCTTTCACACTGGCAGCGTTTGTCTCGCGCAGCTGAACCGCGTCTCGTATATTGCAAATACAGACGAATACCGTCCATTCTGTCACTTTCCCAGTGTTCTCCTCCAACCCCTGTCTGTCTCGTGCTTTGTTTTATGATGGGCACCATATATCTGCTGCAAATGCGACCGTGTTCCCCTCTGTCCAAAACACATATGCATATAACATGCTGTATAAAGGTAGTTTATGTGATAAAAGTAACCTTAAAGTTAAAATAAGCCTCTAGTTTTAATCATTTTAACAGGCCTTTGAAATTTGAGCAAAAACTTCTGGCAGTAATGTGTTTTTGAATTCACAGCGCCGGATGTCATATGGTGTTTGTGAAACACACGGAACACTTCACAACATGATTTCAAGGTGAAATCAGTTATTTTGCATGTTAATCTGCTGCAGGTGTGAATGCACTAATCTGTTAACATGAACACTGAAAAAAATATGCGCAGCTTACGCCCTGCTTACGCGGGCGGTGTGAAGCCAGCGTTACAAACAAAAAAATAATTTGGCAGCAGGTAGCCTTTATAAGGCTGCTGTTACTTTAAGACACATAGATACATTATACTGTTACACATGCATTTTCTTTCGAAACTGTTTAGGTTCACTTAAAACTTAACTATTTTTTATTTTTTACGTGAATACCCAAGGCCAGCATTTTTCCTTTATTTTGGGTGTATTTGACTGTTTAAGAGCAAAAAAAAGTAATTTAATACTGTGTGGCGGCTTTATGCGGTTGAGAGCACAAAAACTAGTAAAATTATGCGCAATACCACAGCGAAATTCAAGCCCTGTAGCATAAACAATATTAATCCAGAGCAAATGAAACGTGAGTGGAGGCGGGTTTGTGTGTCAACTCGCTGATAGAGATATGACAAAGCGAGAAAGTACAGCTGGTATTATGTATCTATTCTGCAGAAAATTTTTATTAGAAGGGTTATTTCAGTATCAAAAAATCTATATTTTTGACAACAAAAATAAACAGAAGTTATTAGTTATTTTTTAAACATTTTTAAAGACTAATGTATGCATGATAAATTTATATATTCTATATAAAATTCAACCAGCCAAAGTGGCTATAGTGAATGTGTTACACGCCACTGCTGAAATCCACCCGTATTTTGCGGGTGTTAATGTCGAGCCCTGGTTGTATCGGTTACCCATTTCATTCACTCTGAGACACACCTTACGTTTTCATTTCCTGTTGCTTTAGGAAATTCCGCCGAAATGATATTCGTCACAGGTAATTGCTACGCTAGGTGGAACAGAAGTTTAAATGGGCCTTAGATCATAAATCGATCACAGCGTTTACATCTTGCAACAAAAAGTACTCGAGTACTTTTTTGAAAATATCAAAAACTCATGCTTGAAATCAGTGCATACTGTTGCCTGGTTGGTTGATGTTCTGTTAAACATTGGACACAGCTCCGATAATTATCATGGAAAAACATCCCACCCACTGAGGTGCTGGATTCCTGTCGTTCTCCAATCACTGACACCAGACCAAGAAGAGCTATTTATGGCTGTGCTGAAACACGAGGTCTGCCCGTGCTGGTCACTATAGGCATCAGCACAGACTCAGGCTTCAAAAACTAATAAAAGTAATAAAAGTTCTTAAGACAAGGCGGCTCTTCAAAGCTTTATCTGTAATGATAACAGTTAAATGATCCCACAGACTGGATGTTTGAGGGCAGATGTAACTAGGGTGAAAAAAACAAACAATAAAGCATTTCTTGGAAGCAGGGTCGGTGGAGAGTTTATTCTAACCAAGCAGCTTTGCACATTCCATGGACATTTTCCACCTCGGTGTGAAGAAATGATCAGTTTATGTGCCACATTCACCTTGTTTACAGAACATAATGCAAAAAAACAAAACAGTTTAGTACCCACTGAAAATCTTCTTGTGTAATATAACAGAGAAATAAAAATACTCACACGCACAAATTACTTAATAAAGACATGAAGATATAAAGGTATGAAGTAAATACAGCTTTGTGTTTAGTGCTTACAAATCTGAACAGCATGTGCAAAATACATCTAACATTACATCATCGGCAACTAGCATCTTTCTACTGTACCTCACAAAACACAAATATATAAAATTATTCTCCCTTCTCATTAAAAAACTAAATATTTTTGACCAAATTGCTAAACTTTTTTTATTATTATGGCTAATACTTTGCTGTCAAAATAGCTCAATACAGAAAACAAAAATACATTGTAATATATATACATGGTAATTTTTCTCCACAATTTATATAATCTTTTAAAACCAAACAAACCAAAACATTTTCTATTTACATGTTAATAAATAAATCAAAGTTAAGAGAAAGATTTTGGTCCGTTAATGTCGGGAGAACTATTTCCAGAAGCTGTTGAAACTGTTATTATTTAATTTTCAATAAGAAAACTTTTTTCAATACTCAGTGCTTCATACGCATTATAAATGGGGCTATATCTAAACCAACATGGATAGGCTTTGTTTGCATTCATCATATTGAACGGCACTTTTTTCATTACAGCCACTCTGAAGGCATATTTGTTCAGTTCATCTACACTTTTTTTCCTGAAAAGTGTGAAAATCATTTGTGGCATGAAGAATGAGGGAAACAGTAGCACACAGAATGTCAAAGGTTGCCTGACAAAGCGTATCTCCCAAATTCATTTAAAGCCCACTCAGGATTTCTGTAAAGCACTGCTTTCATCACTCGGCAGTCCACATTTCCAGACCATTACCAACCCTGGCAGGATCACTTCACTGTTTCACTGAAACAAAAAGATCATTAGACCCATCTATTTGAACTAAAAGTTGACCTGAATTCCTAGCAACCAAGTTCTGAACAGCATCACAAAAGCCACACAAACAAGCATTGTGTCATTTACGCGACAACGCAAGCTTTTGAAATTGGGTTTCCAAAGTGCAAGTTTTTGAAAATGATACCGTTATCGCCTCTGTGTAAACAACAAAAACATGAATTTGAGAAAATTGTGATGTCATGCGCATGCGTATTATGTCTTCAGTCTATAGGAGTGTAGGTGACATCGCCATCTACTGGCCTGACAGTATAAAAATAAGTTTTTAGTCGTTTGCGCAGATCCTTGTGAACGGGAAGCGGTTTCACAACGTTGTCGTCTGTACGTGAAAAAACTAAAAACTTTGTTTGTATATAGTTGTTGTGTAAACAAGCCCTAAATAACAATTAGCTAAATGTAAGAGAACGTAAAAGTTTATTTTCAAACACATTTTGCTATGTACAATAAACAATTTTGGTACTGCACTGGGTTGTCACTTGATGTCCGATTTGAAGTCTGAGTCCTAAACTATTTGAAAACCACTGGTTTTCATGATCTAATCAGAAAGTGGCCCTAATGCAATACAGAGGCAGGAGAAGAATAAATACTCACTTCATACAGCATTAGTGTCACACGTGTCGACTGGAGCAGCTGAATCTTCATTCGCATTTAGTGAACTGAGCTTCTCATCTTCATCACATGTTTCCTTTTTTCTCTTCTTCTTTCTACATGGTTTATATCGTTTACTGTGAAACAAAATAGGAAGACGGTAAAAAGAACAACATTAAAGATTAAATAATCAATGAAGACCTACACTTTTAAAGGGGTCCTATTATGCCCTTTTACAAAGTCTTAATTTTGTTTTTGGGGTGTATAATATGCTTTCATGCTTAATTGTTCAAAAAACACATTATTTTTCACATATTTTACATTAATACAGTATCTCTCTCCCGAGAACGTGCCATTTATTTTTGATGAAGCCCCTTCTTCCGAAATATGAAATGTGCTGTGATTGGTTAGCTGGCCCAGTGTGTTGAGCACATGTTCTGGGAAATGTCATAACCACAAGCTCTAGTGCTCAGGTGTAAATATTAAGCATGGCGTCAATTTCAAAACCAATTCAAGCCTGATTCAGACTTAAGAATTTTAACAAACAAGAGGATCGTCCAGAACGGATTTCATGCAGATGGACGAATGTGGACTTTGTAAGCATTCTAGGCATTTCAGAGTGGTATGTTTTTTTCTCTCCAAATTTTCTTATACATTTTAGATACAATATTATACATAATTTAATCATGATATTTGTCAGAAAACTATGGTAATGCAAACAGTAATCGATCACAAAATCATTTTTCAAGGGGCGGTGAACACCCTTACAAAAGCTACAATAAACACTATATCAACAGTAATGTTGGCTAGCAGACGAGCGGAGACAAAGCTCTAACCTTTGTTTACATCGTAGCAACAACAGAAAACTTATAATTGGAACTGTTAATAGAAAGCGCTACTACAAATAATAAGACATACTTGCAAGTTGTCCCTTTTTACATGATAAAGTGGGAACTGCTCCGTTTCAGGAGAAGCTTTTGTGTGTAGCCTGCATTGTACCAAAGACTTTATATACAGGTCCTTCTAAAAAAATTAGCATATTGTGATAAAAGTTCATTATTTTCCATAATGTAATGATAAAAATTTAAATTTCATAAATTTTAGATTCATTGCACACCAACTGAAATATTTCAGGTCTTTTATTGTTTTAATACTGATGATTTTGGCATACAGCTCAAATCATGAAAACCCCAAATTCCTATCTCAAAAAAATAGCAAATCACGAAAAGGTTCTCTAAACGAGCTATTAACCTAATCATCTGAATCAACTAATTAACTCTGAACACCTGCAAAAGATTCCTGAGGCTTTTAAAAACTCCCAGCCTGGTTCATTACTCAAAACCGCAATCATGGGTAAGACTGCCGACCTGACTGCTGTCCAGAAGGCCATCATTGACATCCTCAAGCGAGAGGGTAAGACACAGAAAGAAATTTCTGAACGAATAGGCTGTTCCCAGAGTGCTGTATCAAGGCACCTCAGTGGGAAGTCTGTGGGAAGGAAAAAGTGTGGCAAAAAACGCTGCACAACGAGAAGAGGTGACCGGACCCTGAGGAAGATTCTGGAGAAGGACCGATTCCAGAACTTGGGGGACCTGCGGAAGCAGTGGACGGAGTCTGGAGTAGAAACATCCAGAGCCACCGTGCACAGGCGTGTGCAGGAAATGGGCTACAGGTGCCGCATTCCCCAGGTCAAGCCACTTTTGAACCAGAAACAGCAGCAGAAGCGCCTGACCTGGGCTACAGAGAAGCAGCACTGGACTGTTGCTCAGTGGTCCAAAATACTTTTTTCGGATGAAAGCAAATTTTGCATGTCATTCGGAAATCGAGGTGCCAGAGTCTGGAGGAAGACTGGGGAGAAGGAAATGCCAAAATGCCTGAAGTCCGGTGTCAAGTACCCACAGTCAGTGATGGTCTGGGGTGCCATGTCAGCTGCTGGTGTTGGTCCACTGTGTTTTATCAAGGGCAGGGTCAATGCAGCTAGCTATCAGGAGATTTTGGAGCACTTAATGCTTCCATCTGCTGAAAAGCTTTATGGAGATGAAAATGTTGTTTTTCAGCACGACCTGGCACCTGCTCACAGTGCCAAAACCACTGGTAAATGGTTTACTGACCATGGTATTACTGTGCTCAATTGGCCTGCCAACTCTCCTGACCTGAACCCCATAGAGAATCTGTGGGATATTGTGAAGAGAAAGTTGAGAGACGCAAGACCCAACACTCTGGATGAGCTTAAGGCCGCTATCGAAGCATCCTGGGCCTCCATAACACCTCAGCAGTGCCACAGGCTGATTGCCTCCATGCCACGCCACATTGAAGCAGTCATTTCTGAGTGAATCATTTATTGAGTGAATTACTGAACATAATTATTTGAAGGTTGACTTTTTTTGTATTAAAAACACTTTTCTTTTATTGGTCGGAAGAAATATGCAAATTTTTTTGAGATTTTTGGGTTTTCATGAGCTGTATGCCAAAATCATCAGTATTAAAACAATAAAAGACCTGCAATATTTCAGTTGGTGTGCAATGAATCTAAAATGAAAGTTAAATTTTTATCATTACATTATGGAGAATAATGAACTTTTATCACAATATGCTATTTTTTTGAGAAGGACCTGTGTAGAAAGACAGTGCACTCTGATTACTTATGAATGGGAGAAAGTGTAACGCTCAATATGTTGAATAAGCCCCGCCCACTGCAGCCGCATTTTGGATTGCGCATGCACATTAGCTTTGTCCCAAGGCTGAAAAAATCATTTTTTTTTGTCATGAATCAAGCACTGAAAATAAAAATCATGAGACAGCTGTTGTCAGATTTCACTGGTGATTTCAAATATGAAAGAGAATCATACATTTGGCAAACAGTTTTGGAGAAAACTGAATGTTTCCACATTCAAAGAGATAGGTGGTGCACTTGCATGCCCGAGAGGCGTTTCAAAGATGGCCGCCAAGTGAAATGACTTGTCTTAAAAGTGAAGTTTATGAATTTAAGTGGCATCTATCAGTGAGGTTGTGAGTTGCAATAACACACCGCTCACCCCTCCCTTTCGAAGCACATAGAGAAGCTACGGTGGCTGACACAGGACAAAAATGTAGTCATCGGAGAGAATAGAGAGTGACAAGTGCTCTTTTTTTTGCGTGTTCTGTGGGCGAGATTATTTAAATGAGTAACATTGTGACTTCACAAAGTCTGGAAAAAACACATTTGTTCAAACGATTTGTTCGCTGTAGTTCTTGGAAAGTGAATTCTGTTAAATAAAATCTCTTCCTCTGGAGTGGACATTACAAACTGACTAATGTTGAAAAAGTGAAAAGGCATAATAGGACCCCTTTAAGCTTGACTATAAAGGTACGATGCTCTTAACAGTGTAACATCACTCACTGTGTACAGACGCATATGAAGACGATGAGCAGAATCAGAGAGACCAATCCTGCAACCACACATGCGATGACTATTTTTCTTCGTTCTGCCATGCGGTACTCAAGATCAAGATATTCGCACCTACTGCCCATATATCCTGTTTCACATCTGTGCAAAAGTATAAAAAAAAAAACATTATTCAACTTCAACTTTTAACTAGCTCTGATTGGTTGAGTGATGGACAAGTCAAAATCTCACCTGCATGAAGGAATGTTCTGCTCCTTCACATAACGACAAACACCGTGGATACAGTAATGCCTATAATCTTTTGGACATATAGAGAAGTGCCCGCTCCATGTGTGGTCATCTTTTGAATCTGTAAAGCAGGGATACATATCACCATCAAACACATACACAACTGTTCAAAAGTGTAGGGTCGATCATTTTTTGAATGTCTTTGAAAGCAGTATGTTATGCTCACATTTATTTGGTCAAAAATATACAGTAATATTGTGAAATATTATTACAATTTGAACTTTTCTTTTTTAGTAGTTTTTGAAAAGCTGAACTTTCAGCACCATTACTCCAGTCTTCAGTGTCACACGATCCTTCGGAAATCATTCTAATGTGATGATTTGGTGCTCATGAAATATTTCTTATTTTTATAAATTTTTACAGTTGTTAATGTTTTGTGGTAAAAAAAAAAAAAAATTCAAGATTAATTTAAAAATAGTTATCTTTTGTAACATGTAAAATGTCTTTACTGGCACTCCTGATCAATTTAAAGCATCCTAGAATAAAAGCAGTGTATTTAGATACAAAAATAATTATTTTCATGTAATTATGGCTGATAAAATTCAATACTATTTGGTCTAAATAAATAAAAAATAAAGGTTACACTTTATTTTAAAGGTGATGTAGTTGAACTTACATTGAACTTACTCAAATAAGCACTGGGTAATATTAATGAACTCCATGTACTTACTATAGAGTTACGGTTAGGGTTTGGTTTAGGGTTAGTTGTAATAATGCATAATTTACTGTGTTTACTATAGTAAGTGCATGTCATAATGTGTAACTACGTCACCTTAAAATAAAGTGTTACCAAAATAAAATAATGTTTAGGCATCACAACATTATAATGTGCAGCATGAAAAAAAGTTTTGTTAAAGATTACATTTAACAGAGTTATTTGTGTTTGTGAATACACAATTGAATACCCAATATCCATCAATATAATACATTAAAAAACAATATCAGCCAGTAACTAATATAACATATAATATAAATTACACAGCAGGCTAATGTAATTAGGGTCGTCAGTTTACTCATTTACAATATATTGTGTGCCTCAAAATTCAAAGGACTGAGCTAGAAAAGAGACGCCGTTCTACAGAAACTGAAACTTGAGCTCTGATTTCAGAATGAACTAAAAGTTGAATGGGAAAGGATCTAATTACAACCTCTGGCCACATGTAACATGATCTGAGGGTTACCTGCGGTGGTACAGAGATGCTAAAGTTGAGCTTGGGAGTATTAGATTATCACTTCTTAAATAAAATGACACGGTTTGAAGGGGTCTAAGAAGCTGAATTATTATCATAACGGTCCAATTTTCCTCGGTGAACAGATTGTAGGCTAATATCTACATGTTAGTAAATGCTTTGGCAGAATTTTGTGATCAAATAACACCAGCTTTTGCATGCTATGAAAATATATTTTCATTTAATACTCTCTTCAGCAGGTGGTCAAGCTATAAAGAGTTTCATGTCATGCCCAGGGGGAACACCCCACACCTTTTTTTTTTTTTTAAACACAAGTCTTCAAAGTCAGTGTTAGCTTCAAAATACACTTTCTGCATGTGGTGGAATCTATAGAAAACATCTCGGGCTTGGCTTGCTAATTAAAAGAACAGGTCGGGGTGCCATTTATATTTACCTGTGCAGTTGCTGCTGTTGTCATGGTGATTGCAGGACACAGTCCTATTCGCCGGTGCTTTTGTGGTATTCCATTCAGCCTGGGAGTATTTGCATAGGACAACAGCTGAGGGCAGACAACAAACAAATCACAGGTGGTGGCAACACGCATGTCTCCAGAACTGTGGCAGAGTGCTTCGCAGGATTCCAGGCAAATGTTACACTGGGTTATAGGCCTCTCGATTGTGGTACCACTGTAAAATCCCTCCCTCCGTGATAAACCAATAGAAGGTCTTGCAATGAGCTAAACTGAATTCCACAGCTAAAAATAGAAACTGTCAAATAGTATAAAATAAGTTAAACATTCAACTCTCGATGCCACGAGCACATTAAGAAATACAAGTAAAGAGCTATTTAAAGAAGGAAAAGTTGGCAAACGGGTACTTCTAGAATCTACAGTTGCTTTGTAGACAATCAAACAGTGAAAGGCGTTGAATACAAACCAACAATGGTGAATCCTACCTGTGATTATTCCCCAAATGAACCTGCGCGTCCTGTCCATTTGTAGCTATTTCGCGTTGCGCGTCAAAATGAAGACTTCAATCCCCGTGTGGCTTCAGATGTCATGTCGTTCATTTTAAAGCGATTGTTTTATTGAACGACTACAGTGAGTTTCTAATAACTTTTCAGCAGTCTTCCCAAAATTTACGTTCGGGTTTCCTCAAGCTTAGAGGAGAGTGAGTGACGGGCTGCCTGGCGATTATTGAGGCGTGCGTGGGAGGTGCTAGTGAGTTTTCTCCGCCTATGTGTGAATGACTTTGGCTTTGTATATTATTTATTAAGAAATTATTTTATGTATTATTATTATTATGCCTTAAATTAGGCAAAGGATCAATACTGGATCAGTACAAAAAAAAAGGATTTGATATTGCATAAAATGTATGCATATGTGGATGCCTTTACATAACTTTTGCTGTGCTTATGCAAAATAATTAGAACGAGTTTTATTTTCAATCACAGATTATCTGCTTTTAAAGATCACACATCATTTTTTTTTACTCAAGAAAAATAGTTTGAGGTAAAAAAATAAATAATAATAATTGACAGTTAGACCGCCCATTGGAAACCACAGGACTCCAACACACGTTCAATTAATAAAATAAAGATTTTTACTGAGTGCTGAAAAATGAAAGAACCAGCATCACACAATATGATCCTGAAAGGGAGAACCAAACTCTGACAGCGTGTTGAAACAATTTTTAGAAGAAAAATGCTAAAGTAAAACGTCAGAGACGGACAGTTTTCAGATTATTGAGCCACACGGGGCGAATTGAAAAATTTGATAGAAAAATACAAAGTTCTGTCAAAGACAGTTCATGTATTATATATTATGTTTATGATTTATTAACAACCAATGTTTTCAAGAACGGAAAAAATTGAACACACTTCATCTTTGTGTGCCCTTGGTATCAAAGAGTTTGAAAATCCCTGGTTCACTAGTGAATAGAAACTTTAGTCAGGGTAGCCCAAGGGGAATCCTGAGTCTCTGACGTTTCCTAAATCCCTCATGTTTCCAGACGGCGCCTCTTAATGAAGCTGAGAGTGCTCTGTGGAGTGGACACAGCACGCTGCTGGAGTGAGGGCTTGTGTTCATTGGCCGTGGGTTTTCTCGTGGGAGATGGAGAAGATGCGTGGCTGACAGAAGCGCCAGAGTATGTCTCCCCGTCGCACACAAGCCGCGTATTATCAAGCCCCACTGCAAACAACGACCCCTTCAGCAAATGTCATGCCCAACCAACCGCAGGGCTTACGACGCGCGTTCATGAGAGCTGCATGTAAACTATATTTTTAGTTAAATGTAATGGTACAGGTTTTTATTTATAAATATAATTTAGATCTGAACAAGTTTCACTATAGAGAACAACACAAACAACAAGGATATATTGTAAAATAATGAGAGGTATGTTTTATATCCTGCATATTATTGTTTGATGAGCCTTTTTAATTAACTTTTGGGGCAAAATGATATGCCAAATAATAGATAATGGATTTATTCTAAACTAACTAAAACCTCAACATCACTAACAACGAACAATGCCTGTGTTCTTCATTTATACATGAACTGTGGCCTGCAAATGCCTCTCAACCATAGTAAACATTGCCTGGTGGGCCAAACCGCCCACTGCAAGGTTTATTTATCCACTAATTTAGATTCAAAAATTAGGCCTTCAAGCAATTTAAACTTCCCATAATTTATTTGGAAATGTCTACAACAAGAGTTTAAAATCCCCTTAGCAGCCCGACAGGTGGCTTGCGAGTAAAACTTAAGTCATTACTCAATAGCTTCCCTCTTTGGGACAATCAATATGCTGGTGGTTTATTTTTATACGAGGTTATGTTCTTTCAATGCAATGCTCTTTAAATCTTTTTAAATGTTTACATTACAAAACTTGTCATTGTAACAAACCTCCCCGACATTTAAACAAATATTTATACCAGCTGTTCTCACTTAAGCCCAGATGTTTCTACCTTCTTCTAACACAGACTCTAGCACCAATCATCACCTCACATTAAGTAACAAGTGCAATGGGAAATCTTAAGTCTGCCTTTGAGAGGATTCTCAAAATGTCTCGACCATTATATTCCCATCTAAATTTAGCTGAATGTAGTGCTTTGCACAGAAAGACGTGAATCACACAGACAGAAAAAGGCTTGATTGCTATAGTGCCTGTCTGCATGGATACTCAATCACTTCCACATGTCAAACTAAATGTCCTGACAAACGAGCGCTTTGCTGAACATCAATTTATTTTTACAGATGTAAAATAGATTAAATCCAGTCCCTGTTGATCATTAAAAACATTCTTGAGTGGCTTCAACTCGATATTTATAATAAATAGAAATTTTCATAAATAAAAAAATGCTGATTTCATATTGAGACTGATTAATTTCATTCAAGATTAAAGTTCCCTCACATAAATAATCTCACAGCGAAATATTGTCATTACACATTTCGTGTCCCTGATTATCCAGTGAAAGCGGTCTTTATCCGAGCTCATTTGCATACTGGAGCTCGTGCTTCAATCAGAACATAGAATGCAAATGAGAACCCAGGAAGCTTAATGTTTTCTCCAGGCGGCAGTTCACGTCCCTCCAGTGGAGGAAGTGTTCGGTCATCCACCATCTTTAGCACTTGTCCATTCAATTTGACTGACCTAGAGATGGACAGATTTAACAATCTTTAGGTTGTCAGCATGATAGATGATGCATAACATATCCAAATGCTTTTATAATTCTAGGTGTCATAGCTGGTCATAATTTATTTATTTTTCACTATTTTTAATCAGATTTCTGACTCATTTTAACCAGTCTTGAGGTGACATTAAAAATGACCTATTAAAGATACATTACATTACATGCAGTCATTCTAATCTTCGGCTAGCAAACAGATTTATAGTAGTCCAGTCCAAACATTGTGAGATCATGAGACATTACCTGGAATAAAGGCTCTGTTCACCGGCCTCAGCTGACTGTAGCACAAATGCTTCAATGGTGCTGTTGGCCATATGGACGGGCAGACTAATCGTGGCTTCATTTTTGTTTAGGTTTAAGGCAAATAAGGTCACAGCACCTTGTCTGTAATGTGTACTGGAAAGGATATATGATATGTCAAAAGGGTTAACCATTGTTTCTTTAAAAAATATTGTGAGTAAGAGAATATCTGAGTAAGAGTAATATTGTGAGTAAGAGAATATCTGAGTAAGAGTAATATTTTGAGTAAGAGAAGAGAGTACCTTTTTCTGTTAGTGCAGTGAAGGTATACCCGTATTGGTTTCTTTAGTCCAGAATTTGTACGAACTTCTGCTTTTAAGACCTCTGGACCAACAAGCCTTTTGTATAACAATGATAGCCAGTAATCCTGCCACATGTACAAAATGGAGAAAAAAATTATAATAATAAAATAATTGAATTGTCCACATTCCTGGACTGATACAGATGTTATGCAAGAAACAAAAAGAAACACTTACTGGGAGGGGATCTAGGTTATCATCCACTAAATGGTAAGTGCCGGAACCAATTAACACCTGTCTGATAACGACATCCAAACCAAGCTTAGCAGCAAGTCCCAGTTTGTCCAGCCACCTTTAATAACCAAAACAGATTTAAATATACTTTATTTATAGTGTGCATTTATTCAGATAGGATGCATTGCACAGATCATATTTCATACATGTACATTTCAAATAAATATTGTTGTTTTTGTACTCTCCTGTTTATCAAAAAAATATTAAACTTCCACAAAAATATTAAACTGCACAACTGTTTTCAAGATTGATAATAATAAAGAATGTTTAATGAGCACCAACTCAGCATATGATTTCTAAAGACTGGAGTAATGGCTGCAAAAAAAAAAAAATAGTAAAATGTATTTTAAATTGTAATTATATTTCACAGTATTACTGTTTTTACTGTATTTTTGGTCCAATAAATGCCATTGTGTCATGTTCTTATATTTAAACTGTTAAACACATTATCATTACTTAATGCAAAACCATTTGATTTAACAAAATTAAAACTCATGTATTTTTTATTTTCATTGTCATTTGTATAAACAAATTTAAAGTTGCAGTAAGCGAACACTTGATATTTAAAATCAACCCAAGTACACACACCCCTCCCTTCAATGCGCCGCCCCAAGAATGCATGTAACATGAGATGCAAGAGTGGATATCTCTTTATCATGGCTGAAGCAAAGCAAAATAATGCTTCATGCAAAGTAATGCAAAGATGACAGATGTTTTCAGGCCTTCCCGCTTAGGTTTCTCCAGAACTGGAAAGCTTTTATAATGTTAATGCGGGTCCTAAAGCTCTTGCTTGATCATAACCCTCCTTTTCCAGTTATTTTCATCTGACCTTGTCTCTTTTGTAATGTCTCTCGGCAATCTCTCTTTCTACAATATTTCTTCAAATCTCCCTCTTGCTCACTCTCTCTCTCCTCCCCCATCATGAGTGGACATGCCCCCTGCTGCTTGTTCATTTACTGACAAACTTCAAACTGGTCTGAAGTGAAAAAAATTGAACTCACATAAAACCAGCAACAAATGTGTCTGATAGACCAACGGCACCTCCACCATATGCCGAACTTGTCTCTCCCAGCCAAACCTTCTTCCCCGGAGAAACAGATTCAACGGTCTAAAGGCAGAGTGTTTAACAGTTAATTTCAGCTCATTTATCTCTCTGACATTTCTTACTGTTGAATGAGAAATTTGGATACCACAAGAGAGTTCCTATTTTAATATATTATGCAAAATTACTCTGGTACCTCGAGGACCTCGTTAATTTTTGTTGCCAGAGTATCAAGCACACGAGGGTCAAGGAAATCCTCTAAAGATGTGTCTCTGCCATTCACATAATAGCTGTTAAGAAGGAAAATAGAAAATAAGTTCCAGTAGAAAGACTCATATATGATTTCTTTCTGATATTGCACAAGGAATTAAATCATAACTTACTGGTGCCAGGTGCATGCAGTAATGGCCTCTGCTCCAGTCTCCAAAAACCTATAAAAAGTTATTTGATTCCCAAATCCAAAAGACAAGAAGCTACTCTGAAAATATATTTGAAAATATAAAAATTTTCCCTGAACAATTACCCAGTTAACAAATCTTTGCGGTGATCTCGTGGCTGACTAATATCTGGTCCATATAGACCTGTTGAGTTGTAGACCGCAGATTCCTGAAGGATTTGATGCAAATGGACAAAATCCTGACCGAGCTGGTACCCATCCACTCTGATCCCAGCTTTTTTCTCATAACTGTTGGGTTCTAAAACAAGAGATGTGATGCTGAGGTGTCAACTTAAACAATACAAAATAATCATAAAATATTAGTAGCCAATTCAAAATTAGAATGTCAAAAAAATCAAATCCTAATCAAAAAGCAATGTCCCAATTCCTACCATTTCCCAGCTCCCAGGACATCACATACTGTCTGGACTCACAGTACTTCAACAGCAGTTCTGCATTCGTGCTGTCCCATGTGTTTTCACTAGTTCGGAGCAGAGCGTTCAAACCAAAGATGAGGTCTAAACCAGAGCAATTTGCAAAGGCATACAGCAGGTCGACAGCATATTCTAGGAGAAAGACAGACACTTGACTACCCCTTTGACAGTTTTGATCGTGATATCATTGAAAATATGAATACATTATAGAGTTTTGAATCAGTTGATGGACCCACAAAAGTTTTTGTGATATATTGATCATGGTTGTTGAATTAAACGTGTTACTAAAGCAACTTTACAACTGATTATGGAAACATAATATTTACCTTAAAAGAAAAAACTTTTAATTTAAATAATAACTATCCCCGGTTTCACAGACAAAGCTTTAGCCTAGTCACAGACTAAAATGCATGTTTGAGCTGTTTTTACTGAAAGATACTTGCCCATCTTAAAATATGTAACTGCTATTGTTTTGTCTCAAGATGCACACCAGTTATGTTTTTGTTTTTTCTAAGGCATGTTTATAAAAGCCACTTAAATATCCTTATTGAACTAAGGCCTAATCCTGGCTTAATCTAAACCCTGTCTGTGAAATCGGCATATATGTTTTTGACATTTACATGTTGCTAGAGAAGTGAGAACACTGGTTTGCTGTACTGACTCATGATAAATCCCCAATTAGGTCATTATTTAACAGAAGTAGAATTAAACTTACCAGAGAATTCCGTCTTTTTGTATTCCCCCTCCAGTTCCTCAAGAAGTAAAGTCTTTGACTGTAAGACCCATTCTTGCTTTAACCTATTTTCCAGCAATGGAGGCAATTCAAGTCTCTTACACAAATCTCCTGTATGAATGACATCAGATGTGCTAATTAAATAAATCCCATAATAATAATTATATAGAAAACACACACAAAATGACTAAATATTATTTAAGTGCAATGACTACAGTGGCCTTAAAAAAGTGTTATATCAAATGTATATAGCCTATATGTGTGTGTGTTATATATAATTGAATTAACATAAATATTGGATAAACCAATGCTAAAACGACACCTGTGTGAATGAGTTGCACTACAAATCACCGTGGACCCAGCTGGTTAAAAGCCCAAAGAGAAGGTTTAAGTATCCAAATAAATCCAATACTAAAAGACAAAGTAGATAGTACATTTTTAGAATTTGAACATATAGTACGCAAGTAACAGTCTGTTTTCACGGTGTTTCGTGTGAACTGTTCCCTCATTAAAGCCAAACTGGAATCATGCTGTGTCAAAGTCAGATGACAACACACCGCAGTCAGCCTTCTCTGGCAGAAGGATGTGGTTTACTAACTCGTGTTATTGATGCTAAGTGAAAGAGGTTACCTAGAACAGCTCTGCTGCTGTTTTCTCTGGCTCGAAAATATCTTCCGCGTGGGTTGAATTTCATAAAATCTTGTTTGGTACCTCCAAATCGCAGAAACGCTGGGATCAAGGCTTTGGCAAGGGTTCTTAACTTTGGTGAACTACATAAACATCATATCACTTCTTTTAAAGTAACATCACAACATTATTTATTTGAGGTCTGCTTTAAAAATTTTAAAGGACTTACTTCAATAGGTTCATAAACTTCTCCTCGGCTATTAAACTCGCATCTAAAGCCACGGAGAGAAACCTTTTGTCCACCCTCCGGACCACATTGGACAGATCCAGATCAACACGAATGGACCTAACATCTTCGGCAGATATGACTGTTTTGACCTCGTCACACAATGCGCGAAATAAAACAAGAGCGACAATAGTGGAAACTGCTGTGGATGCAGACTTCATCTGTTCAGTCTGCCGGTGTCCTCATTCAGTAATTGCACGCGCTCATCCAAAACACACAGGCGAAATATGTTTTTGGCACCGTCATAGACCTACTTCCTTCTTTTTTGTTTGACTGTACAGAAGGAACCGGTCTATGTCAAATTATTTAAAATATCTCATGCCAGTGACTCATAGGCGTGGCTCCAGCTCATTCATTTATTTGCATACCTTACCTGATTGGCTGGAACTCACAACATTAGAGGCAGTGCTGGAAATGTAACAAGCTGTTTGTGACTGACTGGTGGTTGTAAAATCGTTGGATATAAAATAACACATGATCATGGTAATGAGTAACAGAGATGTTACAAAAATCGGGGTTACTTCCATTTTAATTTCAGCCAGACATAGGCACAAAATAGTTTACATAATGCCATATATATAATAATATACATACTATTAACATCACATAAATAAAAAATAAACAAAAATTTACAAAGATGGAAGATCAGATGGGAGCATAAGCAGGTCATCCACCTCCTCCTGTAAGGCCTCTGCTTTCTCTTTTATTAACATCTGAAAATGAACAGAGAAAGTTAACATGAATAAACAAGACAGTGTTTTCTTTTATACATCTCCCAAAAATGAAATTTCTTTATTCACGCTGATGTTGTGTTTCCTGAATATTCTGGGCTGCATTTCTCAAAAGCATTGTGAGCCAAGTTGAATGTAGAGACTATTGATGCCATGATTCTTCGGTTTGGCTTACAGTGCTTTTAGGATTTGCAGCCTTGGTCAGTATCTTGCATGCAACGACAATAAATAATGACTTAATATGTCAAGCCTCAAAAATGATTCACATTCACCAAAAATCATCATGAAAGTAGTCTTCTTGAGCCATATGATTGCGTTCATGTGAGGAAATACTTGATGATTTCTTTTGATGAATACTGGATGATTTTTTGCAACTTTTTGAGGACTGACAACCTTGACAACATTCTTCATTATTTATTTTTTGTGTGTTCCACAGAAGAAATAAAGTAATATATGTCTGGCTTGAGATTAATAAATGATGACAGTTTTTATTTTGGATACATTTGTAAAAATGTGTATATGGAAATATAATGATGCTTTATAGTGCAATGTTGTACTCACTTTTGCTGATGCAATAATTTGATTGGCTTGTCTCTTAGAGAGGTTTTCAATTGTTTGGACCAGAATTTGTGGATCTGCGTTGGCAAGATGTGCCAATGTCTTGTAACCAGCATTATATAGCTGCTTAGCACGATGCTGAATCAAAAGAGAATGAAGAAGAACAAAATGAAAACACACAAACTGAGCTTTTAAGCAAATATTCTGTGCAATTTTTTTAGAGAAACCGAGCAGCAAGAACACACACCTCTAAGACTCCACACACCTCCATGAGTGGAATGAGCTCAGCCTGCACACAGTAAGTCAATCTACGGGTCAGCTCTGAGAGAAGAGACTTATAGGCCCAAAACTCCTCCAGCTCCTGAAATGGTCAGACAAGTTTCATAGCGTTCTAATCAATTATTAACTGCAAGATAGGAGCAGATGTATATATGCATGCTGATATGTCTAAGGGCGTAATCACACCGGGCTTGTTTGGAGCCTTTGTTTTGGAACCTGGCGCCATGTCTCCCTTAGTTCGATTCAATTAGCATATACGAAAACATTTAATCTTGGCCCAATTGAAAACAAACTCTGGAGTGTAAAATGTTGTTTAATTGCTTTTCATGAAACAGATGCATTGCAAGAATGCTTTGAATCCCATGACAGCTAGGCAGATAAATCCACAATAAGACCATGAAGCAAACTTGTCAAACTTGCCACGGCTCTGGGGGGGTTAAGAAAGACCTTTTGAAGCGAATCAATGGGTTTTTGTAAGACAAATATCCATATTTAACATGTAAAATATGATGTAAAATATCTAGATTCCGGCAGACCGCCTTCCGTATTCAATTTACGAAAAAAGCGTAACTTGTGGTGTAACCCAGATGCACTTTTATGGGCTTCAAAGTTTGGCAGCCATTTACTGTCATTGTGATGCTTGGATTAGCAAGGATATTTATTAATATAACTCCAATTGTATTCGCCTGAAATAAGAATGCCACATACACCTAGGACGACTTGAGGGTGAGTAAATCATGGGATCATTTTTGGGTGAACTATCCCATCAAAAAAAAAAAAAGCCCTTAAATGCTGCCTAGATGTGCCACAAACCTCAGTGAAGTGCAGCACGGAGGACCCAAAGGCGGAAGCTGAGCTGAGGAGAGTCTGAACAAAGCCTCTAGTCAGCTGGAACCTATCGGACACGTTCCACAGGTTTGTCTCCTTCAGTAGAGAGTACAGCACTAGGGCCAGATACAACCTATTCACTACCACAATGTCCACAGACTGAGACACAGGTAGAAGAACATAGGAACAAACTCAATCAGTGTGAAAGTTTTCCCTCAGAAATTTAAGTAGGGCTAAATGTAGATTTAGCATTAAATCTTTTAAGATAATTAGGATTTAAATAATACTATATTAAATTCTCAGCTAATGATCTTTCTATTGAACTCTTCGGCTTATTATATCTAGGCTGTTTAATCCCAAACAAAAAAAGGTCATGAATCGGCCATATGGTATTCAAAAGCATGAGAGGAACGCTGTTTTTACTAACCTTCCTCACGCTCTGCCCCGCTGCCTTTCTAGCCACAAAACTTTCAGCCACTCCAACTGCAGTGGCCATCTTCTGCTCAGCAGCCGACAAATTTGTAAACTGGTGAAATTCAGATGAAAAATGAAAAATTCAGATTCAGTAAGAATACACACAAGTTGAGACTAAGGAAGAGCACAATTATAGTCAACATACAATATTCAAAATACAAACACTGCTTAGCTGTTGTTTTTTAATAAATTCATAATTTTATTCAACAAGAATGCATTGAAATTATGAAAAATGATAGTTAAGACATTATTGTGTTACAAAAACATTCTACAAATGCTGAAAATGCATCATGGTTTTCCAGAAAAGTATCACTGCTTTCAACATTTATAATAATAATAAATGTTTCTTTAACAAATCAGCATATTAGAATGATTTCTAAAGGATCATGTGACACTGAAGACTGGAGTAATGATGCTGAAAATTCAGCTTTGTCATTCACAGGAATACATTTTATTTTACAATATAGAAAAATAGACAACAGTTCAAATTGAACTGTTGTTTTTGATCAAACAAATGGAGCATTGGTGAGCATAAGAGACTTCTTTCAAAAACATTACAAATCCCCAAACTTTTGAACACCGAACAACTAAAACCGGTTTAACCCGATGAAACATCTTACCAGTCTGAAGTAGATCATCCAATCTGGCTTGCATTGATGCACCATGTCATATGGAGTAACCAGATACACTAAGTGAAGAAAACTATTGAGGAGTAAACCCTCCAGCCCCTTCGATAAGTCTCGGTACAGCAGATCGCAGTAGCTTAGGTCTACTGAACCTGAAATAGCAAATAATAATTGAAATAAAAAACATTACAAAAGGAAGGCTCTGATAAAACAGTGATAAATAATAAAAACAGACAGTAGAAATGAACTGACTGAACTCTACATAAGGTCATATTGCCACCTTCTGGCCTCATTATTTAAATCCTTATGCTAGACTCTGTTTTACCTTTGAATGTTGCTCTCCCAAGCCTGGTGATTTGGAGAATAGTTTCATTATGCACATCCACAGAGGCTTCAATGAGGCTCTTCTGCTTCAAGGTCTCTATAGACTCAACTGTAAGATCCCACAAACTCCTCTCTGGACTGACCTGAGCATCCTGCACACTAAGCAGTGTGCCTTTCATGAAATCCCTCACTTGTTCTACAGTTGTAGTTATCTGAAATAAAAGGAAAGAGTTTAGTGTTTGCAACTGTAGACCAGACATTTCTCATTTATTATTACATCAAAACCTCTCACACACTTTCAGGCCGATGAGTGACAGGATGAGACTGAGAAGGCCCCTCCCTCCATCATGCAGCAGGTTACTATAACACTTCTCCATCGGTGCAGACAATAGATTTTTGGCCTGATGAGGAAACATTTGTAGACAAATAATATAATAAATATAATATAAAATAATATAATGGGTCAATGCCATGACATGCATATTTTTTGTGTCCATAATTTCCCTTAATTTGATCAATTAAATTCACAAAATATATTACTTTATTCTATAAAAGCTATTTAGTTTCTATTTATTCATTTTTTTGTCAATTTAAATAATAAATATTATTTTATGTTTTGTTATCTTGAACCCCCAAAATATTGGGTGGTGCAACTGTTCAAAAAAATGAACTGACCAAGAAAACTATTTAAAATGGTGTCTTAATAAATATCAGTAGTTTATCTCAACAGTAAAGCTGTTGAGATAATTGGAAAAGTTTTTTTCCAGCAATTTGTATATTCTATAACACTGGTAAAAACTGCTAATTGCAGGTATGGTTAGGTTGGTACACTTTCCATGTCAGGTGGTACAACTACAGTATATACATGCAACTTTTTGGTTATACCACCTGACATAATAAGAGTCAAAAAAATACATGAAATGTTAAACAACTGTTTAAACATGTTCATGTTTTAAAAATATGCATTACATCAGTTGTAAAGCTTTATTTGTCAATGACCCATATTAACATATATCTGTGTTTTTTTTTTTACCATGTTTATATCTTTGTCCTGCAGGATCAGGATACTCTCACCCATGGCATCAATACCCGCTCGTCCTGCTCTGCCCACCATCTGTTTGTACTGACTTCTCTTTAAAAACTCTGCAGCTATATATGGGGACCTCAAAATCACCCTGGGAAGTGGCACATGCACATGATTAAGGAACCATTTTCAATAGTTTTTTCAATTCAGTTTTTAAAAATCTCTTTTAGTGTAGGTTTGAGAACATTTAAATCTGAGACCACTTGGGTTGGAGATGCACAGGCCTAGACAAACCTGCGTGCAGGGAGGTTGATGCCAGCAGCAAGAGTAGAGGTGCAGGTGAGGAGGCAGAGCACCCCTGAGGAATAGGCCTCTTCCACCAGCTTCCTCTCATCACTGGTCAGTCCGCTGTGGTGGTAAGCCAGGCCAAAGGGCACAGTCTTCTGTAGGACAGGACACAAGGATCCATTCCCACTGCTCCTCAGTTCACCCAGAAGCGTGGCTTTCTCTTTCTGCTTGTGTTTCAAAAACTCCCTGAACAAATGCAGGTTTCATTTAATGTCAATGACAAAAAAAATGTAAAAGCACTTTAAGGACTCTAAAAGTCTACTCACTTATTTAAATACTTGCAGATCATTCCAGCTAGATTCTCGCAGTTCTTCTTGGTGGCACAGAAGATGAGGCATGACTGCTGCGGGATGACTTCAGTAGCCAGAGCTATGATGTGGTCAGGGTCCATCTTCTGCATTCCACTGGAGTACTGGGAAAGCCCATCGCACATAAGTTCAATGAGCTCAGAAGATCAATACCTTATTGAGTTAAAAAAATGCTTTGAAGAATACCTTGAAATCCAGGAGTCGTGAGAAACTGAAGCATGTCTCTTCTTTTGGGTCAACATCATATATGCTGTCCTTTAGTTTGACATATTCTTTCAGCTCAACCTACAGAATTACTAGTTATTTATTTGAATTGAGTTGATCAAATTTAAAGACTTATTAAATCACAGTCACACAAGGTCATTCTTACAGGCCGAAAGTCATTTGTGTAGTTTTCAGCATTCAGGAAGGTCTGAAGATCTCCCACATTGCCTAGTGTTGCACTCATACCAATAATTTGAGTTGACTCTGTGGGGAAACAACAGCGGGGTAATCAGAATCTGTAAGGAGTGACCATTACAGAGGTGAAGTATATGTGTGAGTTTAAGAATACTCACTGCTCATGTATAGAATCTTTGATAAAGTCATTTCAAGAATTGCTCCCCGGCTCCCATCACCAAGCATATGGAGCTGAAAATTAAAAAAAGATAAATTAATTTAATATTTTTATTCAGCAAGTATGCATTACACTGATCAAAAATGGCAATAAAGGCCTTTACATTGTTACAAAAATAAATGCTGCTAAATCCTGAAAAAAACTATTACAGTTTCTTTAACATTATTAAGCAGCACAGCTGTTTTCAACATTGATTATACAAAGAAATGTATCTTGAGCAACAAATCAGCATATTAGAATGATTTCTGAAGGAGTACTGATGCTGAAAATTCTCATCACAGGAATAAATTACAATTTAAAACATATTAAAATAGTAAAATGATATATAATTGTATTTGAATTGTAATAATTCTTCACAATATAACTGTTTTTACTGCATTTTTAACAAACAAAGCCATGGTAAGCATAAGCATTGAAAATCTTACCGAATCAAACTAAACCTGTATCAAACCTAAACCAAAACACAATTTTGGTTAAGAAATCATATAACATACTTTAAAAAATAAAATGTGTGGTACACACCTCATCTACAACAACCAGACCAATATTCTCTAGACGGTCATTTTCAATCAGTGAATTGACAAGACTGTGTCCCTTCTCAATGGTTGTGATGTACAGAGAGTTTTTATTTCTTCTCTTGACTGGAGGAAACTTCCCTTTACTGCCAGCATACTCCTCAACCATGAAGTCCAACTCAATTCCAAAGCTAGACAACCCTCGAACCTAAAGGCAAATCAGTGCATCTCTCATTCTGTGATTAATAATCCAAAACTGCTTGCATTCTAATGGTCAAACTGCTTAGATAACACATAAATCATGCATAAATACATACCTTTTCCTGAACCAAGGATATGTATGGCAAAATAAGCAGGGCATCTTTCTTTCTACACAAGAGCTCTTTAAATATGAGAATCTCTGCCACTAGAGTCTTTCCTCCACTTGTTGGTAAAGAATAAATTAGATTTCTCCTTTGTTGCACCGAATCCAGACTCAAACACGTTTTCTGCCACTCTGAAAGCAAAAGAGAATATAATATAATGATAGAATTACTGATTTACCAGTTGCGTACCAATGTGAAACACTTACCATACAAGTCCTGGATTCCCTTCAACCTCAAAATAAGATCTTTAACCTTGGATGGGAGACCAAAAAATGGGCCCAGGTCTCCCTCAGCTGATATGGACTCCATAGCCTGCATGGCAAAACTCATTTCTTCTGTCATCACAGCTTCCTTTTGTTGTACTGTCTTGGAGACAGTGCTGGATGTTGCTGCATTATCTATCAGTACTTTCTTAAGATGGTCTTTCATGCTTCTTCTGGCTTTTGAGGGTGGCTTGTTGACATTGAGTTCTGCATGATTGACAGCTGGCCTGTTCATCAAATCAGGGGTAGAGGTGTTATGTGCATCTCTGGAAGGGCTTTTGTGTGGGGTTGTGATCGCTTTTTGAAATTCAAGTTGAGAGCTTGGCAAAGCTCTCGGTGGTGAGTCTCTGAAATCCTCTGCTAAGATAGAGTCTGTAAGATCATCCTCACATGGGTTTGGAGTCTGCTGATCATGACACTGCCTCATCTGGAGCTCCACATCTTCAAGCTTAGCCAGAAAGGAGCTGTCACCCACAATGCTGTCATAACCGTCAAATAAGTCCTCATTGTCACTGCAGCACTGGTCAAAACAGAAAAGCCATCATCATATGCTTGAAAGTTGAAACCAATGTATATCTTTCAATGAAAAGAAAGAAGAGGCTGCTTACCTGTTCTGTGACTTTATTCTTAGACATGTCTTGAGCACAAGTGTGTCCTTCCCCGGAAGTGCATTTAACGTTAGTTGATGTGAAACTGGACCGCTTCTTGGCTGGAGTAATGTGACTTCTTAAGCCATCTCTTGATCTTTTTCTTGAGGACGAAGTGTTGCGTTTTACCACAATGTCGTGTATGTGGTTGTCAGAATACATTTCTACCGTAAAGATACTTCACATTTAGATTACAGCATTGTGTTATATTACTGACGCAGGGTCAGTAACTGACAACAGCAACAAAGAGCCAAAGCTGTTTATTCATCCGTTGTAAATCTGTATTATAGCGAGATAACGTTAACTAACCTTAGTTAGTCCATGAAAAACACTAACCAGAAACAAATAACAAAATATCCATTATTGCACAAAATAACACTGGAATACTGAGCGTGAGCGGCGATACAGTAACTAATGTTTTCCAAAATTGAAGACTTTCGAAAAGACGAAAGATGGAGATGGCCAATGGAAGTTCGCCTTTGGATCACGTGACTGTTAAAGTGTCGAGACTAGAAAAAGTAGAACAAAAGTCCCATTAGAATGCATATATATATATATATATATATATATATATATATATATATATATATATATATATATATATATATATATATATATATATATATACAAATACCATATTTTATTTCCATTGATTCTTTATTGCTGAAATGTTACATCCACTTTTTAAAAATGCATTTAAACGCAATCTGTCTAAAAAAAAGAGTTAAAAGCTCTTAAAAAGATTACAAAATGATCAAAACATTTGTAAAATCTATAAAACTTCAAAAGCTTTTTATACAAATGTTGTTTTCTTTATTCTGTTTTATTTACCATTGATTCATCATCTGTGAAATTTTAAATAATATTTCAATAACTAAAACTTTCAACGTTTTTCAAATATATTTAAACGACCTCTTTCCAAAAAAAAAGCTAAACACGCTGATTGCAAGTCTAATGTTAATTCTTGTCAAGAATGTTAATATTTTACTCTATATATTTATCAGTTCAAATGATTGAAACATAGTTCGCTTACTCCGATCCTGTAGTTGGCGGTAGATCGCAACAAACCTATACGTTAAAGTCCCAAACGACTCTGCAGAAGAAGAAAGCAGAAACTGTCATGGTGGCCTCCTGAACAGACCGAGAAATGTTTGCCCTTTCTTTTAGTCGCCTGTTATTACAGGCTCTTCCTAAACAGCCAGTCACACCAAGGGCTACAGGTATCTTTGCAAAAAAATAATAATAATTAAATCTTCTTATATGCAAAATGTTTTCCAATGTAATTATTCTTTTACCCAGATGAAAAGTACATCGTAAGCACGCTTATGAGAAACACACAGCTTCTTTATCAGCAGAAGACATTTAATAATGTGATTAACATAGACGTTAAAGAAAGATATAAGATTAGGTCCTGATCTGTTTAACAATATTTTAAGTATGGCAACATGTCAGGATACTTAATTTCATCTGTTCCAGCACAATGCATCAGAAGTGTGACAACATCTCAACAAGATCCTCCTAAGATAGATGATATGGTAAGCTTTTTACACGTATTTCTGTCGGAGTTGAATCGTTGTATTTTTCTGGAACCATATGAAAAATTATTTGCAAAATTATGTCTTATCTAGCCTATCAAAATGGAAAACCCATACAAGCAACCCCCTAAAACTTGCATCCTCTGCAATATAGCTGTGGACTTCAAAAACGTTCAGGTTGGTAAAATGAACAAGAATACTTTGTTATCTATATGTTTATTGTCATAGTAATGAAAACACTTATTAAATCTTTCCCCAGCTGTTGTCTCAGTTCATTTCACCACACACAGGCCGAGTATACGGCAGACACATAACAGGTGAGAGGTGTATGCGTTCAAATATTCACTTTAATATTTTTTTTATAAATGAGATTCAACCATTTAGAACACCATAACTCTTAATCACAGGCTTGTGTGGTCGAAAGCAGAAGGAGGTATCGAAGGCAATAAAGAAAGCTCGTTCAATGGGTAAGAATTTATAGCTGTAATCTGTTGATTCTAATTTCTTAACTTTGACAATGAAGTAGATATGCCTGTACTTTCACTAAAATATCCATGTATATACAGTCAAACCAGAATATTTGACTGACAAAGCTTTGTCCTATCCACAGGTTTTATGTCAGTCACTCTGAAGGATCCACAGTTTATTAAAGACCCTGATATTTGTGGTATTAAACATATTGAATAAGTTCTGTGAAGACTGTGACTCTGCAGACCATCTTTGTGTTATTGTTTCTGTAAATCTGTGGTTTGTAAAAACATACAAAATGTCATAAAAATCTAAACATTGAAACAATTATAATAACTAGATAAACCAGAAGTTCATGTACTACAAAAATGAAAACATGAATAAAATGTATCACTTAAATAAAAACGTCACATGTGGATTGAATTTTTAATTTTCAAGGTAACAGTTACAAACAAAGTTTTAAAAAATGATATTAAAGAAAATAGCGCAACCTTAGTTAAGCACGCATATCAAGAAAAAGGCAACCTCCAGGTATAAAATTTGTAATGCTTTCCAGTCATGGCTAGATTGCTTTACAAATAAGAACAAGCTCAGTTTTATCCTTTAAAAGACAGGAGAGTTACTTCTGCTCTGTCCATTCATCTCAATCTCTGTATCTGACCCGCTCTCAGAGGCTGACTCGCTGATATCATTCGTTTTCCTCTTCCTTTTAAGTCTCTGAGGAAAACCAGCAGCGAGGCATTTTTTCCTAAGTCTGGGGGCTACGTCCTTCCTCCTGGTATGTTGATTCTCCAGAATCAGAGGCAACTTGGTGGGAATATCAAAGTTATGGTCAGTATTACAGCACAGTTCTAATACGGGGCAGCCCTGAACAGTGAGGCTTTGTGTCCGTAATGAGGGTGCATTGGGGAAGAGAGTTCTCAGAGCTGAGCATAGAGGTATGTTCTCTTTGGGTTCTTCTGGAGAGGCACATTTTTGGGCTGAAATAAAATGTTATTCAGTTACTCATAGGGTTACAATCTGTGAAGATAGCCTCAGTTCATAGTGTGCTAGCCATAAATGATTTGATCTGAAAATCAGGATATTTATGGCCTCAAACACTGTGAATAGGTTCTGTATGAAGACTATAAGGGGCTGTTTACACGACACTAAAGTTTCATTATAAAAACGCGAAACTCTTCATGCATTGTAGCCATTCATTTACGCTCCAACGGCATTTTGGAGTCCAGAAAAACATTTGGAAACGGTGCCGTTATCATCTGTGTCAACGTGTTCAGTCTATAGACACGCAATGTTTCTTCACAAAGTGACATTGCCAACTACTGGCCAGGGGTCCGTTCTTCATAATACATCTGAGATGATTTGACAGATGCCAGATTTTCTCATCAGGGTAACTGATCTCTGGCTAATTTGGTTATTATATTTGGTGAAATACGCAAAGGAAAACCGGTACTTCTGCTTTTAGTACATCTGTAGCTATGTTTCCATCCACCTATTTTTATGCGCATTTTGGGATATCGCATCTAAAACTGTTTAATGGAAACGCCAACATGCGCATAAATTCTAAAAATGTGCATAAAAATACGTATGCGCTTGTTTGAGTTGGATACATTTTCTATCTGATATGAAAACGTGCATAAACTACGATGGAAAGCATTTACCGAATAAATTACTTGATGCACATAAAAAATCACGTGACTTTGCGCGATGCAACAGCATAACTACTAACCACACTCACTGGATGGAAACGGTGCTTTATACGCAAACGTTTTATGCGATGTTGCAATTTTGCGCATAAGTTAGATTCGCAACTCTGGATGAAAACATAGCTATTGTGGTGTGAAAATACCCCAATATGCAGACTTATGAAATTATACAATTAAAATAATCTGATAAAACAAATGAATGTAGTATTATACTATAAGAAGAAATAATATTCATCAATTATATAAATAAAATCAGGGGTTACAACTGCTACATTACAACATGATCTAGATTTGCACACTAAAAGACTGAAGCTCTTATGTTTTAAGTCTACAATGAGAAGCCTCAGTTCACAGTGTGCGATTGGCCTTGGAGGCATCAATATAAAGTGCACTAGAAATAAATGATCTTACATTCATTTTTCTCAGAGCGTCCCTTCTGTTTCCCGATCGACTTCTTTAGTTGTGTGATGTCTTCTTGAAGTTTCTCAACTGCTCTTTCACTCTTCTCCACTTCTTTGCACACTTTCTGTATCAAAAAGATGGATATGAAAGTTTATATGTTTACAGATATTCAAATCGCACAGGAGAACTTTTGCAACTAATGTGAAATGTAGTTACTAACCTGCATTTCTGCTAATAAAGCATCATTCATGTCGCTGACATTTCTGACCTCTTTTAAATCGTCCCCTGAGCAGAAGAATTTGTTCCTGGCAGATAATAAAAACATTTATCACTTCTAAAGAAAATGCTAGATGTAGATTGCTACGTGGTCAGCAGCCATGTGTTTTTATTGCATTGCTATGTGGTTTCAAAGCTAGTTGCCCTTGATTCTCTAGTCCTCTTTGATCTCTAGATATAGAAGATATGCATGTGACCGCTGACCGGAATGACAGTAGTTCCCACTGAGTGGCAAAAAGACTGAGCAGCAGCATTGGTTTACAGCCTGAATGCAGCGAAAAACACATCTAAAATGGGAAAGAGCTTTGAGATTGACTGTACAAATAGATTTGACAAGAAATCTGAGGTATATTTTTTTACAGACTGTGGAAAGCTACAGAAAAGAGAAGCAAATAGATCACTGTAATTCACTGAAACAACTGGACTCCATGGAGCAAAATGTAGATTTGCAGTTATCTTTTTGTGTCAATGTTCAATGTTTATATATTGTATTGACAACTCATCAGTTAAATATCTTTAATCTTATATTCTGCATGATTTTATGTTTTCAAATAAGCTCTGACAAAAAACTATATATGTTTTAGGGCTGGACGATACAACAATATATACATGACATTGATATAAGTGTAAATCTGGATTTAGACCTAGTAACTATATTGCCAATTTGCATTTTCCCCAGCATTGAAATCAGGAACATATGAAATTCAGGAAACACGATTACACGCACACATATACATAGACAGTACCTGTGAAGTTTGGAAACATTACAATTTTTTTTTGTAAATGAGTTTTTGAAAGAAGTCTCATGCTCACCAAGGCTGCATTTATTTCATAATAAATACAGTAAATATAGGAATACAAAAATATTCATACAAATGAAAAGAACTGTTTTCTATTTGACAAATTTGGCAAAGCTCAATTTTCAGCATCATTTCTACAGTCTTCAGTGTCAGATGATTATTCAGAAATCATTCTAATATATATATTTATTTACTAATAATATTTCACAATATAACTATTTTTTGATTAAATAAATGCAGCCTTGGTGAGCATTAGGGACTTTACAAAAAATATCATTTGACAGGTGGTATATATGTTTGCCTTGGCACGCACAACTAAAAAGCCTTTAATTGAAATTAAAACTTATTTTCTGAATGTACCTGTGTTGATTAACAGCTTGACTCTGTCCTAAAGATGGACATGTGCCTGACACTCTCCAGTAGTCTTGTTGTTCTAGGTTTCCCAGGTTGCTCACCAAGATGGGGATATTGTTGTACTGGCTGAATGGAGAGATTACATTACATTAGTTCTCTATACTTCAAAAGTCTGATTTACAGGTCCTTCTAAAAAAATTCATTTTTTCCATAATGTAATGATAAAAATTAAACTTTCATATATTTTAGATTCATTGCACACCAACTGCAATATTTCAGGTCTTTTATTGTTTTAATACTGATGATTTTGGCATACAGCTCATGAAAACCCAAAATTCCTATCTCAAAAAATAAGCATATTTCATCCGACCAATAAAAGAAAAGTGTTTTTAATACAAAAAGTCAACCTTCAAATAATTATGTTCAGTAATGCACTCAATACTTGGTCGGGAATCCTTTTGCAGAAATGACTGCTTCAATGCGGCGTGGCATGGAGGCAATCAGCCTGTGGCACTGCTGAGGTGTTATGGAGGCCCAGGATGCTTCGATAGCGGCCTTAAGCTCATCCAGAGTGTTGGGTCTTGCCTCTCTCAACTTTCTCTTCACAATATCCCACAGATTCTCTATGGGGTTCAGGTCAGGAGAGTTGGCAGGCCAATTGAGCACAGTAATACCATGGTCAGTAAACCATTTACCAGTGGTTTTGGCACTGTGAGCAGGTGCCAGGTCGTGCTGAAAAACGAAATCTTCATCTCCATAAAGCTTTTCAGCAGATGGAAGCATGAAGTGCTCCAAAATCTCCTGATAGCTAGCTGCATTGACCCTGCCCTTGATAAAACACAGTGGACCAACACCAGCAGCTGACATGGCACCCCAGACTATCACTGACTGTGGTACTTGACACTGGACTTCAGTCATTTTGGCATTTCCTTCTCCCCAGTCTTCCTCAAGACTCTGGCACCTTGATTTCCGGATGACATGCAAAACTTGAGCGACAGTCCAGTGCTGTTTCTCTGTAGCCCAGGTCAGGTGCTTCTGCCGCTGTTTCTGGTTCAAAAGTGGCTTGACCTGGGGAATGCGGCACCTGTAGCCCATTTCCTGCACACTCCTGTGCACGGTGGCTCTGGATGTTTCTACTCAAGACTCCGTCCACTGCTTCCGCAGGTCCCCCAAGGTCTGGAATCGGTCCTTCTCCACAATCTTCCTCAGGGTCCGGTCACCTCTTCTCGTTGTGCAGCGTTTTTTGCCACACTTTTTCCTTCCCACAGACTTCCCACTGAGGTGCCTTGATACAGCACTCTGGGAACAGCCTATTCCTTCAGAAATTTCTTTCTGTCTTACCCTCTCGCTTGAGGGTGTCAATGACGGCCTTCTGTACAGCAGTCAGGTCGGCAGTCTTACCCATGATTGCAGTTTTGAGTAATGAACCAGGCTGGGAGTTTTTAAAAGCATCAGGAATCTTTTGCAGGTGTTCAGAGTTAATAAGTTGATTCAGATGATTAGGTTAATAGCTCGTTTAGAGAACCTTTTCATGATATCCTAATTTTTTGAGATAGGAATTTTGGGTTTTCATGAGCTGTATGCCAAAATCATCAGTATTAAAACAATAAAAGACCTGAAATATTTCAGTTGGTGTGCAATGAATATAAATATATGAAAGTTGATTTTTTATCATTGCATTATGGAAAATAATGAACTTTTATCACAATATGCTAATTTTTTGAGAAGGACCTCTTTGTTTGTATGCCAGAGTTGAGTTTATCTCACCTGCTGTGCCATAAGAACGCTGAGAACTCAAGGCGATGTGTGGAGCCTGAAGCTGTTGCCTGAGAGGGTGTGAGCAGCATGAAAACAAGTTCCTGATTGGACAGAATCTTTCTCATATTCTGATGAATCACTTGTTCCATGAAGGTCATTTGCTGTCTGGTGTTTCTTCGTTGTCTGTACCACCCAATCACATTATCCTTGACATGAGTAAACGTGTAGGAAGAAAAACACGATTTGTTAAATGCAAATCACATTTCGATTTATTCAGAAGTAAAACAATAACCAAATGTGTTTAGAAAGTGGAAAATACCTTTTTGAACTCAGACAAAATGTGTCTTATTTTCTGCTCACTCACATCGCCAGCATTACTGTAGAAGCTTTCAAGAGGATTGAGGAGAAAAAAGTCAGCTGTTATCCTCTATATCAGCCATTCTCTGATACAGTGATTATTTATTCTAAAAATAAATAAACTGCTAAATGTAAATATTTGTTTTTATCATATTGGCTAACCAATTGATGTCCTAATGTAAAATCCAGGCCCTAAAACCACTACTGCTTTATATGAAAAGAAGTTTGTGGAAAATCCTAAACAATTCACTTACCTATGCAGTTTATGACAAGGGATGTGTTTTTGAATATCTGAAAAAGAGAAAACATCATGACACTAGGGGTTTGTTGTTATGGTTGTCATTCGTCATGTGATATTGGTTCCTTCTGAGCATACTCTGAGTTTCGGGTTATGACTATTATGTGAAAATATGAAATAAGTAGAGTCAACTTACTTATAGTGTGCTCAACCTGTATGTGATCAATTTGTGAGTCTGTAATCCTACAGTTCTCCTCTCCTACACTCTCTCCAAGAATAAGACCTTCCTTTAAACATAGTGCAAATGTAAACAGAAGTTATGGGACTGAGGGAATGCTTAGCGGACGCATTTGACTTCTTAAGTTTGCTATTTAATGCAAACCCGGTCGTACGGTCACATTAGGACCTTTGCCACTTACCACATCCGCATCACTGTTCAAATGATGAAACATCAGTGAACTTAACACGAAACCCGATATTCGGACAGTTGTGCTGAATTCCTCCATGATTTTGGAATAAACCGTGAGTGAACTAGTGTAACGTCATGGTTTTAAGTTACAGTTACTAGGCTACATGTATAAACTTTCTGCTCTCGTAGGTTTCGTTTAGTTATTCTCTGCTCTCGAGGCGGCAGTTTACAGCTAGACAGTTGCTTATGCTGCCGCCACGTGGTGCGGAGAAATTACCACATAGATTCTGTACGTAGATGCCACATTAAACCTCTCCAGGCGCGTCGGAGTCTCGGCGCACCCGCCATCTTGGAACGGCCAGCGTGTCGTCACAATCGTCACTCGCAGTATGATGCCACAAGACTGCGCAGCTTCTGGTTGTGAAACAGCCTAGATTTAAATTCTTGAGGAAATGGGATATCCGTTCATAGGTACGAATGTGTTGGTTTGTGTTTTATATGTATAACTTAATATTATAGGTATTCACTACGGTGCTTTATAACGTTTTCACTATGGTAACCTTTTAGTGTCGTGTTAGCTGACGTATTCATCTTGTTGTATTGTGTTAGTTTAGAAAATTCATCTGCTTAAGTCTATTGTAGATATCGATATTCATATATGCGACAACGGTTACAGATGCTCAGTCAACTTGTTCTCGAATATTCACGGCTTTGACCGTTCCAATATGGCGGACGGCTTACACATAGCGGCCCCATGGAAACAGCTGCTAATGAGAATTCTATGTAAATATTTCTGTGAGAAACCAGCCTTGACATTATGTGTATTTCTTTCTTTTTTTCTTCCTTGAAAGTGTGTATGGGAAATTACTTGTGGTTAAGAATATTTTGTTTTGAGGAAAACACTGGAAAAACACTGCAAATTTGCAACGCTGGTGGTTATAGCCTAAATCCCTGTAAGCCTTGCAGGATGAGTTGTTCAAGTTGTTTACCTGTTATTTACTGAAAATTTGTTGTAATAATAGATTCTTCTCATGATAGATGGATTACGACTTTTAAGAAAACTCTATATATATATATATATATATATATATATATATATATATATATATATATATATATATATATATATATATATATATATATATATATATATAAAGAAAGAAATTTGTCATGAAAGACACTAAAGTTTATATATATATATACATATATTATATATATATATATATATATATATATATATATATATATATATATATATATATATATATATATATATATATATATATATATATATATATATATATATAAACTTTAGTGTCTTTCATGACAAATGGATGAACTTCTCGTTTAACAAGACATTTTGCGTTTATAAGGGCAAAACAACACGATTATGAAACGTGACACCTTTGTTTTTACCACAAGGAGGCGCCACTGCATCATTTATTCCCATATGTGTCCGAACTTTGTAACGAGTCACACGAGGACTTTTTCGGACATAGTTTCGGGATTTGGGACATACAGTATATTTAACTAACTTCAGACGTGTGGAATGAGGGATTGAATGTTGTCCTGATATTGTTAAGGTGCGTGTACTGATTATTAAGCCTTGTTTGGTTGCTGTTGTTTTTCTGCTCGTGATGCTGTTACGCTCTTATGGCACGGGAGTTTCTAATAACGGAAAAGAAACAGGCGGACAAACTCAAGCCTTAAAAGTTTTCGACAATTGCTTCATATGACCCATCACAGTTCGTCTAACTCATCCAGCAGAGTTATAATTAGATACTATGCATGTCTGATGTCGTTTAAGGAGTAATGTCTCTAACGATACATAAGTTAGGGGGTCGGAGACCCTTAACGTTACGTAGTTTCTGCCGAAATTCCATTGTTATAACGAGACACAAATTTCATTAAAAAAAAAGAAAAGTTGTTTTAGGGTTTAGTTACCCTTTAATAAATAAATAATATCTTGAAAACACCACGGTTACTACATTGAGAAAAATAAATGTCATGACATATACAATAAAAATACCATAGGCTAAGTATATGGCTCTGGGCTAAGTACTACAGCCATGTTAGCCACAAACGTCATAAAAAATACCAGTTACTAAAGCTATTAGGCACATATCTTAAAACATAAACTAAAAATACTAACAGTTATTACAGCTGTTGACCACATATATCAAAGAATACATAAAATAAAATATAAAAATAGCATTGTTACTACAGCTAGTCACAAATTAAATAATAATAATAGTTACTAAAGCTATTATTATACTGAAATTAACTGTTAGGCCTGTTAGCTGGCACTATAATATAAAAGAAGAAGAAGAACATTATATTAAATAAAATGACATTAAATTATATTAAGTAAAATCGTAATAGATATTAATTATCATTAAGTTAAAATTGTTTACAAAAGTACAATGAACATATTAGTTAGTAACATTGGGACCCTTTAGAATTATTTTTTTAACCTCCTGTGTGCCACTGCCACGAGTACATTATATTTAAGTGCATTTCTCTGTCACAGTTTTAAATCTGGATATCCTATAAAAAGCACATTCAGGGCTTTTCAGAGATACCACTTGTTTTGAGGTTTCATCAGGACAGCAACGTCTCATTGGTCTTTAAAAAAATGACTGAATGATCAAATTTAGCCCTCTTATGGAAATATGATAATATTTTGTAATCATTTAAATTTGACAAATTTTCAAATTGTTTGTTATAAATCAACATCTCAGAAAAATGTTATGGGGTTTCTAATCAAAATATGACTGTTACAAAACAGGGCACTGATTTCATACATGTCCACTATAGAGGACACCAGGACAATTATAATTATCAGACATTTTGGGAGACACAAGTGAGTAGGGAAAGAAATTACACATCAATGTTCCTATAACATATTAGATATTATTACGAAAAAATGTTGACAACTATTACTCCCATTATTACACTTCTATTTCCATTACATGTTGATTCGAGAAAACATTATTATGCGTGTATAGATACTTTGCTTTGAAAGGGAAAATCCATGTATGGACATTTTACCCACATATTGCATAAAGTAAAATGTTATCAGTTCAGTCCGTTATATCTTTCATAACATAGTTGAGAATCATCTTTAAAATCCTGAAAATTGATTGGTGAAAAAAAAAAAAAACTATTTGTTTTTGCTTATAAATGTTATTTCATGTAATTTTATATTTTTTAAAGACCCGGTGTTGTTGTCCACTTATGAGGACATAGCATAAGATATGAATAAATAAAAAATTCTCCAAAAAAACCATTTCCATTTGTTACTTATGCTCTAAATAATGTAATGATATGAAGAAAAAAAATACTAAATTCACTTTGTTTTCTTGGGTCTTATGAGGTTAAATACAGCAACAATTCAGCTGATATTTTCTACTTGAGTGTTTTAAAAATGATTACAGTGTATTTTGTTAAAAGTTAACACTGCAAAAAAATGGGTCAGGCACTGTAAAGTAATACAGAAACAGGCCAACCACATCCCCAGAGACAGTATTAACACATGGATTACGACATGGCCTTTTAAATAAGCACCACCTCTGTTTTGGCTTTTACCTTCACCCATTTGAGCAGATGGCCTAAGCCCAGAGCCCAGTCCCACAGACTGACAGGAAGGAGAGCAGAGAGATGGAAGGTGCTTGGGACGTTGCATTTGTGCTCTTCCAGGTGTGGCTATCCGTAGTAGTGGGGCTCATCATGTTACCTGCTATGTTTGGTGTCTCCCTGGGATTCACAGATATCTACATCAAGGTGCTGGTTAAGATACTAGAGGTAAATAAAGTCTATAAATCATATCTCATTTTTAAAAACATATGACTATTAATTGCTTTCCTTGCCTGTTAATATTTCAATTAATTGTAGTTGCAAACTTTTTTACTTCATTTAGACATGACAGAAGTTGCAAACTATCAAAAGAGTATCAAAAAGGCATGCAATGAAAATAAATGTCATTGTCAGATGTTTCGTTTTTAGTATTTATTTCAGATAAATACATATTGCACTTTGACTTGTGCATGTAGGAAGCATTGTGTCAGAGGTTACCCTTAAATAAACTTCTGTTCTGTGTTTAGTGGGCGACTCTCCGGATCCAAAGAGGACAGAAGCAACAACCAACACTGCCATTACAGTCAGCCAACGGTGAGCGAGGGTGTCTGTCCATGAAAAATATTTATGACTGAGACATCATGTGCATAAAACACAAGCATTTGATTTCAAAATGTCATGTGAAGCCACAGCTTCCTCTCTGGTGTTATTGATTCTGCATATTACACAATAATTGAAAAGTTTGCTTTAATTTGCTGCCTTCTGTTTGTTGTTTTATTTTATTATTTATTATACAAGTTAAATCTTTGTATATTAAAGTGTTTTAAATGCCTGATGTATTAATAAATGTATTATTGGCCTGATGCCTGTCAGTCAAGGTGAGTCTGTTGAGCATACTCTAATTGGTATTGCATCGAGTGACGGATTTCATAATTTCAGTTGATCTTATTTATGAACTTTACCCGGCTTCAGCCAGGGTATTTTTCGCTGATGGACTGTATGAATCCTGATCTCAGGACACACATGAAATAATACCTAGATTAGAAATCATACTTGCTCCAAAGAAGTTAAAGTATATAGAGGCAATTCATTGTGTCACAAAAGCATTGTGTGCTCAAGAACAGAACTAACTTCAAACTTGTAATGTCTTCTCAGGGATAATCGAAAAAGATGACGGCTCTATGGAGGAGGAGATTGGAGAACTGCGACGGACACACCCCAAAAATCTGGCGGGGGGAGACTTTACTCTGTGCGATGTCTTCTATTTCTGTAAGAAAGGCATTGAGAACATTGTTGAGGATGAGGTTACTCAGCGCTTCACGTCGGAAGAACTGGCTTCCTGGAACCTCCTCACGCGAACCAACAACAACTTTCGCTATATCAGCGTGCGGCTCACCATCATATGGGGCCTGGGAGTTTTTATACGTTACTGTATTTTAATGCCTCTCAGGTGAGATTGGACTGATATTGCACTCATAACGTGACTTTAATTCATCAAGGATGCATTACATGATTAGTCAAAGTTGACAATAAAGAAATGTATATTGTTACAAAAGGTTTTTTTTACTTTTATTGAAGGTTTCTTTCTATTCATCAAATAATCCAGAAAATAAGATTACAGTTCCCACAAAAATATTAAGCAGCACAACAGTTTTCTACAGAAATGTTAGTAAGAAGAAATGTTTCTTGAGCATCAGTTCAGCATATTAGAATAATTCCTGAAGGACCATGTGACTGAAGACTGGAGTAATAATTCTATAAATTCAGCTTTGCAATCACAGGAATTAAATTACGTTTTAAAATATATTAAAATGCTGGTGAGCATATGAGACTTCAAAGCAAAAAAATCTTATCATATATATATATATAAAATTCATAACACTTAAGCTTATTTCCCACCTTCAATTCTCATTATTATCTCATTAAATGTGACCTGGCTTGTGATTCGCCCATATGTATATTAATCATACTATTGCTTTTTCTCATAGGGTCACTTTGGCTGCTATCGGATTGAGCTGGTTGGTTATAGGAACTACTCTTGTTGGATTGCTTCCTAACAGCAAGTAAATAATATTGCATGCCATAAATAATTATACCATATTCTCTTGTCCTTCAATTATGGACTGACTGAGTAAGGCATAGTATGTTAAACTTGAACAAAAGTGTTTTCAAATATGTTTGTTATAAAAATGATATTTTAATATTTAGACTTGAAGAATTTCCTAAAGGGAAGGGTGTGTCTCTTTCAGCGTGAAGTACTGGCTCAGTGATTTGGTTCATATTACATGCTACAGAATATGTGCCAGAGGCCTGTCTGCTACCATCTGCTATCATAATAAGTGAGTCACTGCTTCTGTTTTTATCCCAGTCATTCCACTTTGATCATTGTCTCACTGTTCCAGTTTCCCTCTGCTTCTCAAGTGTTTTTTCTCAGAGTTCTCCCTAGCATGCAAACACATAAAACACACATAGACGGAGGCGTACACCAACATATCATTCACTGTGGACTTTTTGTCCACAGTGACATAATCTGTTTTTGCATATTGCATCCTTTGCAGCACTTTTAGAAAGTAAAATATATCAAAGTTATGGTTTTTTATACAGTATTGTTCAAAATAATAGCAGTACAATGTGACAAACCAGAATAATCAAGGTTTTTAGTATTTTTTTTATTGCTACGTGGCAAAAAGTTACCAGTAGGTTCAGTAGATTCTCAGAAAACAAATGAGACCCAGCATTCATGATATGCACGCTCTTAAGGCTGTGCAGTTGGGGTATTAGTTGAATTAGTTGAAAGGGGTGTGTTCAAAAAAATAGCAGTGTGGCATTCAATCACTGAGGTCATCAATTTTGCAAAGTCCCTCTGTTAAAAAAAAGGCATGTGCAGAAGAGGTTACAATTTGCCAAAGAACACATCAACTGGCCTAAAGAGAAATGGAGGAACATTTTGTGGACTGATGAGAGTAAAATTGTTCTTTTTGGGTCCAAGGGCCACAGGCAGTTTGTGAGACGACCCCCAAACTCTGAATTCAAGCCACAGTACACAGTGAAGACAGTGCATGGAGGTGCAAGCATCATGATATGGGCATGTTTCTCCTACTATGGTGTTGGGCCTATTTATCGCATACCAGGGATCATGGATCAGTTTGCATATGTTAAAATACTTAAAGAGGTCATGTTGCCCTATGCTGAAGAGGACATGCCCTTGAAATGGTTGTTTCAACAAGACAATGACCCAAAACACACTAGTAAACGGGCAAAGTCTTGGTTCCAAACCAACAAAATTAATGTTATGGAGTGGCCAGCCCAATCTCCAGACCTTAATCCAATTGATAACTTGTGGGGTGATATCAAAAATGCTGTTTCTGAAGCAAAACCAAGAAATGTGAATGAATTGTGGAATGTTGTTAAAGAATCATGGAGTGGAATAACAGCTGAGAGGTGCCACAAGTTGGATGACTCCATGCCACACAGATGTCAAGCAGTTTTAAAAAACTGTGGTCATACAACAAAATATTAGTTTAGTGATTCACAGGATTGCTAAATCCCAGAAATTTTTTTTGTACAAAATAGTTTTGAGTTTGTACAGTCAAAGGTAGACACTGCTATTTTTTTGAACACACCTTTCAACTAATACCCCAATTGCACAGCCTTAAGAGCGTGCATATCATGAATGCTGGGTCTTGTTTGTTTTCTGAGAATCTACTGAACCTACTGGTAACTTGTTTGCCACGTAGCAATAAAAAATATACTAAAAACCGTGATTATTCTGGTTAGTCACATTGTACTGCTATTATTTTGAACAATACTGTATATAATTTAAGGGAAGTATAAAATCGTAAATAGTATTTTCCCAACTAAAGAAAAAAAGAAGCTAAAAGACGACTGCAGTGAATACAATCAGTTTAGTGACAAGATAAGAGAGTTTAAGTTCGAATCTCTAGACATTGCGGCGACTTACAATGTATTTGCTGAGATGGAGAAACGGGTTGTTATGTATCGTTATGGCAAAGGGTTATGATGTCATTCTCGGCCATGCATACACATCTCAATACTCCCAAATATAGTCAAATGACCCTTGTTTCTTATATTTGTCTCATGGGATGCATAACAGAGAGAATCGTCCGAAAAAAGGAGGTATCTGTGTTGCCAACCACACCTCCCCGATTGACATTGTCATTTTGGCGAACGATGGATGCTATGCTATGGTGAGCCACACTGACTATATCAGATTTGTGATGTTTGTCTGTTGAAGGTCTCAGGTGTCTTTAACTTTATTCTCCTCAGGTAGGTCAAGTTCATGGAGGCCTCCTGGGGGTCATTCAGAGGTCAATAGTGCGATCCTGTCCTCATGTGTGGTTTGAGAGATCAGAGATGAAAGATCGCCATGCGGTAGCCAAAAGGTGACAAAGTGTGTATTTATTAGTCTTGTGGAGTATGATATATCCTCGCTTAGAACATAAAGCCTCAGTTATGCTTTTTTCACAGGTTGAAAGACCACATTGCTGATAAAACTAAGCTGCCAATCCTGATCTTCCCAGAGGGTAAAAGTTATATTCATGTGATTGTGTCCTTACGCATATAGTAACCATGCAGTATAAATTATAAAAGAAAGTATAAATAGTATCATTGTATACATATTTAATTTACATATACATAGTTCACATATTTATCTGAATACATCTCTATGTCACTTGTTATCCTGTTCCCAAAGTCCCTATGGTCTGTCTTTGTGTTCATTTTAGGAACTTGCATTAATAATACATCAGTCATGATGTTCAAGAAGGGAAGCTTTGAAATTGGTGGAACTATATACCCAGTTGCAATCAAGGTATTGAGTGCCAAGAAGCCAGTGTTTTCCTAGGGCAGTATTAAAGGAACCCTCTGGAAGGGACACACCTCATGTACTTCTCTCTTTTAGTATGACCCTCAGTTTGGAGATGCCTTCTGGAACAGTGCCAAGTACAACATGGTGAGCTACATCCTCAGAATGATGACAAGCTGGGCCATTGTGTGCAATGTGTGGTACCTCCCACCTATGACTCGACAGGTAAGCAGAAACATCATCCATCCGTAGTAAGGTTCCAGTCAGTTTATCTCTCTTTTTATCTATCTATCTGTCGGTCCGTCATAAGATTCCAGTTGGTCTGTCTATCTGTCTCTGTCTGTCCATTGTAAGGTTACAGTCTGTCTGTCTGTCTGTCTGTCTATCTATCTGTCTGTCCATTCCATTGTAAGGTTCCAGTCTATTTATCTATCTATCTATCTATCTATCTATCTATCTATCTATCTATCTATCTATCTATCTATCTATCTATCTATCTATCTATCTATCTATCTATCTATCTATCTATCTATCTATCTATCTATCTATCTATCTATATGTCTGTCTGTCCGTCGTAAGGTTCCAGTCTATCTATCTGTCTCTTTTTATCTATATGTCTGTCCATCCGTCATAAGGTTCCAGTCAGTCAGTCAGTCTGTCTGTTGTAAGGTTCCAGTCAGTCAGTCTGTCTGTTGTAAGGTTCCAGTCAGTCAGTCTGTCTGTTGTAAGGTTCCAGTCAGTCAGTCTGTCTGTTGTAAGGTTCCAGTCAGTCCGTCTGTTGTAAGGTTCCAGTCAGTCAGTCTGTCTGTTGTAAGGTTCCAGTCAGTCAGTCTGTCTGTTGTAAGGCTCCAGTCAGTCCGTCTGTTGTAAGGTTCCAGTCAGTCAGTCCGTCTGTTGTAAGGTTCCAGTCAGTCAGTCCGTCTGTTGTAAGGTTCCAGTCAGTCAGTCCGTCTGTTGTAAGGTTCCAGTCAGTCAGTCCGTCTGTTGTAAGGTTCCAGTCAGTCAGTCCGTCTGTTGTAAGGTTCCAGTCAGTCAGTCTGTCTGTTGTAAGGTTCCAGTCAGTCCGTCTGTTGTAAGGTTCCAGTCAGTCAGTCCGTCTGTTGTAAGGTTCCAGTCAGTCAGTCCGTCTGTTGTAAGGTTCCAGTCAGTCAGTCTGTCTGTTGTAAGGTTCCAGTCAGTCAGTCTGTCTGTTGTAAGGCTCCAGTCAGTCAGTCTGTCTGTTGTAAGGCTCCAGTCAGTCAATCTATCTGTCTCTTTTGATCTATCTGTCTCTTTCTATCTATCTGTTCGTCCGTCGTAAAGTTCTAGTCAGTCAGTCTGTTTTTTTAATCTATCTGTCTCTTTCTATCCATCTGTTTCTTTCTATCTATCTGTCCGTCCGTCCATCCATCCATTGTAACATTCCAGGAATACTGGAAAATTAATTCAGCTGATATTTCTTGATCATGATATTTTGCCTAAAAGCTTGAAAATACATTTCTAGAATGTAAAAATTGTGCCCTTCTATAATTTGTGAATTTTAAAGGTCCCATGGCATGAAAAAATCATTTTATGAGTTTTTTTTAACATTAATATGAGTTCCCCTAGCCTGTATATGGTCCCCAAGTGGCTAGACATTTTGATGGGTGTAGTTCTGGCTGTCTTTCTCTGCCTTTGAGAAAATGACAGCCCAGACGATCTGATCTGGAATTTTCCTGTTATGATGTCATACCAGGAAAGGTTACCTCCCCTTCCTCTGTTTTGCCCTCCCATAGCATTCAGAAAATGTATTCAGTTTATGTCTGCACAGGCTTTACAAATAGACTTTATGATATGGATTTGACAGCACCACGACAAACAGTGAGTAACAGTGTTCATTAATGCCTGATCTGTGATCAGTGATTTCTGATGTGTAGCTAATCATTCAAGTTCACTCAGACTTTCTTTCTATATCGTCGATCGCCATCTTGATGCCCTAAGTGTAATGCATCAGTGAATCAAGCCAGTGACTAAAAGGATTGTTTCTGTTAGTAGCATGAAACAAATCAACTGTGAAAAAGTGATTCAACTACAGAGAGCGATCAGAACTCTCAGATACAAATAAGCTTGCGCTAACAGCACAGCGCTATTTTAATAACTCGGTACAATAAAACTTCCTCCAGCTCTCCATGATACATGAGTGCCCAGCAGTCAGCCTCTCTCTCTCATGCATGCAGTCAGTGCAGTTCCTCGCTAAACCACGCCCCCTCCGCAACATAATCTAACACTCATTTCAAATGCAAAAATGTCAGTCAATCACAACAGTGGGCGTTTTCACTGAAGTCTCACAGCAGACATGGCCCTTGAAACAGGGCATTCAGCCAGAGGGGTAATAACAGGATAGAAAAAATGTGTTTTATTTCTAAATTATGACATTTTTTTAAATGTAAAAATCATACTAACAATATAAGTACACCTCAGGAAACATTATAAAATAATAGAAAAATGCCATGCCATGGGACCTTTAAAAAACAATCATTCATTCACTTTAAAACTATTTAAAAGCATCCCAGAATGCATCAGAGCATGCAGAACTGTAGTATAAGCATAGGGAGACATAATTAAATTACTATTTCAAGTTTCAATTACTTTTATGAGAATTTCAGGTGTATCTTTACCTGGTGGAGCCTTGGTTCCATTATTTCATTGTATCTGAATATGTATTTTTTTAGGACGGAGAGGATGCTGTTCAATTTGCTAACAGAGTAAAATCAGCAATTGCACATCAGGGAGGACTGGTGGATTTGTCCTGGTAAGAATATAAAAGTATTGTGTTAATACATATATTTACACTCGCATTTAAAAAAAGAAAAAAAAATTAATATGCATTTGCATGTACAGTATGCAAGCATCTTTTATTATTCAATTGATTTTGCTTTCTCTTGAGATAATTTATTATTTATTTATAATATTTAAACGTGCATTCAAGTTTTAAGTACTAGTGGATGGTCAATATGAGTGACAATATAATCTCAAAATGATCATTTATTAACCTGGCAAGTCACAAATTGCTATAGATTATATAGATTTGCTATAGATTAAAGTATTATTATGTTTCAGGGATGGAGGGCTGAAGAGAGCAAAGGTCAAGCAGTCATACAAAGAGGAGCAACAGAAGATGTACAGCAGTATGGTCGTAGGCTCGGAATGCCACGAAGCCTTTGTTGGTCCCACGTAAATTTCAGCTCACACTATTTATGAACTTGATCTGAACAACATCTCTAGCTAAAGCTACCGGACACAATCGATCCGCATCCATCGGCACAGTCGCCGCTGCTGTGCAATGTTGCTCTTTTTGATTCAGCAACTTTTTTAAACTGGAAAATATATTCTTGAGATCTAAACTTTTCCTTTTTTGTGTACATAAATCTACATAGTTACAATACTTGCTGAAACGCATCAGATTTCCACTTTGTTCTCAGTCGTTGTTGGGTGTTAGTATGAGTGTTTCACCCACAATACAGTGTATAGATTTGCGTGTTAAAATATTCACTTTGTGCATGTTCGTATTTTATTCCTGTTACATTCCTTAAAGATCCTAAAGCTCTTACAGAATGTGAGAGCCACACACTTTTCTCAGGTCCAGTGGGCTGTTCCTGTGTGGACACTAGAGGTCACTGTTACCAAACATTTGAGCCACATCTGACAGCTCACTATCATGATTGTCTTTCCTAATAAAATAATGAAATTAAACATTCATCTCTCAAAGAATTAATACAATATTTGGCAGTCGACCTGTAATAGAATCACTCCTATTCTCAAAGTACACACCGTGAGCAAAGCCTGTGTAGAATGTAACAAGCACATAAAATATACAATAATTACATTAAGCCTGCGGGCACTTTTCAGCCCTCTGCGAAAAGGCAAATCTGTCTCCCTTGTGTCAATTAGTGATGGGTGATGCACAAAGCACCATTGAGCTTTTGATTGCAGGAGCACCAGCTCATTTTACTTAGAGCTCCATTGAAACGTCTGCCATTATAAAGTCATTAGGAGCTAACATTTTGCTGCGGAAAGTGGACAGAAAGTTTCCCAGCACGGGAAGAGGAGAGGGTGCAGTCACGGTAAATTCAAAGAGGAGACGGTGAGCAATATGTGCTTACTGCGATGGCAGTTTAATAAAGAAAGCATAGAGTGTGAAATAGAACATAGTTATTCTCTGGCACAGAAGGGCTGAAGCAGGCTTAGCTATCCCTCGCTCTCTCTCTTTCTCTCCGTCTCTGACCGCAACACATCCCCAGACGATCCTCCAGCCCCCGCCAAAGGCAGCAGCGGGCTTTAATAACAGTCCTGCAACTTAAATTGCTTGAACAGAAATGTTTGTTCTCCCCTAACAGGATTGTAAATTATTAATCGGATCTGAAGCCGATTTTATAACCTGATTGTTGAGGTGGGATTCTCCACGAGCAGTGCTCTGGCACACCATTTACTGTGATGTATGTGTCTGCACATCTTTATATCCAATTTAATGTGATTCGGATAGATTTCAAAGCGACATCATAAAAAGCATGGAAGTGACCCCGGCAGAGCCTCGAATGTAGACTCTGTGCGACAGGCGACCACGTCTCTGTATTTTGATTCGATTTTCCTGATTTCTGTTTTTACCCAGATGTGATCTATACAAATGTAATGCCAGTACACTCAGTAAATATGAATAAATCACTAAATTAGATCATTTTTCCTAGGAGAATGTAGTTCAAGCGGGACATCATTTTAAATCACAGTTTGCCTGGAACTGACTGGCTTACCTAATCAGAAGGGTAAATGACCTCGCTTCTGCCGAGGACCTGCCATTAGTTAGAGCCGAATGTTTTTTAAATACATTGTTCTACCATCGTTCCTGTGACTCGAGTGGACCTCCTACGCTAATGCATGAGATCTTGAGGTACAATACGTCTCACAGGGGAAAATCAATAGAGGAATACTGGAAGAAGTCTCTGCAGACTCTCTTTTCTCCAAAAGCTCGGCACCTCACAAGGAGTTTTAGTGTTCGAATGTGCTCAAACACAACCCTATTAAATACAGTCAGTTTTATGATAAAACCCGGAAAACATTACTCAAGGTTTAAAAGCATCAGCTAATTTATAGTGATTGTGTCCACCTGTCTTTGCAGTTTAACTACACAATTGACCTTATTTAAATAGCAGTTTTAATCATAATTTTTGTTTATTTGAGCACTTAACTGATGCTTCTTAGCTTGTTTTCAGCCAGAACTGACTGCAAAAAATTGGATTATCAAAAACATATACAGTCCAAATGAAAAGGCTGGCGGGGTGTCTGAGGAAAGGAAAAATAATACAATGAAAGAAGTGTGCTCAGCTTTTGTCGTGGTCTTAGACATGTCCTCTCCTCGACCATAGCTGGAACCAAAGGATGTGCATGATGATTTAACATGGTACACTGGGAATCCAGCAAAAGAAACGCTTCTTGCATGTCGCTTTGATTTTGTAACAACTAAAAATTAAACAAAAGTAATGTGTGATTCAACAGGTGGGAGAATATGCACTTGATCAGTCCAGTAGATGTCAATATGCTTGTAATGTTTCTTCAACACTGTCTACTGTATATCGGCAGCATACAAGAAGAAAAATCATAGGCCCAACTCATTTGCAATTCTACCTGATTAACATACCTTAATGAAATAGGCTATAATTGGACTACATTGATTTTTTTTCCGCTTTTTGATTGAGCTAAAATGGAGTCGGAAGTTCTTTGAGCCCGAGAGCTGATTGATCTGCGGCGAGATTCAAGACTATTCAGTTTGAAAAATAATTAAGTTCTTATAATCAGCTGACATTTTTATACAGCATCATTGCTTAAGTTGAATATTTTAATTCAGGTCTGTTTCCAAACAAAGACATAGAACCAAGCAGGTAACGCATTACAAAGTAATCGGATTACTTTTTTTCAAGTAACCAGTAAAGCAATCTGAGTTAATTTTTCAAATAAGTAACTCAAGTTATTTTATTGACTGACACTTCTCTTGTCTCCATGTTGAGAGAAAATGGGCAAAAGGTGCAGAGGCGTAAACATGATGGTTTTTGTAGTTTTAGAACAAAAATGAGAGCATGCATCTCACTTGCACCAAAACAGATTCAGTATTTCTCAAAATGAATAAAAATGCAAACTCAATATATTACTTAAACCTCCTTTTTATAGGGTGCAACGCAATACAACACTTGAACCAAGGCTTAAGAATCAAACAAAACAGACTAAATTACTTCAGATAGTACATTATTTCACTTGAGGGGTTAAGTATTTGAACTAGTTTTAATATTATCTGTCAGTACTGAGTATAACTTTTAGGGCTTTAAAGAAACCATACTGATTCAGCTCAAGTAACAAGATCATAAATTGTTTGCTTTCTGTGCGTATGCATGTTTCTCTTTTTATGGAGAGGGAGGCAGAATTTCACCTTGAATGCGAGAGCTGTCGCGGTTCACCGTTCCAGGCATTTTACCCTTTACTGTGATTGCTTTTGTTTTTCGGGTCAGCTCTCATCTATGCCTGCAACTTTTCCAATTTATCAGGACTTGTTATATGAAGACAAAAGCTACAGTCGGACGGCAGAGCGGGCAGATTGTACACAGAGCCATTTAAGAAACAGCAACAAAGATCCGGAGTGGCACACGTTCATGCTTGGTGAGCAGTGCTTATAATCACACCTCCGTGAAACACACTGTGCAAGTTCATCAAATGAATAATGAAATAATGGTTGTGGTCCATTAATAGAAAATTATCCTGCCTCATGATTAATTGCATTAAACTTATGAAAGTGTGTTTTTTGTACAAATCAAAGGCAGGAAATGATGGATGATGAGGAGCCATGATGAATGAAGAAAGGCTGTGAACTAAATTGAAAGTGTACTCATCCGTTCTCAGCTCAAAACTAATGATGAATTGACCGTGTCACATTGAACAATACACATTGAGCTTTAAACATAATCCCTGTTTGAAAGCAGACACGGCCACAGCAGGCACAGGTCTTAAAATCACAGTTGTACTGGACAGCATGCAAAAATAAATAAAAAATCATGATTATTGATGTTATTTCTCTTTCATTTCCATTTAAAGTCAGCAGGGTAGGACTGATTGAAAATTGTATTATAAATGATATATTAATATATCACTATTACAGATTATCAAGTAATTCTGAACGCATTCAAAATAATATTACACAGGCCAAATATAAACATAGTAAAGCTTGACCTGCATTGTGGGGTCCAGCCAATAGTCCCTGCAAATTGCTCAAAAACATACTAAATAATGTTTTAAGGAAAGTCTAAAAACACAAAAAGGGTTTAGGGTTAGAGTTAGAAAATGTGACTAACCAGTATAAAAAAAAGGGTTGTGGGTGGTTGGTGATCACCTCGAATGGCAATTATTAGTTTAGTTATTAAAGGGTTAGTTCTGCCAAAAATGAAAAATGATCCCATAATTTACTCACCCTCAAGTCATCCTAGGTGTATATGACTTTCTTTTTTCAGCCGAACACAATCAGAGTTATATTTAAAAATATCCTGGCTCTTCCAAGCTTTATAATGTGAGGTGAATAGTAAAATATCCATAATTATAATTGTATAAACTAGAATGGCCGGTGAGTAAATTATGGGATAATTTTAATTTTTGGGTGAACTAACCCTTTAATTTACATGGACAAATATCTGGAAAAATCACAATGTTTTCTTAAGTTATAATCTCCTTTAATATGGCCATTATGATATGAATAACCTTTGTTTTTAAACTTTTTATACTATACTTATCAATTCTGATTACACTGTCTCATTCCCTAAATCTGACTCTTTATTATAATTGGTTTAATCCGGCCGTTATGATATTAATAACCCCATGTTTCAAACTTTTTATATTATCATCTCATCTGATTACCCTTTGTCTCATTCCCTAAATCTAACTCTTTGTATCGGTTTACAAAGGAAGATGGGACAGGCAAAAGGAAACAAAATAAACAGATTGTATTCTTCACACTGCAAAAAAATGGACTAATTGACAAACTGCCAAAGTTACAGATGATCAAATCCATATTAAGACAGCATCTGGCCGGGCTCCAAGCAACATTGTGTATTGTAAATAATATTGCCATCTGTGAGGTGCCGACAGTTGGGAATTAATAAATTACATGATTGTAATTAATGTTGAGAAGATAAAAGACGTAGAGTGTGCATAAAAGTTCCTCTCCTTGTTTGGTTGATTGCATGCCCGTCATGTGACCAATCCAGAGCCATTCTCAAACTTTCAACAACTATTCAATATGAAATTAAAAACTTGATATTAAAGGAGTGCAAACCCATCATCTACACTATTGAATTAAATTATTATGTATTTAAATATTAAATATACAGAACACTCTTAAGCTAACCAAATCAAAAATAACCTACAGAAAAAAGAAAAAAAACGTATTGTTAAAATGTATTCCTGTGATAGCGAAGCAAATTTTCAGCATCATTACTCCAGTCTTCAGTGTCCCACGATCCTTCAGAAATCATTCTAATATGCTGATTTTGTAAACATTTCTTTTTGTGATCAATGGTGAAAACAGTTATTTTTGTGGAAACCAGGATTCTTTGATATTACTTTATTTAGAATATATTCACACAGCCATGATGTGTTTTTCCATTTCACATCCAAACACAAAGGCCCTTGTTAGGTCACAGAGAGACAATGATGGCAGTCACACTATGTACTTCCTGCACCAGGCCCAGCAGCCGGAGCGCTGCATGGCAATATTGAAATGCACTGCTTCAATTTCATCTCCAAAGAGAGAGAGAGAGAGAGAAAAGAAAACTATATCAGCTCAGTGAAGCTGCACACTGCAAGTTCACACAGAAATGAATATTCTCTTTAATTTGTCGGGCTGCGACGGGTTTGGAGCCCCCAAGACAATGTTGATGGATGATGTTTTAATGCTGCTGAATGTTATTTTTACCGAACAGGGAAAACGATGAATTTTTACTTCATTGGCAATGATCGTGCCCTACACATAAAAGTGTGGCAGGCGAGCGTCGCCCATGAATAAGCACCTCTCGCAGCAGATGTTACTTCGCTGAAAGCAATTCTTCAGATAAGATTTGCAGAAGATTAATTGTGTACAGCTGTTTCATGGCCCGGTGCAATCTTAATACATTTATGATAAGTTTAAAAGCTCACTAGACGCAGCAGACGCTCCCAAGTGAGACTGCACGGAGAAAGGCAAGCTTTATTCCCACATCTGGATTCATATCCTCAATCATATTCATTATTGCCTTTGTGCCAGCCGACGACGGCAGCGTGGCTTATTATTGTGCAAAGTGCAACAGCGCTCGAGTCTTCTACCCGATTCCTTTATCGCCTCTTTCTTTCTCCTCGCCCCATATTTTCTCTTTTTTTCAAGGGGGCAAATTATTCAAATCTGTGCAAATGAGTTGTTTCCATTTCTCGCCCCTCTGGGTGGAAATTGAAAGTGACCCGGGTTGACCCTCCTCCATTAATCGTGGCAAATTGCAGCAAGTGCACAATCCGGATCATAGTAATGGTACAGGGTCCCCCAATGACTCATTAATGAGGGAGATATGACCCAGCTGGATTCTCTCACTCGCACTAGTTAAGAACAATCATGGTGTTATGACCCAAACCAGGGGTCTTATGAAGTAGCTTTTCATTTTCCAAGGACGGATAATCGGTGTGCTCGCCCCCGTCTGTATGTCAAATGTTCCACGTTAGGAGCCAGTTATTCAAAAGAGGCTTTTGAGGTCCCTGAGTCAAAAGAAAAGCGGTGAGAGGATGTGATCTGACAAATGTTTAACCTGGAAAGATGGCAGATCCCCTGTGGATTGCAGGGATTTTATTTCACCTTGCATAATAAAGGCTGGAAAAACTAACTCAAATATGTCGTAATAATGCCATTTTCTGTCTGTCTTCAAACAAATGTTAGCCAAGGCAAACTGCAAAAAGTGAAACTGGATTCTACGCGGCACTGCCACATAAATTCACTCTTTTCGATTATTTTTTTCAATAATGGCGAAATGGTTTATGATTATGACTTTCATATTGTAGCGGGGTAACTGAACTAAAACCATAAAAGTAAAAAAAAATTCATTACAGAAATAGAAAAATGTATATATATACACATACACACATACATATATATATATATATATATATATATATATATATATATATATATATATATATGTATGTGTGTATGTATGTATATATATATATATATATATATATATATATATATATATATATATATATATATATATATATATATATATATATATATATATATATTTATAAAGCAAGTCAAGGCAATATTTCTAGTTTTCATTAATTTAACTTAACCTGACCAAAATAAAACCAACATAAAAATGGATAAAAACTATATATATATATATATATATATATATATATATATATATATATATATATATATATATATATATATATATATATATAATAATGCATTACATTATCTCAGCAATCAAGAAATTAATGAAAAAAATAAATAAAATAAAAATCACACCAGAGATAAAAAAAAAACTCTCTGCAAATAAAAAATAAAATAAAATAAAAATCACACCATCAGTCAATTGTATTGAATTATTTAATGACCCTGGGGACCCCAAAGTAACAGACCATAAAGGTTAAAAATGAGATGTATCTGTGTTTTGTGACTACTCAGTCTCAGATAGCATTGGTTCTGCCCTGCTGTCCAACACATCTGTGCCATCATCATCACCCTCATAACGCAGCTTCATATTATTACTTCCTTGCGCATTAAAGTGCAATAAAAGCCAGTTGAGTATTAACTGACAGATATGTCATAAATAACACGGACTAACCTTGAGTAATGTCTCACTTCACGGCCACCTTGTGCATCGAACATGACTTAATATGGTGCAATAAAATGAAACCATCACTTCATAAATTTGCATGATTTATATGGGAGGTATTAAATTAATTTAACGCTATGAATATGCAACAACATGAAACCGATGTAGCCGCATAATGTTCATTTTTTCCCAATATGATGAGGGGAGGACTTAATTAGTGATTGGTTGCTATTTCCTTCTCCTTTTCGCTCAGGAGGAAAAAATAATTAACTTAATGAACTTAATTACTCGCCTCCACCAATGCAGTCTGCATCTCATTTCACTTGGCGAAACTTCATTTTATAAATATGTGGAATTATTCAGTCCAGATGTATGTGACTTACTACGCTTTTATGGTGACCCAAGATGTATGAACAGGAAGCCAGAACACATTCAGCAAGATATTTGCGATGTACATCTGGAGAGGGTACCGAACCATTCTATGCGTCATCAGTGTTAAATGATGTTCCAGTTTAGGATGTAAAATGTGCCAGACTGCATCGCCAGCAAGCAGCCACCAATAAATTCTCCTTCCTCTAATACACACGGTCAGAGGGGCTGTTTGACTCTGCATCCGCCGTCCTTAATCTGACATCATCATTCTGCTCCACCTCCCATCCCACCTGCACACCTTCACTCAGATAACTGTCACATATGAAAAATAGGATGCCTCCTTAGCAAATGCCTCATTCTCTACAGATTATTTACTTTTAATGGGCGGGGAATGAGAAAAGCACTTAATATGTGGTCACTAAAGATGTGATTTATGGGGTCAGGGGAGCGATAGTGGCACCCTCCGTTTTTGCTCTTTTGTTATAAATCTATCAAAGCCCAGGGATTTTTGTAACAAATTGTGTTACAAACATTCCTTCTAGAGACAAATCGCTCAACAGAAAATTATATTATCTATTTCTACTGTTTTGTTGGTCAGATTGAATAGACCTGCTTAATATAGGAATTCAAGAATGGACGTCATTTACTGTATTAAAAGGAAATGCTTAGAAATCATATATGTGTTCATAAATGAGAGCGTGTCATCCGTTTGACATTGGAAAGCAATGACTGAATATTATAACCACACTTCACTGCAGAATTTTTTGCATCATGGCAAACTATTTTACCTTGTTGTGAATGTTTTGAGTTCAGTCTGCACTGAAATACTGAAATCGTATTTAATGAAAACATTGCGCATTGCGAAATAATGGTAAGAGACGTCTTTCTATTGAGTTATTATGCTTCTTCTTTTCTTCTCAAACTGCTACTTTTTAGTTAATTCAAAACATTCAGCACAATCAAAGTAGTCCAATTGACAACAAATTACTTTTAAGAGGCGGTTTCAACTTAAAAAAGTAAGTGTTCATGCTGTTTTAACATTTTAAGTTTAGTCAACTTAAAATGTGAAGGCAGCACGGACACGAAGTTGAAACATTGTTTTACAGTGAAACAAACAAGCTGGTTGGTCTAAGTAATATAGTTCAAATAAGACAAGTTTCCAGTTTCAGAACACTTCACTAAACTGAATCCATCAGTGTGGTTACGGAATCAACATGTGGCATGTGTTATTATTTTCAAAGATGTCCATATCGAGATGAAGCAAGTTCATGTCAGAATAATCGATGGCTGATTTTCATCGATCTTAAAGAAAGACAGTTGTGACGGAGTAAATATAAATATGATAAGTAGTGAACTGAACAGAATTCTGCAGGAAACAGACACAAGCACAATTATATGGTATTGTCATTATACATTCAGCTCATCAAATGTATCTGATTGCTTTGAATTTATTCAGCTTTCAAATGATTGGATGATTGACTGTATGAGAATCCATAATTCTATTATTAATATCCTGTATAGTGATAAAAGAAATATTAGCTTATAAGTCCTATTTAAACACAGTGAGATGACTTCTATCGTTTGTCTTATTTAAATATAAAATGATATCACTTCATAAAATGATTAATTTTCTAGACTTTTCTAAGTGCTAAATAATCACAGCCATTTTAAAAAACCTTAATCAAAACTAGGGGGGAAAAGTCATCAATCTTCTTAAAAAGCTCTATGGAGTCATTTGAAATTTAAATTCATTCCCTTTGGATTTTGACCCATATTTTAGATGGGAATAATTCATCACCGACAAGAAAGATCTAATTGCATTGTGTCATATCAAAGTTGAATAGAAGTTCAATTAAATGCATGTTTTGTATCTCCTCCCCATGTTTAATAGTCACTCGTGAAATCTCACTTTTTCTCCGCATTTCTTGTGCAAAGCCTTGTAAAATTCCCTCTCGTCGGGCTATGTCCTGATAAGAGTCACTTTAGCAGAAAAGGACAGCTTGTAAACTGACACTCAGATCAAAGCTTTGATCAAGCCAAGGTCTAAATCATCTTCAGACAAGTGCCATCTGACAAGAGGAGGGACCTCACAAGATAGAGAGTGCTTTCAAAAGTCTTATTATTTGTGTGCAGAGAGAATATTTGCAATATAGCTTGTCACAGATTGAATTTCTTCACGTCTAGTTATAACCTTCATAAAGCCGATCAATTGAAATGCATCAGCCGTTCCTGTAGCAAGTACAGGATCCCTGTATAGTAAGTGGGCCGAGAATGTGATGTGACTAATGTTTGTGTTTAGAAGGTGAAATGGACAGAGTAGCTCATTATTGGGGACTTGAGCCCACTGCCACTTGTTGATGGGCAGGGTGAAGATGAATCACTAGATTATCTCAAGGCCACGCTCTCAGAAGATGAGAAAAAGGGCATTTGCCTGCCCATGTGGCTGCATTCTCATCATCCTTTTAATAACCTGTAATATTGTAGCGGGAGATTTTTCTCGCCATGAATGTGATTGATGGCCTTTAACCGTGAAACATCACAGCGGCAAAGTAAATTGACCAAACAGCTAAACATACAAATGATTAAAAAAGGCGGGGGTCCGCTTCAGACCTTTTATTTAAGATCACGCCATTTCCAAGAGCAATTTATAGTCTATTGACTCGAGACAGTTGCTTTTCAGGTGCGGAAATTGTGTTACATTGCAGATGAGATGCTGGCGCTGGAATCACGGGCATTGCAAGAGCAAACATCGCATTAAATATCCAGGAAGGGAGAGATGATATCTGGCAAAAAAAAGTGTTGTTCGGGTCACGCCGTAGACCATTTTAGCCCCGGCTGCAAACAAAACCAGCACTTGATCCCCGCCTGACCACACCAAGTCAAACATTAAAGCTGATAAGGAGAGAAAGAGAACAGCATGTTCCTCCCGAAGTCGATTCAGTCGCCGCCAAGCGGGGAAAATTTTCAAGTGCCGTTTCTCATTATCTCCCAGCTGCTGATGTCTTGACAGGAGAAGATCCTTCTCTGCCACTCAAGTCTATCAATGTCAGAAGAAGGCTTAGCAACAGACTCATACATTTGGATTAAACAGTCAAAGTCATTATACAGAATGTAATTGACCTTTTAAGATACAGCAGTAATAGCTTTCCTCTCCTCTCGCCTTGTCGGCCTTAAATGGCAGTTTTCTTATGAAGTCCCTGCAGGATTTTCTCTCAAATTAGAATGAGATTTTTCAGCTGGGAATGTCAGTGCACCGTGAGAAAAACCATGAATTGTACAAACAATTAGGATTACAAGAAAGAGCTCTAATTTTACGGCAGCTTGCTGTGCAGATCTGGAAGTTTACGCTACGCTAGCACGGCATAAGTGACGTGCTCATGTGGAAAATCAAAAAAGGAGATGCTACGACAGAACATTATTTACCTCTTCATCGCTTTCAGTGATATTTTGCGCCACATACCATATCGTGTTCGTATAAGTGAGTGGGTTTGTCAACATTTAGTATTTCCAAAGACCCTCAAAGACCTCTCTGCAGCAATATTCAGTACGATACTTTAAGTTTTGGGACTCGCGTGAGAGATCGGCAGAGACTCTCTCACCTGTCTGCTATCAAAGCCGAGCCAGTTATTCACCATCTCATCAGCACTTGCCTTTTTTCAATTTCAGGCCCAAGGAAGCTACAGCTCTTTGTACAAGCGGCTGGCGTAATTGAATTTGCCGCAGAAATGGCAGGCTCGAAAATTTCATTTTCTGCGCGTATGAGTGTCGGAGAGGCCCGAGCAGACAGGCGGCCCCTCTCTCTAAACTTATCTCCCCTCTCGCCCATCCTCCCATTATGTTCTGCACTAGACTGAGTTCCACCGCTTGTGTTTTTCTCGCGTTCGCCCTCCCTCAATCCCTCTCTCTGTCTGCAGGGCACGTTATGCTGGCGAGGGACAGACTGGATCCCCCTTCTCTCATCCTTCTCTCTGTCTTTGTCCAAATCCTTGTCCTCTGATAATCTCTGCAAGCAAGGGGGCTTGTCAGTGTGGCAATTCCCCCTAAATGCCTTCCACAAATAATGGTTTTCAGAATGAGCATTAACAGGTTTGATTACACGGAATGGCCCTTTTAATTTACAGCGGGATTCTATTGATCACAGGAGTGCAGATTAAAGCGTTCAATGAAGCCAGTGATGAGGTATTAAGCACCTGAAGCCCCTCAGGGGAGCTGCGAGGAGCAGGAGGCAGGCGCGCGGCCCGGGCTGTGTACAGTTATTCCCCTGTAATGAAGTGCCTCTATGCGGCGGCATGAAGCACAGGCGGGAAAAATAGATTGGAGATGATGAGCTCTTCAAAGTCATTTCTCGCTCTCTCATTCCGACGCATGCTCCCATCCTACCGTGCCACTCCTTCGGCGAAATGCCCCGGATTTACTCAGCTGGACCAATGCAAGTTTTATGACCTTATTGCTTTTTTACCATGGTAATAGTTTTGAATCAATTTATCAATCTGCAGGAACCATCAGGCATGTTGACCTCAAAGATCAAGTCCAGGTCATTCCATCAATTCACTGAGGAGAACTGAGATGGAAAGTGAAAAAATGTGAAGGAAAAAAAAAATCCCCTCCCCTCCAACAAGCACAGTCTCCTATAGAAGAAGGTGTTCAGAAAACAAGCTATTCTCATCTCTGACCTGCGATGAAGAAATCCTCTAATTGCGGTTTAATTGGAGTAACGCACCATAAAATGTTGTGCATGAGTTTAGCAAGCGTTGGGCTCTTTATGTCTTTGAATTATAAATGTAACCATCGCTGTGTGCACTTTCATGAACCACTTATTTTAAAAACATTTTCTAGTGTGTTTGGTCATTTTTCCAGGCTGTGTTAGTCCTTGAAGATTTATTCTCTGCATTTGAAAGTCTTTTAATTTGGTAATATTCCCTTGGTGTCCTTTGTTTGGCTTGAACAAATGCCAATTAATGTTCCATTTCCCAAGTCAAATGGGATCTGAGCTCCCTAATGCAATTCAATTGAATTATCTGAACTGGCTACTGTACACCGAGTAATGGTAATGCAATAATGTGATAATGACAAAATAGCTTTTAAGACCTGCCTTTCAGAATGCGCTGCATTTATCAGTAATTACAAAAGCGTGCATTGTTAAAGTCCTGTTTTTAAATCACATTTCATAAATATAATTGTATTCTCTCTGATCATTTTAATATACAGATAATTAGATTTAATCGTTCAAAACTGGTTCCATTAAAAATATAATATCGGAACCGAAGGGCTCTCACACATGCAGACTTTTGCTGAAGCAGACGGAGATACGTACAGAGAGAATGTGTAGGGAGATACTCTGACAGAGTTTGCTTAATTAACGGATTCGCAATAAAGCTACTGAATCCACGGCGAGAAACACACAGTGTGAGCAGTATCTCCAATAAGTCATATCTTTTTAGTGAATTCAAAACATACGGTGCAAACAGGCTGGTGTGATTCCTGAATAAGTGATTCTAATGAGTCGGTTCGTTTTAGTGAATCAAACAAACAGCTCAACCAGTGTAGTCCGATTCACCAAAGAATGACTGATTATCAAACACAGATTTACAACAAAAATTAAGAAAATTGAGATAAAAGTCATATAATTTGGCAAATGGAATTGCATTTCCCAAATAGTTTTTTCCTAAAAGAAGTGTTAATGGATACATTAAAGAACTAGAATCGTTAAGAATTGTTACATTTCCATCCCTATAATTTATAACACATAAAAGACAGAAGGATTAAAATCACAAAGAATGGCATATCGTGCTACATTTGCTTGCACACACAGACACCTTCTTCAATTTCATTCCTTCTATTTTTATAGCTGAGCCATGTGAACAAATTGTCCATTGTGAGGATCTACCCCTCATTGTCTCCGGTGGCCTTTTCTCCTTCTCCACAATGGGGCAATAAGTCTCTGTGAGCCCCAGCAAATCAGATCCTAATGAGCCTCTTTAAGGCTGTTTGAATTTCTAATGAATAACTCAGTGCACAAAAATAAACACGTTGCTATTGATCATGCCATGAAGATTTACACTAATCTAATAACTGTGGTCAGTATTTGGCTGATGTCTACGAACTCTGTGTTTTATCCACGGGGAGCTGTTGTCTCTGCCCTGTTATTACTGTACGGATCATCTGACTAGATCAAAACCCAGATTTGATATTCAAAACCCCTCTCTACATGAAACAGCCTCAGTGGAATATTTATTTGCCGTCAGTGTGTTCCATTAGCCAGTGCTGGGAAAAGTGGGATCCACTGTATGGTCGAATACTGGAATAGTGTGTGTGTGTGTGTGCACGTCGTACATACATATTTTTGGAGTTTACCTCGCTTGAGTAGGCCTATATTCATGTTTCTTTAGTGAGAGAAAATAAATGATAAGCTTTGGAAATTAAACAAATACTTTGTTTGGGGTCAGTCAGTACCTGATGGAATGCAAAAGACGACTCGGAGAGATTCTGACAGTGCTTTCCCTATAGAAATATACATTAGAGTATTTCTCTTGGCAGAGATTCAAGACAAGATGTGAACAAAAATAAAAGGAAATTGTTATTCAGTAGGTGTGTAGCAGCAAAAGAATCTTATTGTGCCATTTTTACCCTTTACGTATTCACATTCAAGGATGAAATGTTGATGGCAAAAAAAGGTTAGAGAATTACTAGAATGACTATAATAACTTTTGCATGGTCATTCACAAATAATATCTATATATGGAATCCTCCCGCATAAAAATTATTCTGTGATGAAAAACAAAACAACAAATGTAATTTTTACATGAAAAGGTTAGTTCGGGCAAAAAGTAAATTCTATATTAGTACTTAATTCAAGCTTGTAGAAATTAAAGCATAAACTTTATAAAATTAAGTAAAACTACTCAGCATGTTCCCATCATGCACTGGGGCTTGAATAATTAATAAGGTTGATTTATTTTAGTTTTCCAGCTCTATTTACACTGTTTTATCATTACTTTTGTTGTTAGGTTTAGTAACCATTTTGTGACATTTGGAGTTCATTTTCTATGACATACTCAAAACCGATCCATCGAATGTCACCGTCACTGTGTATTGTGTACCAAGCATTGTGTTCAGGTCGGTACTGATTTTACTATTATGCAGATAAGGTGTCTACACAATATCAATTGTATTATTTAGTCTGATTTCTTGTTTCTAAGTTAAGCATTCATGTTAAAAGTGTGCTTTAATTCAGTGTTATACAGTTTAAGTAAAAAGTATTGGAAAGAAAACTTGAACTATGTAGAAATAACTCCATATTTTCTTTTGTTAATTTGGCTTAACTTAGATAAGTAGAGTTTACATAATTCCATATGTGAGATTTACTTTAAAAATATGCATGCAAGTTTTTGCAAATATATTTTTTAAGTAAATTTCACATATGAAATTAAGTACATTTTATTTATACTTTTTTTCAGTATAGTGGGGAGTTGGTTGGCACAATATTCATTCTTTCTTGAACAAACACTAACCCAACTAGGTAAAACATACATATTGTCACAAAATACTTTCTAGACTTTGTTAGTTTATAACTAAAGTTATGTACAACTGGGGGCTTTTAAAGACGACACTGCACTGACAGAAACAGATCAATGCGACAAAATTACCAGATTACGGAACGTAACTTCTCAGACATTCTCAACATGATAAATGCCAATTCCCCATGAACAATCAGAGAAAACGGGAGTCGCACAATGCCGACACAGGAAATACTGATCTGACAAAACCGGACAAAGGTGCAGTGTGAAATGGCCTTAAGAAAACAACAGACAGAAATTACTAATTTTTACCAAACTAACACCGATTCCATATGTGAAACTAACACTGCTTAACACAAATTTGTCTTAAATAACATCTCATAATTAATTTAAGCATGCATGTCCCCCTTAATATAATGCATGTATTAATATAAATGTGTACTCATTCTTAATCATCATACTTTACACTGGAAGAGCCAACCATCCCACTCATGCTCTTTTAATAAATGGTGCTATTATAATTTATCAAAGCCTCCTAAAATATAGAAATATAGCTTTTATAATCTGCAACTTTCATGTCAATAAATAAACAAATGCATAAAAAAACACAAAACAGGTTTCACTTCAATTGTGTGGAGAAGGATGAAGCAGGATGCTTTGATTCCTCTGTTAATTCTGACTTAATGTATTGAAGTAATAAATGATTGTAATCATGGGCAAGTTCCATGATTGATTATTGGATGACGCTATATGGTAGTTTTTAACTCATCCCCATGCAGAAGTGCTGCTTCATCCCTTGGGTACATGATGGCGATGGGTCTTTAGGGCCTGCTGTAATGAATATTTAAAATCTATCTTACATGCAACTGTGTCAAGGGCACTCAGTGGAATACAGTTTTAGAGCCACTCATGGAACCATCGGCCTGTGAGAATGCATTTGTTTGCATGCTAAATAACCAAATCTAATCTAAAATTTAAAAAAACAGATTCTGGATACAGTATGTTGCATTTAGATCTAGTGATGAAAATGTACATGCATCGTCACCAGGCAACTATCCTCAACACTGTAAAAAAATTATTGTTGGTTTAACTTAAAAAAGTAAGTAAACAGGTTGCCTTAATTTAACTGAAATTATAAATTTGAGTTAATACAATGGAGGTTGGTTTAATCAACAGAAACTCGAAATAGTATGTTATCTGAACCACATCTATTACCGAAGTTAATTTGACAAAAGAAAAAAATGTTGTGATAAATCATGAAAATAATTGTTAACATTCATTCGGGAATAAATTCCCAGCCAGGGATCTCCGGAACATCAGATCAGGTCGGGCAGTGCCTCCATGTTTACTGTGATGCATTCCGAATTCCATAGGTGGAAAATCAATCTCTCGCTGTGATGGCTGTGCACTGATGCTCTTTTAAAGCACAGGGAGTTTGTGTACTCTGATAGAGAGGTCACTGTGATGGGCACTATATTCAGCGAATCCAGAGACCTCTCCCTGCCCTGACCTACAGCATTCCCAGAAAGAGGTTCAGTGTACATTGACTATTATTAGACTAATACAGCTATCTCTCTCCCCTTAGAGGTCAGCATTAAATTGAGCATTAAGCAAACAGCTAATGGAATTTAGAGGTATAATAATACAGGGATATGGTGAGACAATTCTATTAACAAGATATAAATCATGTTGAGTGTGAGGTAAGTGTTTTTTAATTGATTGATGGAAAAGACGATCCATTGGTTTTCTGAAGACTAACAGCCATTTACCGTTTCCTCTGCAGTAAAAGAGGCAAAAAAGGAAAGATAAGGAAATTACTCTGTGCAAGGGGATAAATTATTCAGAGAAGATAATCATTTTGTGCTGACATTACTAATGTGAAGAAGCATTTAATCTACACTCTGTTGGGACAGAGGACTTTGGGTGAAGGTTTTTATAAAGATTAAAGCTGTGTCTCCCAGATGGTCTACAATTACTTTAGTTTACCTGTGTTCAAATCAAAAGTCCACACTGGATGTAGTTGGGAACTGGATGTAGTGTGCAAGTGTGTAAAAAATGCTGTGAGCTACTATGACTAAATCAAGAAAAAGAGAGAGAAAAAATACGATGCCACGGTTTTACAAGGGGTTGGGGGTTGTGTGTGTCTGTGTGTGAGTGTGGGGGGGGACATTTAAGTTAATATAAAACAATAATTTTAAACATTTACATAATTTTATATTATTATTATTGTTAGTGGTAGTATAGGTGTATATATTTACAATAATATTCTATTTTATTTTATTTAAAACAAATGTAAATAAATATATATTTTTCATATAAAAATAATGACAAAAAAGACTAAATCTAACTAACTATTGCATTACCACAGCTTGTCAAAAAGGAAAACAATTGAGAGTTTACATTATAAATGAAAAAATACAGGTCCTTCTCAAAAAATTAGCATATTGTGATAAAAGTTCATTATTTTCCATAATGTAATGATAAAAATTTTACTTTCATATATTTTAGATTCATTGCACACCAACTGAAATATTTCAGGTCTTTTATTGTTTTAATACTGATGATTTTGGCATACAGCTCATGAAAACCCAAAATTCCTATCTCAAAAAATTAGCATATCATAAAAAGGTTCTTTAAACGAGCTATTAACCTAATCATCTGAATCAACTAATTAACTCTAAACACCTGCAAAAGATTCCTGAGGCTTTTAAAAACTCCCAGCCTGGTTCATTACTCAAAACTGCAATCATGGGTAAGACTGCCGACCTGACTGCTGTCCAGAAGGCCATCATTGACACCCTCAAGCGAGAGGGTAAGACACAGAAAGACATTTCTGAACGAATAGGCTGTTCCCAGAGTGCTGTATCAAGGCACCTCAGTGGGAAGTCTGTGGGAAGGAAAAAGTGTGGGAAAAACACTGCACAACGAGAAGAGGTGACCGGACCCTGAGGAAGATTGTGGAGAAGGACCGATTCCAGACCTTGGGGGACCTGCGGAAGCAGTGGACTGAGTCTGGAGTAGAAACATCCAGAGCCACCGTGCACAGGCGTGTGCAGGAAATGGGCTACAGGTGCCGCATTTCCCAGGTCAAGCCACTTTTGAACCAGAAACAGCGACAGAAGCGCCTGACCTGGGCTACAGAGAAGCAGCACTGGACTGTCGCTCAAATTTTGCATGTCATTCGAAATCAATGGTGCCAGAGTCTTGAGGAAGACTGGGGAGAAGGAAATGCCAAAATGCCTGAAGTCCAGTGTCAAGTACCCACAGTCAGTGATGGTCTGGGGTGCCATGTCAGCTGCTGGTGTTGGTCCACTGTGTTTTATCAAGGGCAGGGTCAATGCAGCTAGCTATCAGGAGATTTTGGAGCACTTCATGCTTCCATCTGCTGAAAAGCTTTATGGAGATGAAGATTTCGCTTTTCAGCACGACCTGGCACCTGCTCACAGTGCCAAAACCAATGGTAAATGGTTTACTGACCATGGTATTACTGTGCTCAATTGGCCTGCCAACTCTCCTGACCTGAACCCCATAGAGAATCTGTGGGATATTGTGAAGAGAAAGTTGAGAGACGCAAGACCTAACACTCTGGATGAGCTTAAGGCCGCTATCGAAGCATCCTGGGCCTCCATAACACCTCAGCAGTGCCACAGGCTGATTGCCTCCATGCCACGCCGCATTGAAGCAGTCATTTCTGCAAAAGGATTCCCGACCAAGTATTGAGTGCATAACTGAACATAATTATTTGAAGGTTGACTTTTTTGTATTAAAAACACTTTTCTTTTATGGGATCGGATGAAATTTGCTAATTTTTGAGATAGGAATTTTGGGTTTTCATGAGCTGTATGCCAAAATCATCAGTATTAAAACAATAAAAGACCTGAAATATTTCAGTTGGTGTGCAATGAATCTAGAATATATGAAAGTTAAATTTTTATCATTACATTATGGAAAATAATGAAATTTTATCACAATATGCTAATTTTTTGAGAAGGACCTGTAAATGCAATAATTAATAATACATTATTTAACATCAATAAAAATAAACAAATAACAAAAGTAATAATTTTATTTAATTTTATATATATTTCATTATTACTTTTACTGATTGTGTGTGTGTGTGTGTGTGTGTGAGAGAGTGTGTGTGTGTGTGTGTGTGTGTGTGTGTGTGTGTGTGTGTGTGTGTGTGTAATATAACGTAATATATAATAATAAATTGTTTCAAAATAAAGGTATTGAAAATGTTTTCCAGATTTAAGATGATTTAATTAAAGCAGATAAGTATGATCAGCCTGTGAAAAAGGGTACATATTTACTTTGAATTATAAATGGATGACTTTTATTTTGACATCACCTGGCCATAACGTCTACCATTTTTTTTCTGTGACCAAAGAAAGAAAACCAATCAAAATATGCCCACACAAAGTAAAGTTTGGAGAACAAAGTGACCCCATGTCAGGACAAACACTCACTTATCTGTTTTGAGGAATGGCCAATATGTTCTGCCCAATATTAACTGAAGAAACGAGAGATTTCTCTGTCCTAGGTGTAAACATCCTGTATCTCCTGAATCAACAGATGTCTCCATCTGCCCTCGGCGTCCTCCGATTGCTCATACGTACTTGCATGTGTACGCAAATCCCCACACAGTATACACACATTGATCTGGGCATAGATCCGTCTTGTCAGGGTGATGTACATTATTTACAAGTGGCTGTTCTCCTCCTGTGCTATTTTCCCCTCACCTCTCCTCAGGGGGCAAATTAGAAGAAAGGGGAAAAAAAGAAAGGAGCTCTCCGATAGCCATCTAGCTTGACGAATTATGAGTGTTACAAAATAAAATGACAAACGGAGCCTGCTAGACTAGAAGTTAACAAGGCACTGATCAGCTAGGACCAACGTTATCTTGTCTTCATGTTTATTGCAGTGAGGGGCTGTTATTGCCCCTGCCCTGACATTGATCGACAGCTTCTATTAAGCGTCCTTCCCCGAGCAGCTGCCAGGAGCAGATACATTAAATAAAACAGTTATTGCTTTTCATTGGCTGTGCTGTAAAATATTGCCGCTAAATAGCTCCTGCCATCAGATGCGGTTCGCTACAAGGTTTTAATTTGAGAGACTGCGCATAACGCAGGCGCAATTGACACCAGCCTTTGTTTCCTCGCTGTAATGATTGTGTACATATCGTTGAATTGATGGTCTGTCGCCTTTGTTCGGCTTTAATGTGTGGCCTGTTTGTCAGGCAGAGACCGATGCCTGCACACGGATTTTATCTCTCCTTCTCCTTCTCCCTCTGCGTCTGATGTTTCCTCCCTTTCCCTTGTCGCACCGTGTCTGTCCCTTATCAGGGAGCTGGTGCGCTGTGGCGGCCTTAGCTCTTGTCTAGGGACAAGATAAGACGCTTTTTACTGGAAGGAGACAACAAAAGCACGGGCCGTTACAACTCTTTCTGTGCGTGGAGTGCACATATACATGCCCAAGATGAATTATGGACGTGAAATGGGCTTCAGATGTTTGTGTAGCACAGATATATTTTAATCCGGACCCCCCTCCCGCCACCTATCCAATGTTATCGGAGCGGAGGCAGGCCAGCTGCGATCTGAGGCTGGATGTCATGTCCCTGTTTTGTGCGCTGCATATTAAAAGCTTTATGGAAGCAATTAAATGCATACTTAATGGCGAGGAGTTGGCAGAATGAATGTACAATTGAATTAGCAGTTATGATGGGGCACAATCCAAGACAAAGTAAATGGAATTACCTCACACATTTCTCTCTTCCCCATCAGGTTTGGCAGCATGACACCACTTAATTACCCCTTTGTCACATATATTCTCTCATTGATCTAATTTTCACACAGCCTGTTTGGAGGCCGAAAGCGAGTGCTCTGGATATCCACTGATATTCTCCATGGATTTTTTGGGGGATGCGATATATTGGAGCTGACTCATCCCAATAATAATTAGCCCGCTAAGTGGCTCCAGCAGAAAGAGAGGGAGATCAAAACAGGTTGACCAAATTCAATTATGTGGACACTCTCACACAGCCCTGTCTGATCACACACACTTTTTATGCGTTTTGGCCATTCATTTGCACAACGGCATTTTGGGGCGCAAACTTTTGAAAACGGGTTTCAAACTGCACATTTTTGAAAGCCATACCGTTATTTTCTCTGTGTAGACTACAAAAACGCAAATTTGTGAAAACAGTGACGTCATGCAAATGCGTATCACATGGTCAGTCTATATAGGCGTGTAGTATTTCTTTACAAAGTTACATCACCAACTACTGGCCTGGCAGAATACAGCGTTTTTAGTCGTTTTGCAGATCCGTGTGAACAGGGATTGTTTTGACAATGTTGACATTTGTACGCAAAAAAGGCGAAGGAAAAACGTTTCGATCTTAAGTGTTTTGTGTAAACATAACCATAGCTGAAAAAAAAGATTAAAAAAAACAAAGAAAAAAAAAAACACTGAAAATACTGTGTAAATCTTATTACAGTTTTTTACAATCGCTATGACAAATTTGTCAATACTTTTAACAAATTTCCTAAACTCTTAATGCACCGACACACCTACATCACACAATTGGCAAAACGGTTAATTTCATGCTCAAAATCACACATTGTAAACTAAACTCCAACATTATTTTTCAAAATACAATAATTCACTAACATAATACTCTTTGTCTACCAAAACCCGAACACATGTTCTCTTCCAACAGGAACATTACGTCAATCATAGCACACCGTCATAAAAACACTAACACTATGGAATTACAGAAACTGCAGGATTTTATGTGTCAGGTCTGCCCTTATACAATAGACAGTACATTTTATTGATCATAGATTGTGTGTCTTTTGAAGACTCTACATTTTTGTTTTGTTGGATTTAGTAAATGCATTCATTTTGTTTCTTTTGCTGCAGAAATTCAATACAAAAACTGAATGACCCATCTCAGAGTAGCTTTATCGAATGCCCTTCAGTTTTATTTCATTATCAGCAATCATCATGTTGACAATAGCAAGTTCCTGTTCTTCATTTAGGAGCTTTCCTCTGCCCCCAAAGAAGCCCAAATACCCTCTTTTACTCTATACCATATGATCATGTGCTTGAAAGAATATCAACACCTGAAGAATTCCTAGATGGGAATCAGCTGTGATTTATATATTTGCATAACTTCAATTGGCTGTTTCTCAGTACCAATGGAATAAAATACAGGGGATATATTTGTGTTTCAATTCACAATATGAACAGCTGTTTACCTTGACTTTAGCCTATATGATTAGGTTTAGATCAAGGTGTTATCTGTTCTGACATACAGTGTAAAAGGATTGGTAAATTTGGCAGTAAAAAGCCATTGTTTTGGTCTTGGTTGAGCTTGTGTGCAAAAGAAGTTCAAGCATTTTAAATTTGTATTTACTGTATGCATTTTGTGTCAAAGCAACAATAAATGTGTTAATTGTATAGCCTAAACAGACAGATGTTGTGCTAACTGCGTTAAGAGTTTAGGAAATTTGTTAAAAGTATTGAAAAAATTGTCATAACGATTGTAAAAAAACTGTAATTAGGTTGATAAAAGAACATTTGAAACAGTTTTTGGTATAATTATAAACGTCTGCTTATACTTGCGGAATAAAAGTATGAATTTCTTTAAAAATATTTTTCAGGGATACAGACTGCAGAAATATTATACTTGACAGCACGAAGGCCGAGAGGAAGATGTTGTCACAAACAGGTGTATTTGTCCTCCAGTGGTCACCCTCAGATGAGGAAGAGTATTGAAATCATGCAGCAGCTCACCTCTGTCAAGCCATGGACAGTGAAAAGTGCTGTGTACAATCATACCCTCCTTCAGCTGAAAAGACTCTTGAAAAGTTCTGTTCATAAAACATTTCAGGACAGTTTTTCACATTCACACTAAATCCCATTTTATGAGCCGAATTCTCAAAGGCCTAAAATCTGTCGAATAACTCACTCTTTCTGGAAAACCTTAAACAAGTTGAGGCAGTTAAACATCTCATGCAAAACTCTAAACACATTCTGACTCACTGTGATTCACTTGTGTTGCAAAAGTTAAACACAATTAAAACACAGTTGTCACCGTTTACACACAACGGCTCAAGTCAAAACGGCTCATTTCTAATGATGTGATCAAACAACTGTACAAAATAAGCCTGTTCAGAGTGCACAGATGGCACAGGTGCACTGAATGCTGACAACAAAAGATGGAAACAATCTGAAAAGAAGATCAGGAAGAAGCTGCGGCAGAATGTATCTCTCGATGACTTTGATTTTGCAGTTGCACAACTTTTTTGAGTGTACTGTAACTTTTTTTTTTACCTTTTGCATTTTGACTACTGTATTTTTACAGTATGCAAGTGCTGAATATACAGACTTTTTTTTTTTTCAAATTGCTTGTACACTTAAAGTGAAACCCATTCAGAGAAACCATTCACTCATGTACTGAATCTTCAGACCAAGTCTGCAAAACTACAAGCACATTATACACTTTATATGCAACTGAAAAACAAACTTTTTGCAAATCTCTAAACACAGTTTACACACTACATTAGACACATCGCTCAAAACGAACAGTTCTTGTGTTTTATTTGGGAAACACTGCCATTTAAACGCCACAATCATTTCCCGATTATCTACACCAGTGATCATGTGTGAAAACACTTATACAGAAATTGATCACTTTGAAATCAAAACTCATTTTTTTGAGAAACAAATATATTTTTCACCCTTGCATTTGTAAATATATACTGCATATACCGGTACGTCATCACCTTTTAGTGCTTTATACAATACAGATTGTTTCAAAGCGGCATCACAATAGTAACAAATTCAAATTCTCCTGAAAAGCAGCTCTAACAAGCCAAAAGTGTCATTATTCAGCTCAAGTCAGTTGTCAGTGTTGATTCAGTTCAGTTCCATAACTGTAAAATACAACAATTGTGCATACATGTATACAGTGTTTTTGTGCACATACACGTACGTGTGACAAACTCCTGTACACTCCACTGCGCACTGAACAAGCAAAAGACAAAAGATAGTAGTGTATTACAATTTTTTCACATCTGTGTGTAGTTTGGTGGCTAATCATTTGATGTTTTATGCTTTTGGAGGAGTTTTGAGTGAAGTGTTTTGCTTTTCCAAGAGACGTGTGACGTTTTGCATATTGTGTGCGTGTTTTGTGTGAAGAGTTTTGAGAAATGGAGCCATAGTTTCAAAAACTGTGTGTAGGCATTTGTAAAAAAATTAATAGTATACAATATTCAATACTTTACTTTCAGTATACACACAGTACTTAATATATTCACTTAGTTGCAATTACTTTTTTACGTAATTTCAGATTTTGCTCAGATTTTTACTACATGCTCTGGATTCTGTGTTCTTCCTTTTTTTAATTTAGTGTCTAATAAATGATCTGTAGTCTACTGACTGATGTGTGCATGATCTGCAAGTACAGACAAAAATGGATTTGAGCCGATTGTTTGATTTTGATGTAGTTTGAAGATTTAGTTTTGTGTTTAATGTTGTGAGCAAAATGGGTGGTTTCAAGAAATGTTTCTTAGCAATTGTGAAAAACTGTAATATAAAACTTACCTAAAGTCTGATGTATCTATACTATTCTCAAATGTAAAATTAAACTTGTGGCAGCATCCTGGTTAGTGAGACCTTTTCTGAATCTGAAAAAAAAACTGAAAACATATAGCAGTATGATAAAGAGGTTTAAATAAAATATATTATTTATTATAAACTATTAAGAAAATATATATATTAAGCATCTCCTTGCATTTTTATCAAGTGTATTTCTTAAAAAACAAAATTTGTTAATAATTATTTTATCAGTTAGCGTACACCCGGATGAGACCCGGAAGTGTAAGTATGAGTGTATCAGCCTCCTTCCTTGATGATTCTCAAGCCTGGTCATCCCGCAGAGAGTAGACTGCAGCTGAATATGACGTCCTTGCAGATTAAGTGGTCACTTGTTCAACTTTCGCCATTAACCTGAGTGCACCGGGCAGTTTGCACTCCCGCTGGGCTGCATTGGCACATTTATTGTCTGGGGACAGACTAATGGATCCCAGTTAAGGTGTGTTAACAATTTTTCTATCGATTAATGAAGGGAAATCATAGCCAGACGAACTTAGCCCACAAGATTTAGTGGCTTTTAAGGTAGTAGGGACGAATATAATGCTTTAGAAAGAGCTACTGTACATTATATATAAGACACCTGCTACATTAAGTTACATTAAGGTTTAATACGTCTTCATTACTGGCAGGGCGCCCAACCCCTTCAAGGTTGAAATAGAGATCCACCTTTCATTATGCCACTTCTCATTGCTCTGCGGAGAGATATCAAATAATAATGGAACTATTGAGACAGTTCTGCTCGAGCTGTTAATGCTAATCGATGTATTAAATATTGAGCATTTCCATTGCAGAACTTTGAACAGCTGCCACGCCATTCGCCCAAGATGATTCAGGATGCTGCAACGGGCCTTACTATTCATTTTTGCTTAATTAAACAAAGTAGACCATGATAACAGCCCAATGACCTATGAACTACTACATCTGGTGAAAAAGCTGTATACTCTGATGTGATTTATGATACGTCTAGAGATTATAAAACTCGGCTGCTTTAGTTCGCAGTGAAAATTGTACATTGCCTTTTCTGATAAATGTTGTTTATGCAGAAAGAAATGATGTGTCACATTCAAAACTTTGGGGTTGGTAAGACATTTTTTTGGTAAGAAAGTCCCTTATGCTCACTAAAGCTGCGTTTATTATTATTACATATTAATATAAAAACGTGAAAATTGTGAAATGTAATTACTAGAGGTCGACCATTATTTTGCCAAGGCCGATATATCGGCCGATATTTGGCATTTTGTAGACTTTTATTTTGACAGGTGGCACTGAAAATGCCGGTGCCTGAGAACAACAGTGCCTGATCACACAGCGCTCACTTTAGTCTTCATTAGTTTACTGCCTCTGTTTAACAATCATATCTAAAACGTTCTTAAAATTTACGGTTTGCGAAAAATAGTTTGCTTTTATATTATTAGCAACGGAAAGGCTAACAATTAATACGTTCTCATTTACCATCAACATTCAGCTTATACGCATCTATATCGTTAAAACAAATCTCTGAAGATCCAATAAACATTTCATTTCACAATCATTTCAGATTTAATCGAATCCAGCCGTGAGATCTGAAGTGCGCATTTGAAGCCTGCATTAATGTGTTTCTGTGTGTGGCGGTCGTTGCGAAGTGAATGCGGACAGGAGAGTTCAGCTTCACTGGAGACGCAAGAAACTTTAAATCCTTGATTTATAAAATATGCTGTGCTATATTCAGTATGACTACAATGACATATTAATCTCATTTACACAGTGCTGTTTGTAAAATTAATGCTACCTTGTCTGTATTTGAAACAAATATGATTTCCACTGCGCACAAACTCACCAGAACACTGAGTGCCCTGTTATCCTTTTTATAACAGCATTTATTTGAAATTGAAGTTTTTGGTTAAGATGTCTTTACTGTCCTTTTTAATCAGTTTAATGCATCCTTTTTCAATGTGTTCATTTCCTTCCAAAAAGATTAAATACAAATCTTACTGACCTCAAACTATTAAATGGTAGTGTGTTTCACTCAATAGTAATATATTCATTTCTGGTGTGATATCAAGCAGATTTTTCTGTCTTATCCCACACAATTCACGTCTTTTCAGAGACAACCAAATCCAAACCCCTCACGTCTTCCATTTACATAAATGCACAAACACATGACAAACGTCAAACAAACACTCAGTAGGCGCGCTCAGAAAGCAAAGATCCCACGGCGGAGCTTAAACTGAGCGTTTTGGGCTGACTGTGAGCAGGGGTGGCCATGTTAGATTCCTGCGTGCCGCACACGACGCAGCTCAAATAAACCCAGCACAGTGAGCCGGGGTCAGGCCGCCTCTGCTCAGGGATGCACTGCAGTGCCAGTTGTATAGAAAGAAAACAGGGTACCCAGCAGGACGTCCCGCACAGGGCCCAGCCAGCCAGATATTCAAGCCCGCTCCCTGTTTCTCTTTCCTTCGAAGTGTCCAAAGCATTAGTCATGTTTGCCTTGCTGCTCTTTGATGAGAGTAAATATCTTTTGCTCTCAGACACTTTGATTCTGTCAAAAAAGCAGCAACTCAACAGTAATCTTCAGTCCAAAAGAATGTAACGTTCTAGTAAAAGACTGAGATTTCACTCAACACAGCCTTTAAATAGTAACAATGCACAATATATCAGTAATATCAGTCATCATCGGCTTTTAATGTATTGCATTTGCCGTTATTAGATATTTAATTGTGCATGCTCTACAATTTCCCCTTTTTAAACAATCAATCATCGAAAACATGTAAAGTTTATCTTTAAAAAAAATTATAATTTAATAACATTGTTTAGCATATTTCCTCACTGTACATTGTAATGTTGTGATGCCTAAATAAAAATAAGTTGTGTTTATTTTATTTTTATTTAGAGAAAAATAAGAAGAAAGTGCAATAGTGCAAAAGACCTGCCATTTAAAAAAAAATTAATTGCCAGCCTGGATTATTTGATCATGTTCTTTTCAACATAAGTTTTACAGCTTTTAGCTATGATGCAAAAATTTTTATATTTTTTTTAACTTGATTTTACGAAACACCATTTTAAAGCCCAAAGCTGTTGACAAAAAAAAAAATAAAAAATGCTGAACACTTTCTTGTTCTGTGGCACATTTGCAATCTGTGCCATTGTGGAATTTATTTATTTTTTAGCTTTTTATTAGCACCATTGTGGAAACGTTGCCAATATCTTGTACTGGGCAGATGGGCCAGCCAAAGAGATGGATCAGATGCCTCATAAATTTCAGTTTGCCACCAAAACTGAGGAGAGACACAGCTATCCATGCTTTATTGCCAGGGCACAGGGTGGGACTGCCAAATGCAACAGTGTAAGCCGTTTTTTACAAATTATTCTCGATTCAGCACAGTGAGTGTAACTGATTCATATCCCATCTTTTCCATGAGTGCCGTTTTCTATAGCTAAACAAAATGTTTATCACAGTGCATAGTTCAGTGTCATAAGTGGCTTTTAAGTTCACTAAATATTGTTTTTACTGTATTCTCATATTTTCACTCTATTCTACTGCCCCAAAAACCACATTCTTTTCTCTAGCTGCTATAAACAGTAATTGAGTCGTAATGCTTAAAATAGCTGCAGTTCAAGGTGAAATTTGAATGTTTGTATTTCTATGTCATTTATATACATAAATGGTTGATAGAGTCCTGGAGTTTTATATGGCAAACAGATGTCGGGCAGAGCACAGAGCATTTCGTAGCACCTGCTTGGGTAAACAGAGGCCTGGTGAAGCCTGGAGCTCGCCTGTTTTCTTTCCATAGACAGCTCGCTGCATACTAGCAGTGACAGACCTTCATCTCCCCCCTCTTTCATTTGAAATGAATTCTAATGTTAAAATTGTATTTATTTTTTGCCGCTAGAGGTCGCTTATTCAAAACAAAGGTATAACTTGATGATGCCTTGATTCCGTGGAGCTTTTATTATGCCGCAGACGACCTTTCTCGTCTTCTTCCGCTCATGCATATGTGGGGTAACACATTGTTGTTTTATCATATATTTGAGTGTGTTGAAAGTTATGTTATAATGCTACTCTGTAGATTTTTTACAGTCTATGGGGGTAACGCAGCGCTGTTTTATCATATTAGGCTGTGTTTACACTTGGTATTAACATGTGACCTGTATCCAGATGTTGTCCACATACACATTGAAAAGACAAGTATAAACGTGTTTCTGTTATCAAATCAGCGTGTCCTGGTCCAGAGGTAGTCAAGGACGCATTGTGATCGGATCTGTGTAACGCAAACCAACCATTGTATCTAAATTCATAAGTCGACGTCAAATATAAATCCCTGCCCACTCTCTCTGAGGGCTGTCGGAAAATAATGGACGGACGCTTGACAATAATTTAAAACTGGTTATTTACACTTACATGATATCCTCTGTGCCATCTTTCATTTTAATTGTGCAACAATATCTGAATGAGGTCATTGTCCCTCAGTCAGCACTGCCGGTGTAAATCAGTCGTGATGAAAAGCTGCACGCTGCACAAGTTAACGTTACTTACTGCCAGAGGAATAATCGGAATACACACATTATAAATTATTGCACGCTACAATCTTAACACTTAAACCTGGATGATATGACTGGATGATTTAACATGGCCCAGTTAAATAATCAATGTTGGAAATATCTCTTCATTCAAACAACTTTGATCTAATGGAGATCGTATCAGAAAGTAAAGTAATTGAATGAAAGTGAACAAGCATTGTTTAATTTGTACCATTTTTAGACGAGGAGGATGAGTTTCCCTCATTTGGAGACTCTCAGAGTGACTATGAAACTGTATGTAGATGCTAGCACACATTACAGTTTTTTACAATCGCCATGACAATTTTTTCAAAACTTTTAACAAATTTCCTAAACTCTTAATGCACCGACACACCTACATCACACAATTGGCAAAACGGTTAATTTCATGCTCAAAATCACACATTGTAAACTAAACTCCAACACTAATTTTCAAAATACAATAATTCACTAACACAATACACTATGTCTACCAAAACCCGAACACATGTTCTCTTCCAACAGGAACATTACGTCAATCATAGCACACCGTCATAAAAACACTAACACTATGGAATTACAGAAACTGCAGGATTTTATGTGTCAGGTCTGCCCTTATACAATAGACAGTACATTTTATTGATCATAGATTGTGTGTCTTTTGAAGACTCTCTACATTTTTGTTTTGTTGGATTTAGTAAATGCATTCATTTTGTTTCTTTTGCTGCAGAAATTCAATACAAAAACTGAATGACCCATCTCAGAGTAGCTTTATAGAATGCCCTTCAGTTTTATTTCATTATCAGCAATCATCATGTTGACAATAGCAAGTTCCTGTTCTTCATTTAGGAGCTTTCCTCTGCCCCCAAAGAAGCCCAAATACGCCCTCTTTTACTCTATACCATATGATCATGTGCTTGAAAGAATATCAACACCTGAACAATTCCTAGATGGGAATCAGCTGTGATTTATATATTTGCATAACTTCAATTGGCTGTTTCTCAGTACCAATGGAATAAAATACAGGGGATATATTTGTGTTTCAATTCACAATATGAACAGCTGTTTACCTTGACTTTAGCCTATATGATTAGGTTTAGATCAAGGTGTTATCTGTTCTGACATACAGTGTAAAAGGATTGGTAAATTTGGCAGTAATAGCCATTGTTTTGGTCTTGGTTGAGCTTGTGTGCAAAAGAAGTTCAAGCATTTTAAATTTGTGTTAACTCTATGCATTTTGTGTCAAAGCAACAATAAATGTGTTAATTGTATAGCCTAAACAGACAGATGTTGTGCTAACTGCGTTAAGAGTTTAGGAAATTTGTTAAAAGTATTGAAAAAATTGTCATAACGATTGTAAAAAACTGTATTACAGCTTTTACACATTTTAGTCATTGTTACGTCCTGAAAAATGTATGTATATATTCAACCCTATGTTAGGACATTTAAGCAACACAGAAAAACATGTATTATATAAATACAAATATATAAATGCCACTGAATTAACTAGCAAATCATCAAACTATGGATTTTATTTTAAAGCAAAAATACTTATACTAACGAAAATATTTTATTTTATTTTATTTAGAGGTCAAAATTTACTGTGAAAATGGTTGAGAAAAGTCCTGAAGAAAATGTCTAACATCATTTGTTCGCAAATGTCTCTGTTTCAAATTTAATTGAACTAATTTAATAAATGTTTTGTGTCCAAAAGGGTCATAGGTGAGGTAACCAATACAACACTATCTCGCTTCATTGTCGTGTTGTTTTTGATAGGACATTTGGCAACAGCACTTAAAGTGTATCTCCTGCAAGCAGACATCTGCCTGATCACTGCTTTATTCTGTGTCCTCCTTTACCACAATTGACTTGTCATGTATTTCACAGCTAATTAGGCCTTTACAAATGAGGCCAATGCTCACTGATAAGGACGCTGCTAAATTGACCGTAAATGCTACCATTCAATCAGACACAATGACCACCCCTGCAGCAATAATTAGAATGAATTAATGCTGCTGTATTGTGCACGGATGCAGTGGGAAAACATCTACAGTTTTGACAACAGCAATATAAAATTGTGAAGTCAAAAGGTGAGTGTTCATTTACAAAGGCTTTCATTGTCATACATCTAATGCATTGTGTTGTCTGAACTTACAATTAAACAAGATTTTGCATCTCCTTGTGTTACTATTCAACTCGCTTCTCATAGCATGCAGGTAGAGTATTGGGGTCCGTCTGAATGCCCCTAACTGTCTCTTCCCTTTAGTACTCGCCTCACAATCTGCTTTGAGTACATAGGCACCAAGATTACTTGTGGCGCCACTATTTTTGGAGATTAAGATCCCTTCTTCCTAATCAAGTCAAGCTCTCGCATACCGTCCAAGGACAGTCGGGCGAGATGGTGTGGAATCTCTCCAGAGGGAACAGACCGAGCTCCTCTGTAGCCCCTCTTCCGGAGCTATCACAGTGTTTGTCTATGTGAATTGTTAGTCACTACGCTGATGCCTACCTGGCAGAGCTGACTGACTGAAGAGGCCATCTTAGCCCCTAACATCATCAATTCAGCCTGGCAGCTGTAATTCAGCGGTTAGGGCGGTTATTTGTTATTGTTCTTTCTCTTAAACAACTGACAGTGGATATTTCAGGCCTATACTGGATAACAGCAAAGGAGTGCTGATGTGTTTGTTGATTTCCCAGGTAAACGGGTTGCAGCCATAGATCTAAAAGTAGTGATGTAAAGTCATTAGCTAGTGACTTCTTCTGCTGTCTCCGTCATAGCTTTTCTTGGATATTACGGTGCATTATTTTCTATTGTACTACAATGGATTGCACTTTTAAAATTGAAGCTCTTAAAATGGGGGTCAAACGCATGAAAACAATGTTAGTAAGTTTTCTGCCATTAAATAAATCCTCTAAATGGAGCAAAATATGTTTACCCATAGGTCAATCAAAACAAAATGGACTGAGAATTGTGAAAGGGCTGAGTCAGCAGTTCACAAAGATAGCCATTATCCATGTCCTCCTCCTCCGGAACAATGAAATTACTAATAATAATCAGACAAAAATTATTGTAAACTGCAGACATTGCACTGAGATTGATTGAATGCTGTCAAATGATTAAAAAAAAAATTCACATTTTTTCTGTGATATTGATGTTTTATAATGTAATAATTTCACAGTTAATCTTCAAATTAATATAGAAAAAAATAAAGACAGTATATTTTAAATACTTGTAATACTAATGGCATCTTTTTATGAATGAAGGCCAGTGTCACTGATGCTAATACTGCAACTGATGTCTTTATTCATTTCTTTCCCCCAATTTTAAACATTAATTATAGCCATTCAAAATTCCAGTGTCATTGAAAGGTATCAAATTTTAAAATTTATAAGGCTTCAAAAAAAACTTTTAACTAGGGGTAGGCATTGATAAAAAAAATGTTATCTAGATTAATCTCACTGTGATCTTGGAATTAATCTAGATTAAAATGGCTCATTTGAATGCTGCCGAAGGCATTCAGAATATGTGTGCTAACCAAATAATGACTTGGTGCTTTCACACTTGGTTCGATTGCTGTCCTGACCCGAGTTCGATTGCTCCCCCCTCCCCCTGCTGGACCGTGATCATATTATATTATTTGGGTCCGAAACCGGGGTGCGTTTGAGTCATCAAAGCAGCAGCTGGAGAGAGAAGGTGGCAAAATGAATAGCGTTGTTCACCTAACTTTTATATTTTTGTTTTTGAACCGTTGGTTTTGTTGCCAAAGCTTCAGTGGGTAATGGCACTTGCGTCTATCTGCCTCGAATGTACTGCAAATGCTCTAAAGAACACTGACGACGAGCAGAAATGAGATTTACAGCTCTCTGCTTACAGTATGTCAGTCACGCTCGTCTGGACACAAGTACGGTTTGCGGGTGCGCACCCGAGTTCGGAAGACAGCGGTCACGCTTGATGTGGTAATTTCACAGTAGGCATATTATTAGGTTCGAAGACTCATTCTCGCTCCCTACAGTGCAATTCGGCTTGGTATCAAGGTGAAAGTCCTCATAGCTTGCGTAGTATAGACCCATCTCCCAACCCAACTTTGAGAATAGATTAACAGCAATATTTTTATTAATCGTCCGATAAGAGTCTCACGTTAACGGCCCACCAGTACTTTTAACTTAAAACAATCCTGAGATAAAACCATTATAATAAAAGTGAACATTATGTCCTCAAAGTTGATGTGTTAGAAGAAGGAAAAGTGGGGAAGCATAAGGATTTGAGCGCGTTTGAAAAGGACCAAATTGTGATGGCTAGACGACTGGGTCAGAGCATCTCCAAAACTGCACCTATATATAAATAACCTCTCCCGTTTGAACCGCTCACTCTAAGCGGGACTCGAACCCAGATCTGCCTGAGAGTCGGAAGCTCTAACAACGAGGCTAAAGGCTGCAACCTCTAGCGTCAGTAGCTAGAGCATCTCTTGAGATCAAAGGAGTGAGGTATACTCGCACAATACTAGCAACACACACACACACACACACACACACATCTTTTTTTTTATGAAGATCCTCTTAGCAGTTGAGCAGCCATCTAAAAAATTTAACTAAAATATATTAAATGACTGAAATTCTCTTTTGATATTTCCGCACTTATAAAATCATATTATTAGTGCATTGTATCTCTGTTCTGGAAATATTTCTCTGTTCAGAAGCATTATAGTCAGTCCCAACAATTCCAGTCTCCTTTAAGATGCCCTAAAATGCCATTACAATCAAGTCTTGTTTAAAACAAAACAATATCTCCTAAAGTTACTGTTGATGACAATAAAAAAACATCACCGTAAAATCTGATTGAATCCTAATCCTAATCTCATTCTCTGACCATAGAGGGATTAGCTACTGTTTTCAAGTGGGAATGACAAATTAAGTGATCCTTTCCCTTCCCCTCCCCTTCACCATGTTCTTTTTTCTGTCAGCGGCTTCGTCCTTCATTCCTCCGGTGACAGGGAGTGGTGAAGGACGCCTTGACTAGCTGACACTGCAGTTCCGTCTGCTTCTGGTCTGCCTGCTGCCAAGAGAGCTCACACTGCCTTGCAGGCACTTGATGAAGAAAAGGAATCGATGGAGTGAAGAATGATGAAGAAATGAAAGTGGGAGACAGACAAGCTGCAAAAACGAATGTGGCACTTTTGCTGTGACAAAAAACACTAATTAGGCAGAAAGGAAGACGGTAATAGTGTTCAGAATGATCTTTCTATTCCAAGTATTTTTCACAATAAAAATCAGCAGAAGAATATAAGAACATACTATATAAATAGTAGTATGTTACAATTATATTACATACTAAAAAATGATGAATACATGTAAAATGCACTTTAGATAAATGTACAATATTTAGCGAACAAATGCAATATTTTTCTTCTGGGTAAAAAATAATAAACATATGGAAAGAGACACAAATTGTTTAATATGCCGGGTTTGGCACAATCGATAGAACTCAAAATTTTGTTTTCTTCATGATAAATGGTCTGATTCTGTCCATTAGGATTATTCTGCTAACTGTATAACCAAAAACACAATGGACTTTTTCAAGCATCACAATTTAGGCATTAGTCATTAAAAATTGCATTTGCTTAATGGAGGACAATAGGATCATATCCATCTCAACTAGAGCAGTAAATATGGCATTTTAATGTTTACTGCACTGTTTGGATTTCTGGATTATTTGAGTGGTTCTACAATTCATATAACATGACTGGTTATTCTGATGGTCCACGTCGACAATCATTACTGCAATTATCCTGTGATGCAGTTGGAAAATGACTGATGAATGAACAGAGGTTTTGGCTGCTTTCTGGCCGCTCACCAGGCAAACGTGGCATATTCATCTTCATTTTGTGGGAGTGTTTTTTCATACTCCATCCCTGAGAAAACCAGTTCTGTGGGTGAATGCCAGTAACTCTAAGCAAACACAAAATATTACCCTCAGCATCTATCCATTTCACAGACATTTTAGACGTCTGCCGCAAAAGTTACTCACTTTAGGCCATTTCAAAATTTAGTTAAAAACCGAGGAATGACCTGTGTGATGGATTGGGCAGATCTCAGCCCTGTTTTAAGCCTGGTGATGTTTTTGAGTTAATAACACTCACTTTTTATTCATATTCTAAGAAAAATTCGTTTTATAGAGATTTAGGGAGATTTTTACCTGACGTGCACATGGTTCAGAAGTGAAAGGGACCTGAACGTAATCTGCACACTCGTGTCCCATAAATGTCTTTATGAATACTTTGCACATTGAATATTAAACGCAAGCAGTAAGATGTCATAGCGCACCAATACACATGATCAAAAGATAGGACAAAATGACCCTGCTACAGGGATTCCTCTATTTCCTGCACAATTGATTTATTTCACATTATTAATGAACTTTGCTGCAGCTCCACTTGTCAGGGCTGCTGTGCAGAGGTCAATAACCAGAGGAAACTTGATGTTAGTAGATCCAGCTTAAGTGATTCTGTCGCGCTAACGATTCAATATATCAGGACAAATGTCAGGTGCTTTTAATATGTTGATTCACCGCCTCTAATCTGCATAAGCGCAGTGCTCGCGGAGATCCAGAACCCCGCCGAGCCGGGAGATTTATTAAGCCTTGCTGAATTTCCCCCTGCTTTCAGTAAATATTTGAGGTTGTAGGTAGACGAGGCCAAACAGCAGAAGAATTTAAAACATTTTTCCTATTGGTCTAGCAGAATGACATTCAGGATTAGTGGAGAAATACGGTTTATTTGTTCATTTTTAATCATTATGATAACATGGAGAAATGTTCTATTAGCATGGCTTGCAAATACATTGCTTGTAAAAATGTATAAATAAAGCAAGCAAGCAAAAACGTACTGAGTGCACATGAAAAGATACATTGTATTTTTTTGGTTACAATTTGTACTAGATGGGTCAATACATGTTACTTTTTATAGCGCAAATAATCAACAAAACAATCTTTCACATTAGCATTAGCATATTTAAAAAGCTATGTACATTAAAAAAAATGCATTTAAAGCTGCAGTCCACAGTTTAAGTTTTGCCTCTTTGTTGCCATCTCTGTTTGAAACCTGATATTGCAGTTATCTGTGGAATTATTGTCTTTATGTGGGTTGTGCATCGACATGGCATGAGTATGTGCGGCTTGCTGTCAGTCACCACACCGGTGTGGATACTACTTACGATTCCAAAATAAGAACTTTCACTGGAAAATTTCATCTGAACAAGTAAGTAACATGTCTGCTAATTTTGTTCAGACCAACTGAGAAAAAAGGCATTACAGTAAATGGCGCAAACAAAATTATACTTTGTTCTCAAATTGTTAATGTTAACAACATCAACATTGGACCTTTCTGGATTACAATCCGGTCATTAAAATAATGCATTTTATTACTCCAGCTGCTGTGAGAAAAGGTTATAAATGATCTGCCACCTGCAGCATCCTTAAATGTGATAGCCTACAAGCTGGGACTCTATGTATACAGGCGTGATACAATTTTTTTTTATAACTCATTCATTTACATGATATAAAGCTTTAAAGTTCTGCATAATTAAGGGTGTGGTCACTTTGAGTGGCAGGTGGGTAGCCATTTTTCTGCTGCCTGTAAGTCATCGCGTTACTTCAGCTCCGCCCACGTACTGCCTCTTTGCCCAATTTCTGTTATCTGGGAGTGACGCGTGATGACGGGATTACTCCCGGATTTCTGTTATCCGGGAGTGATGTGCGCTGCTAAATGGCAATGGCCAGCTCGACCCTACTTTACGCTTCAAAACTGATCTTCAGAATCCTATGGAAGACATAATGGACACTACGTCCATATTTTTACAGTCTATGATTATTACAAGCTTACCATTATGAATCAGGCTAAGGTTAGGAGAAAGTTTTGAACACTGGCTGGTTATGTAGGCCTAGTTGCTCAAAAATAGATTTGGGATATTTTTTAACCAAAAAAAAAAAGTTATGGACTGCAGCTTTAAAATAGGCATTTTTAAAACAGTTGTTGAATATCTGATACAATGCTATAATAATCCATAATTATAAGGTCATCTAAGATGCAGGTTACACTGTAAGAAATTATATTTCGAACACAATATTGGACTATTTTAGAAATAAATACTATTTAAGTTTTCTGTATGTTTAATTCAGTTACTTGCAAATCTTTGTAATTGTTTGTAAAATGTATTAGCAATTTCGGAGTGAAATTTTTTCTATGCCAATCTGTAATTTTAAATTTGACTAAAATTTATTAAAAAGTAGAAGTGCAGATATTTTGTAATAAAAAAAATAAATAAAATAAAAAACGCCTGGGAGGCAGCCACGTAAACACTAAAGGTGACTAAACTGCTGGCTGCATTTTTCTGGTCGGTTGCAGAAATCAGTGCAATGGATTGGCAGGAAGAGATTTAGTTGCGCATGGCAGAGGTCAGTGTATTGTGTGTTCTGTGCAGTCAATAATAAAGTAAGGACTTATGCCTGCTGAAAGTTAATGAGCAATCACAAGGACCTTGGAAAGTCATTTGCATCCTTACATCGGCTGCACACTTTGGCTCTGAAAGGGCCCATGGGATCCAGAGTCATCGGAATGCCACAGTAGGCAAGATGGAGGAGATAGACCTGCCGCAATGATCCCCAATGCCTCTAAAAGCAAGCGGATTATCCATAACAAAAATCAGATGATAATGCTCTTTTGGAAGTTTCAGTGCACATAGTGTTCAATGCTGATCTCTGCAAATCACTCAAAAGACAATTAGCAATTTGATACATCCTATTTTTACATTCCAGAAAACAATAACTTTTAAGGATTATGTATATTATATATCCAGAAAGTATATAATCATTCTCTCTCATGACATTACGTGGGTTAAAGTAGCACACTTCAGCCACAAAAACAAACACCATCAGTCATATGGCTGACCACCCTTGTGAAAAAAAGTATGCTAAGTATACTTGCAGCCAGACTAATTTTCAGTATACTTGAAGTGTGTTAATGACTAGTTAACTTGAAGTGTGCTATTTTGAAACAACTAATTTTGTACTAAGTATATTTTAGTTGTAATTAAGTTGTGTTAAAGCATAGCTTTAAGTGTATTTAGTGTACTTTTATGTGCTAAATTGGACCAACTTTAAGTATACTTAGTAACTTTAAGTATACTTAAAGAGCCATGTACTTTCCGCTCTCAATGTTTTATTAAATAAATAATGTAAACCAACATTGTACTTCACCTGCAAGGCAAACACAATCTGACACAATCTGATTGGTCACAGACCAATTGAAGAGACATTTGAATTCCGATAAGTCTCAACTCATATTTTCTTGCATTGTATTTTAAGTGTGCTGTTGGTTTAATATAGATGTGTGTATGATTGTAACACGATTCTTCTCTGCCACTGTAAACTTATTAAACATATTTGCACTTAAATCACTATATAGCTATTGTAACTAAAGTAGGGCTTTACACTGCATATAAATGGCCTTTTAGTGCATTAGTCATAATTTAACACTTATTTATTCATGCTTAATTTGAACACTTAAGCATGAATAAATAACCTTAAACATTATTTAACTTTAAATATACTACAGCTTAATTATATTAATTATGTATTTTTTAAATATGCTTTGGTGCATTGTTAATTTGTTACAATGGCAATTTTGAGCATACAGTTTAAAATATACAAAAAAATATATTTTAAAGTGATGTTCAAATAAGTACACTTTACAAAAGTACACAGAACTTTCATTTAAAGTATATTTTTAGAAAATATATTTGTAATGGTATTAATTACATATTTTTTAAAATATGCTTTTAGTGCATTGTTAATTTGTTACAATGACAATTTTGAGCATGCAGTTTAAAATATACAAAAAAATATATTTTAAAGTAATGTTCAAATAAGTACACTTTACAAAAGTACACAGAACTTTCATTTTAAGTATATTTTTAGAAAATATATTTTTTGGAAATATACTAAAATACAATTATTTTAAAGTATGTTTAAAGTTGTATCCTGGAAATATGATGTTAATATACTTTGTATATATTTAGAGATGGTACAATTTTTGTTAGTACATTTCCAATTTACTCTTGGAAAAGAGAATATATTTGAAATACAATAAAGTATGCTTTTTTTTCACGAGGGCAAAATCTGAATTACCTGGGCGTTCAGGGTGTTTGTTGCCATACAGGGTCATATGGAACAATCGTCAGGGTTAGTGGAGGGTGGGTAGTCAATTGGAATATTCAGCCTGCCCTTGAAGTCAACAGCCATCACTGTGCATGCATGAAGGATCCACTTTATCAAAGGGTGGCACCCTGCCATACTACACTGGTCATGTAATCAACCTTGCTGTTTTCAAGTCAACAGCATGTGGATGTAATCTAGAGTCGCACAGAACGATGCTCGGTTCTGTTAACGGTTCTCGCATGTGCATTTTACCACAGATGCAGATGCTACACTAATATACTCTGACAGAGTTTTCAGCATCACTACTCAGCAGCAGCGTACGGACCCCTTAAAGGGACACTGGTGAAGGAAAAATAAATGAGAGGAAAAATGATCTCAATGCTTTAGCATTCTCTCAAATGTTTTGCGTTCCACCAAAGAAACTTTGCACTCGCTCGCAAAAAAACAAATTTTTTTTAGTTTTTTGGGTGAACGCAAAACCTTTGCAAGGGGGTGCAAAGGTTTTGCAAGTGAACGCAAAAACATTGATTTTTTCCCTCTTTTCTCGTATTAAATGGGACATATTATGCCCCTTTTTACAAGATGTAAAATAAGTCTCTGATGTACCCAGTGTGTATGTGGTTTTACTTCCAAATACCCCACAGATCATGTTTTATAGCCTGTTAAAAATGCCAAATTGCTGTTTTTGTGTATGTCCCTTTAAATGCAAATGAGCTGGTGCTCCCTGCCTGTACTTTCAAGAAGAGGGCAGAGCTTCAATAGCTTGTGCAACAACAAGAATATATCAGAAATTAACCAAACGGATTCAATAATGCCTACAGAGCCAGAGAATATATGCTGTATATAGCACATAGTTTAGTTTAATTATGGTTTAAAGCCATTTTGCTTTTATCCACTATTAGTACCAGCATAATGTCGCAGACCCTATTCGAATGATGGCCAAAACTTCACTGATGAATTTTATGAAGTTTAGCACATGAGATGAAGCGTCTGTTTTCACTCCAGAAAATCACTGTAAGAGCTGAATACACAGTACAGGAAACGCACTTTAAAATCCATAAACACTCTCTCTCCCTTGCATTATCATCAGCATACACAGCGAATTACACAAAAACAATCCTTACAACTAACAGTAAACAAATATATAAAGACCTTTGGCCTTTTCAGGGGTGCTTAATAAACTGGAAAACTTTATATCCGTAAAAGAACTCAGATAAAGCATTATAAAGCGTGCACTCTCACTTTCATTACTGCCGTGATCAATCCGGAGACTATAAAACTGGATCACGAATAGTTGGTACTGATCCATCCTTGAGCTTTAACTTTTTTAGCAAAACCTGCCTTGAATTGTCCCTTGTTCAGGCAATGCACCTGCACGGCTTACAAGACATTGTTGTCGCTAGAGCTGCTCAAGCATAGAAAAAAATGGCAGACAGTGTACAACTGACCGAGGGCAGAATCTATGCTATATATGGAACATGCAGATTAAGGGGCGAAAATATTATAATAGATCCGTTCCTATGTCAGAAGTGGAGAGAAATCTGAGCCCCTGTTTTTTCACATGCTTGTAGACAAAGGTTTACCAAAACAAAGTTACTGGGTTGTCCTTTTTCATGATTTCTCTGGGTTGGTATTATAGATTATAGGCTTATACCCTACTAACGTTTTTTCTGACATCATTCATTGCATATGCGCGTAAAATGGCTGAGGAAGGCAAAACACAAAAGCGAGTAGTAAAAAAATGCACCCACTATTTTAATATTTACAGCATGAGTGTATGTGCTTGCAAGCAAGCGTGCATGTATGTGTGAGCGTTATTATAACTTAAGTATACACTACTTGATGGTTTCATGTGCTTTTAGTATTTTCTAGTGTTTAGTTATTAATGCTCCTGTGTTCAGAATTAAGTTTTGTTTGATGTTTACTACATTCAGGAAGTGTACTTTCTTGGAGCAGATAAAATAAAAAAAGGAGTTCAAATATCTGACTGCTTGTATTTAATGACGAAAATGTAGCCATGTGCAGTAATATTGAAAATTGAAGATGCTACATATCGTGATATCGATTCGAATCTAACATGACAATCATAATAGAATTGAGACCAGTGAAGATGCATACCCATGTCATAAATGGACACTTTTTTATAAATCATATACATACAGAACAATGTGTAATCCGCTTGACATACAGATGACTTTTATGGGCCAGGTCTTTTTAGTGAATCAAAAACATAGATATAAAAAATATATAAATAAAATTGTCAATATATTTAATAAAATATTTGATCACATTTCTTGTTTGTTTAATATTGTTATTGTAATATACATTTATGTCCAGTTACTGGACTGCATTTACTAAAAATACTCTCTAATTCTTAAATTCTTGCAAAAGTGTGTTTACAAACTTATTACTGACACTATCTCATCATTATGCTGTCCAAATATTTATACCTTACAACTCACCATCAACAAATGTTAAATTTAACTAGTTGATTTGCAAATAATAAATGATGCTGATGCTGTTGATGATAATGTGTCTTGCACTGTTACTGCATGTCTTATTAATGTCTAACTGTAAGTAACTTACAGTTAATTTGGTTAAAGAAAATACAAATAAATAAAGAGAACGAGCTACTGGAGCTACTGTGTTGTATTTAATGTATTTGTATTTTAACGTGCCTCCAGGTCTCTAAAACACAAAAGTACGAGAGAAAAACAAATCTCATTACTTTGCTTGGTGCTATTTTTTCCAAAAACAGTAATGGAATATCATGGCAAGAAACAGATTGTTTCCCAGCCCACATCCAACAAGCCTTATTCTAATGTGCCAAGGCCATGCGACTTCTAGCTTTGTTACAGTCAAGTGCGAGGCCTTCCTCCCCTCCTATTTTTAATATATCTGTATAGAGAGAGTAGATCTTACACTGTTCTGACAAGAGACAAATGTTTCATTCAAATGTGGCTTTCGCATATTGTGGAAGAAGTAATGAATTCCCGTGCTCCTGGCGGGCCCAGTTCACCGTGTCAAGCCTGCGCAAGGTGGAACCCGGCTGCAACAGCAAAATTAAATTTAATGTTCCAGCCGCCACTAGAAAGGTGCATAAATCAAGGCTTTTGATTTGCATGGACTGTTGCGAGCAACCCTATTCCATGCAAAAATAAACCAAGCCTCAAATATGATGTCAGCCCAAGAACAAAGCAATCTTCGGATTCCTAATAAAAGTGAGCAAGTGGCAGAAGAGTTTTAATTTTCACTGGTATTACGTCGCTCTGATGTCAGGTGTGTTATTAAAAACACAGCTTCTATTCTCTTTTCATTTTTAAAAGAAATCGATCACAAAAGAGAGTTTTATTTTTGTTTTAGGGAAAACAACAAGCAAAGCAGTGAAGCCTCTTAAGCGTTTCTTTGACCCTTCAGGCTGTTTAATTATGTTTATAGTATTATTTATTACGGTTAAAATTAATAATTAAATTATATTTAATAGTTTTTTTCCCCACCACAATAAACCAAAGCACAAAACCTGAAAATTGCCAAAATGAAAAGTTTCCATCCACCTATTTATTTATGTGAATTTTTGCATGTCGCTTAAATCCATGATGGATGGAAACACCAAGAATCACATAAATTCTAAAAATGCACATAAAACATGCGCTCAACTGAAGAGGATCATTTTTTTATCCAATAAGATGACATGCACATAAACTACGATGGAAACACATTTACTGAATAAATCCCTTCAACGCACAACACAAAAATTTAACTTTGCCTCAGCAGAGGATATGATTGGATAACTAACCAGCGGACCAATTTCATTGCAGCATCTCAAATGATGGTTTGGTCATTCTAAAATGCCTTACCCAAAGTCAGTCATCAAAATGATTTTGGTATAACATCCTCCCAGTGTGTATTGCGTTTCGTCTGCACACTCTGAGGCGCAAGTAATTTATGATGTATGAAAAAAAGAGCCTTGGGGAAGCCCCCGAATGCAGCAACTGTAAAGACAATAACGATTTCATAAATTTTTTCCATACCAATCCGAGTGCGAGAATCAGTTGTCAGTAAATTGACGTGTTTGGACAACGTACAACATAGACGGGCACTTCACAAATGTATTTTCTAGGGCTGCCCTCGACTAAGATTTTTCCAGTCGACTAGTTGTTTATTCAAGCGATTAGCCGACTAATCGCGTGTTGATATTAATAAGCCATAAATCATAATAATGAGCCTTTAATTGCGTATATATTTAATACATAACCTAATAAGCTTGCCACAGCGTGCCAGCAAACGTAATGCTTTATGAGTGTGTCGTGAAAAAAGGGAGACATTTTAATGATCTCTGCAGCCGAAAGCACAGAAAACATTATCAATAAATAAAGTCAACGATGCTGACTTGTCATCTCCACAGTAGTTGATGCGCCTATATGCACGTCATACGGATTAATCGCAGAATATTTGTTTTCCAATTGAATTGGTTAATTTAAAGACATGTCTCATGTCTGTGAGGCAAGTATACACTGAGTTACGGTTCATTTTTGTGACGCTCAAGTTCACTGAGACAGAAAGCACATCCTGATTGTTTTTGTTATTTTACAAAAGCTCAGCGTTTTGTTATTATTGTGAGACCCTTTACAGTATTTGAGTATTTACAGTAAGTGATTGAACCGGCCACCTGTATGTCACGCAGTAAACGCACAAACAAATATGCGCCTAATAACAGCGCACATTTATCTAGGTTTATATTAGTGCGAGCAGACTTGTAAAGTTGCTACTACTTTCGTTTCAAGTGATAAGCCATATTTGAGGTTGATGAATGATAGGCGAATGTTTGGATTTCCTGGCGTTAATGATCTGTCCGTCACAGGCTGCATAATTTCGCCACTACCTGTGGAGTTTTTTTTTTCTGCGACTAACCGACTAATAAGATTTTGGTTAAAGAAAGCCTCTTCTAGTCGACTAAAGGTTAAACTATTCAGATGGTAGAGTCAGAATTTGGCGTAAACAGAATGAGAACATGGATCCATCATGCCTTGTTACCACTGTGCAGGCTGGTGGTGGTGGTGTAATGGTGTGGGGGATGTTTTCTTGGCACACTTTAGGCCCCTTAGTGCCAACTGGGCATCGTTTAAATGCCACGGCCTACCTGAGCATTGTTTCTGACCATGTCCATCCTTTTATGACCACCATGTACCCATCCTCTGATGTCTACTTCCAGCAGGATAATGCACCATGTCACAAATCTCGAATCATTTCAAATTGGTTTCTTGAACATGATAATGTGTTCACTGTACTAAAATGGCCCCCACAGTCACCAGATCTCAACCCAATAGAGCATCTTTGGGATGTGGTGGAACGGGAGCTTTGTGCCCTGGATGTGCATCCCACAAATCTCCATCAACTGCAAGATGCTATCCTATCAATATGGGCCAACATTTCTAAAGAATGCTTTCAGCACCTTGTTGAATCAATGGCACGTAGAATTAAGGCAGTTCTGAAGGCGAAAGGGGGTCAAACACAGTATTAATATGGTGTACCTAATAATCCTTTAGGTGAGTGTATATTACGCACTGCATGAAAGGGAATATTCAAAAAACTATAATGGAGCACTTTAAGACTTCTTCTGATCTGATCACCTACGTATTATTTTATATTGGGACTTTTTGGGATGCAGGAACAGAAAATATTAATTTCAGTCTGTTATTACTTGAAAAAAAGTGAAAACATACAATTATAAAAAAAATAAACATATACCATTACATTGAACACAGGGCCTAGAATGTGGATGTATCCTGCAGAAAGGGCAAGATGCAGGTTATTGAAATGAAAATGGAGCCACTCTCAATCTACTTTCCTCATGCTTTCTTTCTGCAGAGACATATATAGGCATGTGGAGGGGAAAATAGCACTGCCCTCCTAAAGAATTATGGGATTAACGTCCACGCCATAGCGCAATTGCCGCAGCCCCGGATAAAGAGGTTCAGGTGTGGCGACTCACCCCTATAGTTAAAGAGATTATCAACAATGAAAATAATCTAAGAAAAGTTACTCTGTCCTGCAGCCACGATGAAAAGTCTTGTTGTTTTTTGAACAATTTCCCAGAAATGGCTTTTTATTGTATAAGTGGGCAGGAGCCAAACGTCCTGTACTGGTGGCCATCCTCTTAGCCCCCTGATCCCAGCCCGCGTCAATCCGATCTGCAAACTCAATAAAAACGATAGGAAGGATGATTGGCTTTTACATTAAAAGCCATATATTCTGATGAATTTGTCTTTTTCTTATACTTGACGTGCGCTTACCACGATGGAATAAAGGCTCTGAGTGCATCAAGACATAAAAAGATGGTATGATATCAAAAAGAGTGAGAAGTGACCTGGAAAATGACAGTCTTGCACAGTGATGCTTCAAATCAGTGTCAGTGGAGGAACAGAATAAAAGATGAACCACAATACAAAATAAGATTTAAGAACCTGCAATAGCTTTGTCAGAATAAAGCGAGCAGATGCCACTTTCTCAATTAATGGTGAGTCTTAATTTGCAATGTACAGCTATAAACAAACAAATTTATGCTGTTGTCTTTATTGTTCAACAGAGAACTGCAGTTCAGAGTCATTTTATGAAGAATGCTGGATCAGAGAAAGTGGCGAGCATTGTGAAACCGCAAGCCCATCTGTGAGCACGGCCGCAATGCAAAACCGTAACTATTCATGGCCATATGTCCAAACAGAGAATGCCATCTCAGACTGACAGAGCTGTTTAATAGCAGTGGTAAATGGCTCACTGAAGTGAATGTATTAAATGGTTTACTGTGCTGGTATCAAATGTGTGTTTTATAATGATTTGAGGTCTCTTTAGGCCAATAAAATGTTTTGTAGGTCTCTTGCTCGGCGATCTAAAGTCATGTCATATAGAACTAATCAAATCAGTCATAACCGAAATGGTATAAAATGACCCAAATCACACTTACTTTGTAATGTCTTTTAATATTCCAGGAGATTATTTGATTGCATTTGCCCAGAAAACAAACAAACATTTTCCCCCCACTCTTAGTTTGTACTTTAATAACTAGCAAGTGTTTACAGCATGCAGCGGGGAAAAAAACAGCACAACCCATGATGTCTGATTCATGAACACTAAACACTCTTATGAACCTCTTCTTTTTAATGAGTCAGTCAAAAAAATATTCATGAAACGGCCTCAAGCATAAGTTAAATGGGGTGAATCAGGCTCGCTCAGTCAGTGAATCGTTCAGAGCCATTACTGGCTTCACAACTGACTTCTTCACTGAACCACATGTCATTTTTCAGTTATGTTTGATCCAGAATTAACCAGGAAATATTAGTGTAATGATGTATACTTTAGGCTAGTGAGACTTACATTGTCTTACATTGTTTTTTATAAATAAAGACATATTTACAACAGAGTTTTGTTATATACATTAATAATGGTAGCCTATTCTAAAAACATTTTTACAAAATATATTATTGATTATAAAATTTCCTTTTTTTCTTACCAAAAAAGGCAGACATTTTCTTGCAAACTTCTTACATATATGGCACAAATACAATCAGGATCAGAGTGGTCGCATCAAATAGGAACTATTTTTATTAGATTAAAAAATATATATATTATTGTATTCAACAAAAATACATTATACTGATCAAGAGTGAGAGAAAAAAAACTTTTTTAATGTTACAAAAGATCCTATATTTCAAATAAATGTTGCTCTTTTGAACTTTCTATTCATCAAAGACTCCTGAAAAAAAGTATCACGGTTTCCACAAAAATATTAGGCTGCACAACGGTGATAATTTGTACTATTTTGTACGATTGATAATAATATTAATAATACAAAATCAGCATTTCGGAATGATTTCTGAAAGATCATGTGACACTGAAGACGTTAAAAATTCAGCTTTGCCATCACAGGAATGAATTACATTTTAAAACATATTAAATAAGAGTGAGTGATTTTTTAAATATATTCAAATACAAAACCTTATTTTAAATTGTAATTATTAATATTACTGATATTTTAAAGCAGACTACTTTACTCATTAAAAAATCTTTCTGACTCCAAACTTTGAACAACAGTATAAAAGTTTCAGTTTAAGAGCCAAAGGCTCTCTTTTCAGTTTTTCTTTTTCAATTGAGGATGTCCCTAAAAGAAGTTTTTGTCCTCTTTTACACACTTTTGGCAACAAATTTGTCCCTAAACTATAGCTAAGTAAGCCGTCACACACACACATCCACGTGTATTTGTGAGTCTAGGGCAAAGTCAGGACAAGGGCCCCTGTGGGAAAAACACACAAACTTCTTCCTGCAGTGACTCAAATCAATCCTACTGCAAAGCAAGAGCCGGTAGACATTCCTGTATCAATGAGCCTGGGTCACCAAAAAGACCAGGACGAACAAGTACAACGAACGAGAGAGAAATAAAAACAAGAGGTGGACTGAAGAAAAAAAAAAGAAACGAAAAAGAAAGAAAACAACTACTTTGGATTTTCAGCTTGCAAATAAAAAAGAAAAGTAATCAATCATGTTTGAGGCGTTTAATTCCCGGGCTGCTGTTCTGGGCAGGGGAAGAATGAAATGGGACAAGACTAGAATATGCAAAGTTGTGTGCTCTTTCACAAGAGTTGCTGGGAGGGGAAACGCGTTCAGAAGAGACAAATTGACATTCCAGGGGAAAACATAAAGGCCTGGTAAACGTTTACTGTCACAAACACTAATTAATCACCTTGCCAGCTACTATTAATCATATATTAATGAGATTGTCTCTTTGCTTTGGCTGATCCAGGATCCCTCCTCTGTACTACAGGCTTTGAAAGCCAGACATCAACGACTCAATTAATCTCACAGCACCTGTGGTCATAAAAGACAGACTTTATATTAAAAGCAAATAGTCAGAACATTTAAACTGTCCATATCTCACCACATTTCACAGTTTGCATCAAAGTCAGAATAAGACAATAAGTTCATTCTTCAAAGGAATAAACTGTCTGATGGAGAAAGCAAAAATTCCAACAAGGAAATAATGAAGTTGCTTCATGCTCATCAAGGTTGTATACTATTACTGGCATCTATTCATCAACATCTGAGTTTAAAAAAACTGACATCAATTAATTATGTCATCAAAACCAGTACATTGCAGCATGGGAGCCTGACATAGATATATTTAACGCATAAAGATTCATTAGAAACATCAATCAAGCTGAATTTGAATGCAAGCTACAACTGAACCATCATAGTTGCTATGAAGATGTCTCTAGACTGTCCTTTAGTTTCCAGGGAGCTGATGTCTTGGCCTCCGCGGTTGGTTTTACTCAAATGAAAGCTCATCTGTCAACTGTCAAGACCTTTACAATGTAGATATCCCATAATGCATCACTCTTCTTACCATTTCCTCATCTCATTTTGCTTCTTTCAGCGTATTTGCACTTCAGTTGGTCTGGAATTGTGAAACAATTGCAACACATGAAAAAGTAGCTATATAGAATTTCTACAAATTATTTGTATTAGCAATATCAAAATGCAAAGTGTACTTCCTCAGCCTGGTATAACTGTTGGTCTTTTCTACAGTTTGGCTCTTTAACTTTCTAAAGACCAAATGGCTGCACATTTCTTTCCAGTGGTTATCTAGAGGCCACACCACCTACACCTTCGAGCACCTGACCTGTGCATCGGCCCGGCAGAAATGTTTATCACACTTTGGGCATTTATAAACTGAGGGAGTGCATTAAACAGAGGAGGCTGTCACTGCATGCTGATGGAGGGAGCTGCTTTGCTTTCTAAGCTGTATGTAGATCGGCACTGAGGTCAGCCAGCCTATACACTCTCCTCGACACATGGTACATACTAATACAGGGCATGGCCTAAAACACACAAAACAAAGCATTGGAATATGCTGGGGAGCGACTTTAAATTGATTACATTTATTCACATTCTTTGAAACCTATCAAACTTCTTTTTGTGAAATGTTTCACATTGCTTTATATATAATACCAGTAAATACAAAAAAATATATATTTCAAATAAAAGCTGTTCTTTGGAATTTCCTATGCAAAGAATCCTTAAAAATGATAATAAGAAACATTTCTTGAGCACCAAATCAGAATGACTTCTGAAGGATCATGTGACACTGAAGCTGCTAAAATTCAGCTTTGCCACCACAGGAATACATTACATTTTAAAACATATTAAATAACATTTCACAATAATACTCTTTTAATGTATTTTGAATAAATCCAGCCTTGTTGAACATAAGAGACTTATTTCCAAAACAAAAATCTTACCGGCTATATTTAACCGTGGCTTGTTCACACCAAAAATGATAACTATAAAAATAACTATAAAGATAACTATATTAGGTCCACACCAGTGGACAATATAATTGTGTTTATCATTGTGTGCACATGCTTGTCTGACACTTTAAATGCTCAAGCTTGTTACAGCACACTGTATACCCTAACGCTCAAAATAATTAATTGGTTTGAGTAGAGCCAACTCAAATTAAACAAATTAGTTCAATCAAATGAACTAGTATGTAGAACTTTCTTTTTCTTTTGAGTTATCAAAACTAATTTTTTTAATTGTTTTGAGTTTTATTAACTTCCCAGGATACTTTGCCATGACACTAAAAAGGGAGAGTAAATGCTTTATCGGAGTGTCTATTCAAACCAAGTGCAAATAGCGTGCCTTGTTGACAAGTGCTATTCGCACTAGCTCCGTCTAACAATGCCTCGTTGGGCCAAACAAGACTTAAAAACAGCGTATTCATTTCAAAGTCTTCAGTTGCACAATCAGTAAAGCGTATAGTTATGGCTCTTGATTGATCTGAATCCGCCTTTTACAGAGTTTGTTCTTCTCTCTTTTCTCATCACAAATCATTTCACAAGAAATACATTTACTTTCAATAAAAATTAAGAAAATCTTCTAAATGTGGAAATAAAGTGCCTAACAAAATGTTTAACAATAATAAAAGTATTTATTGGGTAGGGTTAGGGTTAGGTAGGGAGGGCATTTATTGTCCCATTAAGGTGGCATCTATGTTATTATTGCATCCTGTTAATGTACAACAATACTGAGGTGCAAATAGTATGTATCTGTCAAAATAAAGTATAAATGACATCTAATTACTACACATATTGCAAAGAACTGCTTTTATATGGTGTTTCATTTGCTAGTAACACTTAGTGTAAATAGCAATTATCATTTAGAAAATATGCCATTTTCACTGAGTGTAAATAGGATCTAGTTGCAGGTAACACTTGGTGTAAATAGCATCTATCACTATTTGCACTTAGTATTTTTTTGTGCAAGATTAATGTTATGTGGGAGATTTAGTAGTGTTTAATGTTTTACTAAGAGTTTCTGTTATGTTGGTTTTTGTAGGATTCATCATGGTGACGAGTGGAGCATGAGCTTAGTTTGAGAACAGATAAATGTTAAATGTATTATATTGCTGTACTCATACAGCAAGTGCTATGCTATGCTACCAAAGCATTGTGTAACTTATTAGCAAGAAAGCTAGCCATGTTTCCACTAGTAAAAATATTATTTTAAATATTTAAATGTAAAAATTAGCTTTAAGTTAAAATTTTCTCTTTAAGTTAAGAGAAATTAAAATGTATACAAAATAAAAATCTGCAAGTTCTGCTTACTTAAACTTTACATTTCTTAACTTAAAATATATATATATGCAACCAATTGCCTCAATTTTTCCTTTTTTGCCAGCTTATTCAGGTTTTTATCGTTCATCTTGATAAAATAGTTCTGAAAGGAATTCCAACGATATAATTGCTCTATGCCGTTATCGTTATGGCTGTGGTGTGAACTCTGCTATTCTTTAAAATACTATAGTCTTTTTATCTTTATAGTTATTTTTATTGTTATCCTTGGTGTGAATGGGCCTTAAGTATCCAAAATACTCTTTAGGGGTCACTGTATAGCCTTTCAGATTAAACCACCCAAGACTGCAATGACTGACACACATCATTTGTGAATCATGAAAACTATTTTCACAACAATTTCCTCTGTACTGCTCCAAAGGTGTTATTTTCATATCAAACATGAGTATTTATTTACAGTGGCCCTCAGAGATTATTGTTGTATTTAAAAAGAATCATTAATCAGTCCATGAATAACAAATAAGCGAGGTGTTTAACAGATTACCATTTTCCCCACACATCTTCATTTCCGCCACAGAGCAGCCAGAGACCGTCATACATGGCAGTCCATAATTCCATAATTGTGCAGCACAAAGAGTTAATATACACAGTGATGCTAATGAAGTGAAACTCATCGGCCCCTCGGCAGAGGAGACCTGCTGTTTAATTACCTTTTAAAAAGTCGTTTGATAGTTGCAAGCGGAGAGCCGCTTTTTCAAAGGGAACAATGACGAGCCTGTTGAGAGCAGGGGTTTGTCTTTCAAATCAAACTCCAGTCGACGTCTTCCGGGACCGAAAAAAACATGTGTAAAGACTTTCTGAGCAGCGTGAGCCGAGTTGGCCGTAACCTTTTCTTGTTCTCTCCGTCTCTCTGTGATCTTCGCAGGTCACATTTAATGCTTCCCATTAAACGGATAAACTCTAGGTTGGAATTAAATATGAATCTAAAAGGAACGATCATAATGAAGCACTTAGAGGGCCATTGGCATAATCAGACCAAAACTACATCCCATTTCCATCCGTGACCTCAAGACACTGACACTTATTTATAATAATGGCTGTCGCACGGGGTGATGACATAATAAACCTGCGACCCCGTGGCCGGGTTTGTCACAGATGTGGTGTTTAATGGCAAATACACTCTCTAATTGGTTTCCCTACCCCAAAAGAGACGGTGGGACATGGTTTGTGCCGAACTGATGGGTGCACTCACGTCCTTCCTTGGCGCAATCCAGGGACGGTGACAGAGATATATCTTCCTCATGTGCCCCATGGGGGTGTCTGATGGCTTAAAAGCAAGGTACGAACACAAGAACCCCATCGACCTCTGGACGGGAGATGGGAACATATGTGATGGGACTCAGAGGAGGTGGAGGGGAGAAACGAGTAATGGATGGGGTAACGGTGTAGGTGAGGAGCCCAGAGCTGTCCGAGCAGTCCTGACAGCTGATCCCGCCGAGGGCCTTTTCGCAATGACTGTTGCTTTAATTAAGGGCAGTGCAAAGAGAGGTACTCTCCCACCTTAGCGCTTTGAGAAAACGGTGCTACGTGCTTGTCCACAGTCATGTAAGTGTTTGTATTCTCGATGAAGCGTGCAGGGTACAGGCTAGCGCAGTTTGCTTCAGCCCAAGCTCCCTCGCTGCGTAGGAATGACTCAGCCGGCGCAGGCATGTTTGTGGAGCGCTCGAAAGAAGCTTGTAGCTGTGTGGTAATGTCAACGCTAATGTTATGATTACTTGGGCCGGAGGCCTTTGATGACACGGTTAATGAGAAGTCTCGGGGTCCGACCCAGCGGGGTGAAGTTAAGACCTCCCACATCAAACAGTCGTACTGCTGGCCAGCCATCCACCCACATCTTCCATCTCAGTGGACTGCTCTGGAAAAATCACATTTCTCTGGAGAAATTCCCTCCTTCCTCAAGCCATTTAGGCCTCTGTTATGGGGGATTCATACCAGAGGAGGTTCACGGCTGGTTCTGAACACAACATACTTTAGCAGTTTTCATTTTAAACACCAGATAAGTTGAGTTTTAATGGAGGTTAAATCGAAAGGCTACTGGGGAGTGCATGGCTATTTTGACTCTAAGATTTCACTTAAGTGACAAGAAAGATTTATATTACTGGCCAGTAGGGGTGTAACGAAACCATATCACGATAATAATCTCACGGTACAATATTATTGAGATACTCCAAGACATATGGTAAAAGGTTAACAAAAATGTACTGTTGATTTAAAATTTGCTAAATTTGGCATTACACTGGGGGTGGAAATGAACAGGCTTGGATCTGGTGCTGGCAGAATAAAAATATTCATGATTCTGAAGCTGAAAACACAGAATCATAATTAGATGAATATACTTGCACTAGGTCACTGACTAGATATATTTAAAATAATGTAGGCCACAGAATGGTAACATTTGGCATTATCAGGACCTAAAACTATTCCCCCATTTAATTATTCATTGTATTCAACATTATACATAGTATTTTAATGTAGTACGGACACTAACACTTTGTAAACTTGAATTTTTTAAATAACACAATAATTTAAAATTTGTGTTAGTATTGTATCTAATCTACTATACACAATACAGATTGTCACTATCCACAATGCATATTGTTTTTGTTTTGAAATATATTGTGACAAGATATATTGTTACACCCCTACAGGCTAGTAATTTGATAAAGTTGTTATAAAAACGTTTTTATTTCTACAGATATATTTCATTATAAAAACTGAATGTGCAAAATCTTGGAAAATAAAATATACAGTGGGGCAAAAAAGTATTTAGTCAGCCACCAATTGTGCAAGTTCTCCCACTTAAAAAAATGAGAGAGGCCTGTAATTTTCATCATAGGTACACTTCAACTATGAGGGACAGAAATCACATTGTCTGATTTGTAAAGAATTTATTTGCAAATTATGGTGGAAAATAAGCATTTGGTCACATACAAAAAAGCAAGATTTCTGGCTCTTCACAGACCTGTAACTTCTTCTTTAAGAGGCTCCTCTGTCCTCCACCTGTATTATTGGCACCTGTTTGAACTCGTTATCAGTATAAAAGACACCTGTCCACAACCTTAAACATTCAGACTCCAAACTCTACTATGGCCAAGACCAAAGAGCTGTCAAAGGACACCAGAACTGTACACCTGCACCAAACTGGGAAGACTGAATCTGCAATAGGTAAGCAGCTAGGTGTGAAGAAATCAACTGTGGGAGCAATTATTAGAAAATGGAAGACATACAAGACCACTGATAATCTCCCTCGATCTGGGGCTCCACGCAAGATCTCACCCCGTGGGGTCAAAATGATCACAAGAACAGTGAGCAAAAATCCCAGAACCACACGGGGGGATCTAGGGAATGAACTGCAGATAGCTTGGACCAAAGTAACAAAGGCTACCATCAGTAACACACTATGCAGCCAGGGACTCAAATCCTGCAGTGCCAGACGTGTCCCCCTGCTTAAGCCAGTACATATCCAGGCCTGTCTGAAGTTTGCTAGAGAGCATTTGGATGATCCAGAAGAGAATTGGGAGAATGTCATATGGTCAGATGAAACCAAAATAGTAAAAACTCAACTTGTCGTGTTTGGAGGAGAAAGAATGCTGAGTTGCATCCAAAGAACACCATACCTACTGTGAAGCATGGGGGTGGAAACATCATGCTTTAGGGCTGCAAAGGGACCAGGACGACTGATCCGTGTAAAGGAAAGAATGCATGGGGCCATGTATCGTGAGATCTTGAGTAAAAAGCTCCTTCCATCAGCAAGGGCAATGAAGATGAAATGTGGCTGGATCTTTCAGCATGACAATGATCCCAAACACACCGCCCGGGCAACGAAGGAGTGGCTTCTTAAGAAACATTTCAAGGTCCTGGAGTGGCCTAGCCAGTCTCCAGATCTCAACTCCATGTGTTGCCCAACGACAGCCCCAAAACATCACTGCTCTAGAGGAGATCTGCATGGAGGAATGGGCCAAACTACAAGTAACAGTGTGTAAAAACCTTGTGGAGACTTACAGAAAATTTTTGACCTCTGTCATTGCCAACAAAGGGTATATAACAAAGTATTGAGATGACCTTTTGTTATTGACCAAATACTTATTTTTCATGACAATTTGCAAATAAATTCTTTAAAAATCAGACAATGTGATTTTCCAACGCTATCTCACGACCAATTCGTACTAATTAATACGAGTGAATAAAAGGTGTCTAATTAAATGCAATTTGTATGCGACCTCATTCGCATTTATGCGATTTGTCTAAACCCACGTGATGGGTAGATTTAGGAGCGGGTTCAGGGGTAGGTCATTCGCATGAATTCATACGAATTTGGTAACTCGTAAAATATGTACGAATTAGCAAAAATCGTATGAATTCGTACGAGTGAGGTCGTATCAATTCGTACGAATTGCCATGAGATCGGGCTGGATTTTCATAGTTGAAGTGTACCTATGATGAAAATTACAGGCCTCTCTCATCTTTTAAGTGGGAGAACTTGCACAATTGGTGGCTGACTAAATACTTTTTTGCCCCACTGTATATACACACCACTTAAACTTGAAGTGTGAAAATTTGCACTACTAGTGTTACCTTTGAAATTAGGTATATATTACAATTCTGGCCGATGCAATTTTTTGCAACAGCCAGTATTAAAATTTTGTACACAGTATAGTATAAATTAAAAAAATAATACACAAAATAACAAAAATTTTAAATGCTACAAGTGAATTCAAGAAATCACAATTTTATGTACAATAAGAAAATTTTTATAGTACAATAAGTACAAATTTATATAATCATTTTGAAATTTGCAAGATTACATTTACCAGTGTTAAGAATCTAAATATTACAGTTTTTAAAGATAATATTTTCGTGAGCATCAGATGATGTCAAAGGTAATTGAAAAACGGAAATGGTCGTGCAGAGTAAAATATTAAATATTTAATTCAATGTAATTGGCCAACAACCAATATATTAGACTTGTCACGATGGCATTGTATCGTTGACAAACCAATTATACTGAATCTGATAATATCTTTAGTTATGTTTCTAGGTATGGTGTAATTTTCTTTGCTAAATCACCTATACAGTAATGCAGGGCAGCCTGATTTTTAAACTTTGAATCTTATTTTTCATTTATTTTAATAAAAACTGAAAAAATAAAAATAAAAATAAAGATTGTATTGTTTTAGAAAAAAATTAAGCGTTTGGCTTCTTAACGCAGAGGTTAAATGTTGTTATCAAGGAAGTTTTATTCATAATGATTCCCCTTTGTACACAATCTAAAATTATCTTGTAGAAAGTATAACTTATAGCTGAGCAAGCCAATGGTTCTGATATATTGTGCATCGCTAAATGGAATTGCGTAAATAATGACTGTTTCAACAGGTTTCACAAACATACATCCCATCCGCAATTGGTTACATAAACAGATAGCCCCGCCCAGACTTATGCCATTGGTTGGTCCAGTGTTGCTATGTCAAGCTGGTCGGAATACTCTAAACAAACAAACAAATAAACAATATTTTGATAGCACTACAGAGCCATTTCTGCTAAATCATCATACAAATGGCATTACATACTTTATACTAACCAGAGTCTAGTCTATGTGTGAACTGATGCGATTCCACGTAACCAAAATTAATCTGTGACATTCCTCAAAGGTGTTGTATGACATAATGATCATGCTACTAATTGCATCCATAATTGCATTTAACTCACAGCTGTCCCTGCTGATGACAGAGATGGTTTATCTCAAGGGGCCGGTTAGAAGAGAGAGCGAGAGCATGTTCGTCTTGTCACTCTGATGTGTGCCTCACGTGTCCCCTCGTGGAGCAGTTCTCCTCCTGGGATGTGCTAAGCTCCACATAGGGATTCATCCCACCGAAGGCTAGAAAGTCAAGGAGCGCAAATAATGAGAAAGGACATGGGGGGGTGGTGGAGTAAGAGGAGGCGGCAGAACAAATGCTCGGGCCTAACCGTGATCTAAGCCCCTGGATGAGCCTCTACAGATAAGCAATGCCATGTCACTGCCGCAACACTGTCAAGGGGGTCTTGTCCATAGCCAAAGCTTTCTCTCAAGCACACACACGCACATTCAAACACACACTCTGACGGAGATCGTGCCCTTTTGTTATGTCTTTTGTTTTTTTTCAACCTCCTCTACGAAAAAGTTTACTCAGCTTTGGAATCACATCTCGCAGATGGCCGCTCTGTGCAGGAAAGAACCGTCATCGTGCAGGGAAAATATTATTGCAGGCCTGACCTCCTTTTGAAAGTGTTCCCATTGAGTGTTTTTATGATTCCCGGAGAAGTACACCCCCCCTGAGAAATTATCATCCTCATCAAAGTCCATGATCTTCAATGGCCACGCTGAGTAAACATGCTCTTAGACGCTCGTCGTACTTCCACAATAATCAACATGGCACATTTCGTCCCGAATACATAATAAACAAATGTACAAAATGAACACATTGCTGGCAAGGGGACGATTATTGTCCAGTGCTATTTTTGGACAGCTACACAGTTCTCTCTGGGGCATGTAAATATCTTGCTTACAATGTTATGCTTGTGTTCAAATATATTTTCAATTCATTTTTTTGTCACGTGCGTCTTGGGATTCAAAAATGACCCGCCGTTGACATCTGTAGATAAATTAACTGCCCTATTTGAGGACATAAAAGGCTCTGTGATGTTTGCTCAGAGACGAAAATGTCCTCTGTTGTTTGCTTTAGACGATGCTCAAGTGATGAACATCCACAAATTTACATCAAAGTGAGTTTTCAAACGGAGGGGCTTGGGAAGTCTATTTGAATACTCAGTATGACAATCCCGTCTCCTTCAGAACTGAACCTCATAGGAGGGCGTCTGTGTTTGTTGTCTAAAGCCCTAATTGGACCTTCCTCACTTTTTATTACCAAGTTCTGCTCCACATATGTCACTGAAACCAGACAGAGAGACGGAACAAATTTATGATTTTCTCTGTGGTGTGTGTGATAGGTCTGCTGGCTAAGATTACGCAGCTTATCTGTCTTTGTGTTATGTCTTTTGTCGGCCGAGGAGGCGATGGTGTGCTTGGGAGCGGCAAATATCTCTCTAAATGCCCAGCCTGGAGAGGATGGATTTGCCTCACTTGTTATGTAATGTCTGGTGCAAGTGTATGGCAGATCTAATAAATATATAGTAGCTCTCAATAACAATTAAAATTACCACAGATAATTCATTTAAATAAATAAATAGTCCAGAATATCAATCAATCTAGCAGCAGTACCAGAAGTAACCAACAATTCAGACAAAGAGAAACGTATTAATAATAATAATACTTGATCTGTATTATGCTGTCTCTCACGATGATTGCACAATGACATGCAACAGTCAATATGTTAATTCCTTGAGTGACTCAGCTCTCCACAGAAACAGTCTGAACTGCTCTGTAAGGAATTTACTTTCAAAGACAACACTGGCTAATCGCCTGACCTGCCCTCACAGGCTCAATTGATTTACACGGATCAAACCTTAAATCATGCAATTTAGTCGGCTGTCACATGGCATAAACTTATGACATTTTAAATGAAAAGCACACAACTGAGGAGGTGAAATGACAACATCTGCCATACACAGGTTTAACAAGAAAAATGTTGAAGTAATATTTGGACAGACATTAGCATTCTTAGTAGGCTACTCAATATAATTAAGTTCCTATATAATAATAATAATACAATGTAGTATTATGTAGTATAGAAACTATTTTTATAATTATATATATTACACAAAAAATATTTAAAAAATAATTAAAAATAGTTGCAAGCACATTTTTATTATTTGAAGAATTTCAAGTGATTTAATTGTAATTGTGCATTACTGACTAAACAAATGATCATTCAGTACACTACACACTGACATGCCACTATCTCAGACAGGAAGTGTAAAAGCATAATGTCAGGAAAAATAAGCTTGTACTTCCCTCCGTAAACTATAGATGGCAGTGTAAGGAACTGAAACTCTTAAATCACCACAAGCTGAGACTTGTACTGGGTATATATTCTGTAATTTGGCACAATATCAAGACAAATGCACAGCTTTCAGATGTGAAATTCAGAATGCCATTACAAAACCACTATAGCAAATTATCTCAAATGTTATTTATTGACTGACCAAAAATAAACACATGCCTCTATGTTGGCTCATGACATCAGCTCAGTGAAAATATGTCTTCAAAACCAAAACCAATGTTGAATAGATTTTAAATAATAAAAAAAGCATTAAGAGCAGCAAAAATTAGATTAAAATAAAGAAATAAGATTTTTTTTAGCATGTAAATATTATACTATGCACTGCTTTTTACATTTATAAAAATGTACTTTATTATTTAAAAAAACATACCCTAAAAACACATCAACTTCAGAAAAACGTCTGAACTATGACACTACTAATAATAATAATACATTATCATGCTGTAACAAAATACCATGCATTACTGATCAGATTTATGTTATTTATTTTTAATGAATTTTGGCCACGCTTGTGTAATTGGTGGTCACACATTCTCAAAAACTCAATAAATGCAGACAACCCTGCTAGACTATTATTTTGAATCTGTAACAAATGTGTTTTGGAATTCACATTTCCACTGCATATTTCACTCTGAAAAGCATACAAGCCTCTCGGTTAAACAACCTGCATTTGCTAAAAGACAGTTGTGTTGCGCACATTTTGTGGGGGCCTATTAACCTCCATTTAAATTCTTTTTACCCTCCCCTTTGAAAAGCCTCATGCAATTGATTTAACTTCCATGCATGCAGTGCTTGTCCCCCCTGGTTGAATAAATGGCAAACAGTTTAAGTCTTAATTGATTTTCCTCTTCTGCCTTACACTCATCAGCCGCCTGGCACTGTATGTAAATCCTGTTTCAGAAAATTTAATAAATTCATTAAAGCACAAGGTGACTTATAAGATTTTAAGTGTCTGACCAAAATGAGACTTTGTATAATTAGTTGAATGTTTAGGCTAATGATATCAGTGGGACGTGGAGGGAGTTTCTAAGGGAGGGGATGTATGAATGGGCAAGAGGGTGATATGTATGGGGAGGGTGAGCAGCTGCCATGCCATGGGTTGACTTAACCTCTGTCACTTTGATGGCCTTTGTGTTCGCTGCCACGCCAAAGGAAGAGCAGATGTCCCCGAGCCCCCTCCACACCCCTCTGACTGCGGCACGCCCACTCACACAGACACATCTCGGATTTTATAATAAAATTCAAGTGTGGACGCTGAAATGCATGCACGCACAGGCTTAAACCAACATGCACACACACACAGAACAGCACTCTGCTGAGGCTTACAGAGAAACTAGAGTGCAGCAGGTCTATCGATACAGCCTTTTAAATGAAGTGTGGGTGTCTGGTGGCCACAGATATTGTATGTTATTTCTTTGGCTGAATTAAGACAGTGTAATGAATAGGACACATTAAACGGCCCTTTTTTTCTCTCCGCCCCACTGCCCTCCCCCTCCCCTTCACCCAGCAATGAAAAAGAAATCCTGCGGTAATGAATGTTAACCAGTCATGAAATTATAGTGTCTAAACAGTTGCTTTAACAAGAGCCAGGGCTGGATCATGTGGAGGTCCACTCAGGCAAACCATAATTTGACCAAAATAATTTTTAATTGCTCACTGGATCTGATTTATAAATAAGCTGTGCCATCTTTCCTTTCCCTGCAGGCTGTTAAATGCAAAGAGTGTTTCAAAAACTGAAACATTATTTTATTTTATTACATATTTTTGGTTTTATTTAAAAAAAAAAAAATTTGTCAAGTTAAAAAAAAGAGATACTGAATGATGAAAACGTAAATATATATTTTTAATCAAACTATTTAAGTTTACATTGTTGGCACTGCACAGAAAAAAAAGAAAAAAAAACTCTGAAATGATGCCTCAATATACTCAAGCTCTCTCCTCCCGGACTGAAAATTGGCTGAGTTCTGTAAAAAGATTCTGAAAGCCCTGTTCTAAGAACCTCGCGCTACGGCTTTTAACCGTAAGAGTCTTCCAAATAAAACACCTCTCACCAAACTCTGGCGGAGGTTCAGAAGTCAATTTTTATTCAACTGGAGGAAGGATGAGCTGACTTAATGGAATATGTTAATACTTCTGATAGTGGGTCACAAGTGCCTCTCTTATATATTCTAAGCTAAACAACAATGATTGTCCTAGAGTCCAGTCAAGCAGCTCCCAGATAGTGTGAACTTCTGAACCCCAGACAATGCCACTGTACCTGCCTCCGAGGGCCTCTTGGGTGGTCCTCTGTTTGCAGGGAGGGCACATAAAGGGGGTTGTCTCAGAGACAAAAGAGAGGGAAGCATTCATTAAGTAAATTAGCCTTACAGTGCAGACATTTCAAGAGATCCACCATCTCTTTCTCTATCTGCCACACGAAATGGGCACAAATTGTTGTGCCTTCTCATTGCAGTCGTATAATTTCCTGTAAGGCTTTGGTCATTCTGCTCACTCAGTGGTCAGTGTTCTCTCTCGCTCTCTTTATTCTCCCGGGCGACATCCCTCAGCTTACAAAGTTTGGAATGCTGCGTGTGGATAGACTCTGTGCCTGGCCATTGGCTTGTAAATGATTTCAGCGGAGAAGAGAGCAATGATAATTTGTAATTCTGAGTGCTATAATGGATTCAATTGTGTGGTATATTGCCTTGTGCTTTTTGAATTGCAAGATACCATACTCTTTAGACCTCACTGCCTACTAAGACATGATGGTCAAACATTTTAGGTTCATTTTGACTTATTGGTTTGATCTTATAACATCTGATTAATGACTTGCAATGCTGATAATTTCTTTTAAATTAGAAATTTTCGCTTTTTAGGACATTATTACAAGCAGCACAGGATAAGAGGTGTGTGTAAAGTTCAACCATGCATGAATATGCATGATGGACATAAATGACCAAAATCATCAAGGTGTGGGCCATATTAAATATTGTGTCCAAGCCATGTTTATGTATTAGTCGAAGGGGCATGTAAAACAGGCTATTTTGAGGATTATCAAGCATGGAGGACAAATATAATTCTGTATATTTAGGCTGAATTTACATTTCAAGAATGAGTGGACATCCAAGTAAAACCAAATATTATCGTACATTCTGTGGCTTTTTTGTCCTTTCAATGCACACAATAAAAAGCACTAAGCAACGGCCTGAGTACTGACTCAACCTGCACAGCATTAATTGAAAAATTACATGGCTGCCACATTTGATTAATCGTGGCTTTAACATACATGTTAAATGCAACAATAAAAGAGCCCATTATTCAGTTTTCCTTTGCAACCCTCATAAAACCATCCAGCGTATAAATCCTCATAGGAAACCCATTTGAATTGAAATCAATTACTTTCCTCACCGGGAAGAGGTCCCTTAGATGCCCACAGAGCGATAGCTGATCCATGGAGTTTAACACAACAGTTGTGTCATCACGTATCTCCGATATGAGCCCCTGTCGGTCATTGTTTTATTGACCCCCTTACCCCACCCCTCGTGAAAAGCTAAAGTAAATGACAGCATTTTAAATAATCTGTGAAATTGCTGCATTAAGATAATTAAAGCCTTTAGAGGAGTTTATTCAGCTTTAAATGTCTTGAGGGGGCTCTGCTGTTTGCAGAAGGAAGTTGGCAGAGCATTTTGCTAAAGTGGGCCTATAAAAATTACCATGAAAAAGGAACACAGACAAAATCTTGAACGGAGGGAGGAAGACGTTTGTATTGTTGTGCATAAAAGCTCTTTATTTCTTACATACTTTCTTATTCATTTAGTTTATTTGTATCTTTCTATAATTTAGCTATAATTTGAATAATTAAAAAAGTTATCCATTTCAAACTTAAGTTGCCTTAAATTAAGTATAATCAAATTCGTTTTTGGGGTCATTCCAACTTAAATTATATTACACTGACTGAGTTGAATCTCATATAACTTTTTTTACATTTGAAATTGTCCTGATTTGATTTTTAAAGAAATTAATACTTTTATTCAAGGAGAACAGTAAAGACATTGTTTCAAAATTTCACTAACTCTTTAAAATAAGGCTTCATTTGTAAACATTAGTTTATTACGTTTGTTAACATGAACTAACAATGAACAATACTTCTACAGCATAATCTTAATGTTAAATTCAATATTTACTAATACATTATTAATATCAAAAGTTGTGTCCGTTAACATTTGTTAATGAACTAGCATGAACATAAACATTTTTATGAACTAACATTAACAGGTTGATATATGTGCTGATATAATATATTGCTAATTGTTAGTTCATGTTGACTAATAAATGTTCACAAATGAGACCTTACCAATATACTTCAAATAAATTATGTTTTTGGAACTTTTTTATTCATCAAATAATCCTGAAAAAAAATGCATCAAGTTTTCCACAAAAATATTAAACAATATTAAGAAACTGTTTTCAACTTTGATATGCTTCTTGAGCACCAAATCGGCATATTAGAATGATTTCTGAATTAAAAATTTTTTCAAATAGAACATTTTTATACATTTAAAAAAATAATAATATTCAACAATATTATTGGTTTTATTGTATTTTTGATCAAATTAAAGCAACCTTGAGAATACGTTTTTACAGAATATTAATTATTTTTAATATTTAAATTTATTTGAGAAGAAGAATTATTTTAAAAAGCATAACCAACTAAAAAAAGGCACTGTATAATATTTTTGTCCCTTCAAAAGCAGAGAGTTCATGCTCAGTTCTGTGTCACGATGGAAACTCCCACAGTCTTGGGGTTTCTCTACTGTGTCTTCTTATCAAAACAGAGAGTCCAGCTGTTTAGTGGAGGAGCCAATGAAATACAAGGAATGACTCAACATCCTGACACCTCATTAAAATACCAAACACTCACAACTATAAACTCTTCAGTTTGTGTTAGTTGATAAGGCTCAAGAGGTTGGAATTGCCCCTACGTACTTGAACCAATAATATTGTAATATGTTAGTTTTAGTTATAAGACAAAAAAATAAATAATCGGAATTTGTGGTAAATAACATAATAACGTGTCAATGAAGATAGTATGGTGTTTATAAGACATATTTAGTTTTAACATCCAAAGCACATTTTTTTAGGTATTTTTTAAGCGTATGAAAAATGCACACTTACATTGTGGGAGCCCCATAAAACCAGACAAAATATGATCTACTTCCTCTCAATGTGAAATGTGTACACTCTTTGATATCATTTGTAAAAGGAAGTGCTAAAGTGAAATGACTCAATTAGGTTACAATATACAGATTTCAGCAGCTGGGGAATTAATTGCCTAAGTGCTCATTAGGCATTCAGTTTAGGCAATTAGATTCCTTTTAGTCTGACAGAATAAATGACTTTCCAGTAATTGGACTTGCAGACAGCTAGCTAGCACCTGAAATGAACTGTATTGCAAAGTCTCATTAAAATAAATACATCAAATAAAAATCAAATGGAAAATGAATGAGCTGAAAGTGTGCAATAGTTAATTTGAGAGTTGGACTCTTTTATCAGCAATTCTCTCTTTCTTTGTCTTTCACTCCTCTTTGAACACCTATGATTTCCCAGACCAGCCATCAGATTTACTGATCATAATACAAATTTGTTTCTTTTACAAACACGTTTAGGCAGACAATTTTTTACTTGATTAATGATTGTATAATTTCAGAAAAGAGTTTAATTTTAGTTCTGTCACCAGACAGAATAGCAAAAATACTAATTGTTTTCAAACAGGTTACCTGAACACTCCACCCATCCCCCATTGGTTAAAAAAATGTCACCACCCATTGATTAAGTTGCGGTGTCATTCACAAACTAACAGAGCAATGTTTGTAGTCAACTTAGAAATGGCTAACTTATATTTTATAGGAGAAAGTACTTTAACATTGAAACACTTCAGCTTTAAAGGATGGACAGACAGATTAATTGGACACTCCTAAAGATCATTTAATAGAGGGTAAAATCCTCCCTCTTTTACCTTGAAATATGTAAAAGAATGTGTGCTTGAAACATTTTCCCCGGAATTGATAGTGAACTGATTTATGGCCCTTATGGTTCGGTATAATTAATTTTATGCATATGACTTCTGTTACAATTACCATGTAGGGCGATTGGAGAAGTTCACTGCTTATATGAAACCATCGATAATTGTGGATTCATCACTGAGAGGTCTTATCATCTGGATGGAGAGAGATAAAATCCTTTCTCAGGACAGGATAAAAAAAAATCTTAAAGGTCAATTGTCTCGGGTCGACTAAATGCCTTAATGAACTGAGAATCAAACATTTGAAAAATAATGTAAGAATATGTGAGGAAGCTGAGGATGGACCTGCACTGTTACCATTAATGTTCTGGTGTGGATATGTCCTCCTTCACTCTATCTTGAGAATTTAAAAAACTGTGAGAACCATCTTTTTTTATCAGGAATACGCATTTACAGTCAACAGCTTATTCAAAACAAAGGCATAGCTTGATGACCACTTGAGTTCAGAGCTTTTATTATGCCACAGACCACCATTTCCGCTTTTTCCAGTCATGCGTATGTGGGGTAATGCAGCACTGTTTTATCATATTAGATACATTTGAGTGTGTTGAAAGTTGTTATAATGCTGCTCTGTGCGTTCACTCGGCGGCTATTATGAGACACTTGTTGCAAACTGCAGCATGCTAGAACAGGGGTCTTCAGCGTTTTTCAGGGCAAGGACCCCTTAGGCTATAGAGACGTGAAAAAATGTGTCAAACAGAGCTCAAGCAGATAGCCTTTGATATTAATAGAAACTAACTATATTATGATTAAGAATAAGTTATATTACGTTAAGACAGTAGATTAGAACTATGCACATTATTGTTGTTGCACGCATGACTGTATTTTACTTTTCATTCTTAAAATTGAGATTCATACATCATAATAAACAACATGCTGCACAATTCAATAGTTGTTTGCAGTTGTTGTAAATAATTTTAAATGATTTGCAGAGTCATACATTTATTTTACTAATCAGATGGACAATTAAACATTGACCTGACATTTCCTTTAGTTTCAAGTTTGCTAAAACAACAAATTTTACTGTGAGATGAACAATTAAGAATCAAATCACTAGGCTTTTAGACTGACATTTTTTTAAAATCTATTAGTCTGCATTTTACATTGCATATCTATTTTGACATGCCATATTTTTATCCCATGACAGTTATCACTGACAATTGCAACATTTCGTCTCCAGAGCGCAAACTCAAATGCAATGTTTGCCAAATCTGTTTCACCAAAAATATTATACTATTACAGTATCAAAAAATTATTTGTGATCAAACATTAATTGGCGGACCCGTTTCAGTACCACTACATGACTCCCGGTTGAAGACCCATGAGCTAGATCGATATTAGGCATGGTGAAACATCAAGAAATGGTAAATGGTAAATCAAGAAAACAAGATTTAAACAATAAGACTTGTTGAGCTATATAACAATGATTAGTTTTCTGTCGATGAATGTACTCGAATAGTTTCTCACCTTAATTTTTTTCTATCCAAATATCTTACATATTGTGCCTTTAAAATAAATAATAATTAAAAACATGATGATGATGATTATTATTATTAATAGACTTTTTGCAGTGCAGTCCCTCTCCTAAGTGGACCTTTTTAGACTAAAGAGATTTAAGTAAATTCTTACTTTTAGTCTTTAAATGTCAGTGTTACTACTGACTACAATTGAATCCATTTCAAGCTACTTTTAAGGACAAAATGACACCTGTAATTGTGTGGGAAAAGGCTTTTGGTCCCACAGGAGAGAAAGAAAGAAATAGAGACAGGGCGACTCAGTCAGTGGACAGGTGAGACTGACATGCTGAGTTTCTCCCTTCAGGTGTCTGTCATGCTCACGGGCCAGATAATTGGATCTGAAACACATCACACACAGAGCCGAAGGAGCACAGTCAGGACCAATTCTGGGCTTGTTTTACTAAGTGACTGATGACCAAACTGGGGTCAGGAGTAATGAAGACTGCAGACGTTGCTGGAGATCTGCAGGACACTTGTCCAGCAGGGAGGGGGCCGGCTCAGTCCGTAGGGAGATACATTCAGCGGGGACAAAGAGGACAAAAAGAGATGACAGAAGCCCACTCTGACACCAGGAGTAGATTCACAGAGATCTATTAAGCTCTGGGGCACAGGGCTGAATGACGTGAATGACGCGCACGGGAAGCTGAACCGGCAAATCGGAAAACACATTTGCCTCCCACCCGTTAACACCGTAATGATCTAATCTATTTGCTCTTCAGAAATTCATAGTTCCCAGTTATTTGCGCACATGTTAAAAATCAAGGTGTCAGCATCAGAGTTTATTCCCCTACAGAAACATCTTGATCTACCTGGGAACGTCAACAGCTATATTTATGTGGTACTGAAGATAAGGAACGATGGCACACTGCCTGGGATTTATGTGCACTATCTTTGCCCTTAAATTCTTAATCAATTCCACCACATAGAAATACATTCAGTCAGACCCAATAAATTGCCAACACAATCTAATCATTTTGAAGTAAAACAAACATTAATAGTAGGCCTATATAATTTGTGTTTTTTTAAAACTTCCATGTCTATTAAAATGACACTGGCTGCCTCTTGCGCAATCTTAAAGCATTAACCTTTGTTTATTATATCGGTTACATTTTTCTAACGCACAGGTTCCAGTTGCCGTCGACTCACATTACACCCCGTTTAAACGATTCACCCCATTAGACATCATCTCTTTGCAAACAAGTCCTCTGCACTGCTCTCATTCATGTCTATCAAATGTTATCAAAACCGTTTAGGGTCCTTCTCTACTCAACAACAGTCACCTTGTGTGTTTGCAAAACAAAGACGTGTGCAGTATAGCCATATATCGATGTCAACACAAGCACAGGTCATTTAGAAACAGCTCTGGCGCGCGTCTGCCGCTGATCGGAGAGATCTGTATTACAGTGAAATGAAGGTAGAGGAAAAACCCCTGTTAGATGCGCGACCTCCGTCACAGAACACATTTTTACTGAATTGATCTGGATGATATGAATAATTTAGGAGACACCAAAGGAGGCAATATAAATGCACACATATATTCTAATCTCTCAAGCTGTGTTGCGTAAGTGCTCTGTTTTCTGCTGTCTTGGAGCCGTGGAGAACTGCCGCCTGCCCCTGGTCTAAATGAATCCCGAAATGTATCCTCCTCCTCTATTCCACATTCAAAGTTATTCACACACAGGTGCATAATCATTATTTTGAGATTAAACTAAGGAATTTGTTTCCAGTCTCTCTATTTGGGGTGCAATGGGAAAAAAAAAAAAAAAAATATATATATATATATATATATATATATATATATATATATATATATATATATATATATATATATATATATATATATATATATATATATATATATATATATAACTTTTTTTTCTTCTTTTCTTTTGACCTTTAGCTTGCCTGTAGGCACATTTCTCAGATCTTATTGACATCTCTCCTCTGCCTCTAATCCCACTGACAGCAGGAACTTTTCTTAAATGCAGCCACAAAAAAAGTGGTAGACCCCACAAGAAAATAAATAAATACCAGGGTACCTCAACAAAAAGTGTGCATTGTGTCCCTCACACCTCTAAAACTGTAACAATGAATAGCTGATGCTAACTTTTACTATATAAGTTTTTTCTAATAATAATAATAATAATAATATGATGATGAATAATAAAAGATTATGATGATGAGATAAAGTGGTAAAAAGAAGACAGGCTTGATAGGATTATGAAGACATTCTGACAATAATAATGTATATTTAATTAATTTTATTTACATTAATTCATTATTTTCTTATGTGCAGGAACTAATCCATAAATCTAAAAAAACAAAAACTTCATAATTTTGTCAATAAGTGAACTATTTAAGTTCTTGTTCTCATTTTCTTATCATTATGTTTGTCAGTAAAGATCATCTTAAAGGTGCAGTCTGTAATATTTATGAGAAACTATTGACAGAATAGCAAATATAATTCAGGGCTCGACATTAACGCTTGTTCGCTTGTCTGGGAAAAGTGGATTTTTTGAAGGGGCAAGTGAAAGAGAATTTGAATTGCCCGACTGGACAAGTAGCCTAAATAAAAATAACAAAAAAATAACTATGCGAAATGTGGAGTTTTTATTTTTATAACATATGATATAGTTCAACCAAGAGTGCTGTTTTCCTGAATACCATCCCGATTGAAAATGCGACACTTATTTCACATGACAGTTCCATAACGTTAAGACACTTATTATTTTAGATGCAATATTGTTTTTGTTCTATTTTAGCAGCGAAACAAAGATCACAGAAGAACCATAACACATCTCACAGTAAGTGTGTTACTGAATGATTAAGCGTTTTGAATGAATCGTTTGAATCAAAGATTCAATGACATATTCGTAAACGACTCCCTCATTCTTGAATGAATCAGCCATTTCAACAAATCGACTCAATTACTCACTCATTAAGACCACCTACTGGCAGTTTAGTTTCATGTTTAAAGCTGCCCTAGAATTAAACATTTAATGAACCATGACATAGCTGAATAACAAGAGTTCAGTACATGGACATCACATACAGTGCTGAGTCTCAAACACACTATTGCTTCCTTCATATGTAAATCTCGAGCGTGAAAAACACCACAGAAAAACAGGCGAATCTCAACATAACACTGGACTGTTACGCAACAGTCGGAATCATTAATATGTACGCCCCCAACATTTGCATATGCCAGCACATGTAAGGCCCAAGCGGAACTGCACAGCCGAATCATAAGGAATTCTGCAGGTATTGTGAAGAAACAAGCATCGCGCGAGGATAGCGAAAATGGCAGATCATGGAAATAAATGTTATGTTCCAGGCTGCGCAGGGGACGTGAGGGCTTTTCATACCCTTCCCACAGAACAAAACTGTCAACAGGCATGGTTGATGTTTATCTATACCGCAACAATTTCATTCAAAGTTGTTTGTTTGCTCGGCCCATTTCACCACGGACAGTTTTTCTAACCTAAGCAGGCTTCGCTCAGCATCTGATACTGAAGAAGCGGCAATTCAAACTATATTCCTGCAAGCAGTAAGTAGTGATTTCATCCACTTATTGACTGTCTAAACAATTTCTAAATGAACCAACAACACCACAAATAAAGGATTTTTTAGCCTTTGACAGCGTGCTATGTTCTGTTAGACACAATAGATATCAAACGATCTGTAACAATGCAATACTATCACAAAAAAAAGAATAATAATATTTTTTTACTCACATAAGTGAGTTGCTTCATTCATTCATGTAATCATATCCTGTCTGCAAATACATTTTCTTTTTTACAAACAAATATGTGGTGAAATGAAGGAACAAACATGCAATATCTTCCTCAGAGGAGCTGGATATTCATTAAAAATTAAGTTCATCCACACATTTATAACATTGGAATCCAAATGAAGCTTATGCTTCATCTCTATCTCAGACGATGACATCTTTGTCCTGTCGGCCACCGTAGCTTCTCTATGTGCTTCAAATGTGAGGGGTGAGTGGTGGGTGGTTACAATTCGCAACCTCACCACTACATGCAGTTACAATTTACACAGTGCACCTTTAAAGGGATAGTTCATCCATTTTTTGTTTGCTCATATAGTGGAAGCAAATGGTCACCAAAACTCTTGGGTGTCAAAGGTTTCTATTTACAGCATGTTATTTACATGTTTTTACAAGCGTTCAGCATTGTAGCAATCACAATCATATCTGTTGAGCATGTGAATGCAATGGCCTATCACAGTATCCGCTTAACACTGCTGAGAATGTATTGTTGATGAAGGTGTTTTGTTCAACGTAAGCACTCACAAATCTTTTCATTATAACCAACAAAGTGTAAACATGATGTAACCAAGAGATTCATTGTACAATTAAGACAGATTTTTTATTATATCGGGAGTTTTCACAAGAGTGCAGAATTCAGGTAGCTTGCACTTTAGAGATTGTCAGCCTTAGTTATTATATAGGGAGAGCTCTTATCTTGCTTTCTGTTTATTGCCCATTCACAATCTAAATACAAGTTTAGTTTTTCATACTGATAAGTCCACTACAAAGCTTTTGGATTGACAACCGCATTTAAATGCACGATTGAATCGGAAACTGCGATGATTGACATTGATAACCAATGGAAAAGACAAAAATAGCACAACATTTTTTAAATGGATAGTTCACCAAAAAATGAAATCTCTGTCATTAATTACTCACCCTCATATAATTCCAAGCCCGCAAGACCTTCCTTCATCTTTGGAACACAAATTAAGATTTTTTTGATGAAATCTGAGAGCTCTCTGACCCCTCCAGACAGCAATTTAATTAACACTTTCAAAGCCCAGAAAGGTATCAAAAACACACCTATTTTGTTAAAATAGTCCATGTGACTCCAGTGGGTCAACCTCATTTTAATGAAGCAATGAGAATACTTTTTGTGTGTAAAAACAAAAAAAAATTATGACTTTATTCAACGATTTCGTTCTAGCCTCTGTCAGTCTCGCGCATGTGTCGTGGTGCTCACGCGAACAACATTGGCTGCCGTAGATCTTGAGAGCGGAAACTAAGTAGACTGGCACAGACCAGAACGAAATCGTTGTATAAAGTCATTATTTTTGTTTGTTTTTGCGCACAAAAAAATAGCTGTCTATGGAGGGGCCTGAGAGCTCTCAGATTTCATCAAAGGTATCTTCATTTGTGTTCCGAAGATGAACGAAGGGTGAGTAATTAATGACAGAATTTTCATTTTTGGGTGAACTATCCCTTTAAAGTACTTAATTTGACAGATTTTGCTCTGGTACTAAAATTGGTACAGGTAATTGTTACATTTGACTGGTATTGGTGACAAACCTCCCAGAAGAGAAAAATGTCACATTCAGGTTTGGACGGATATGTGTGAGTGAATTCATTTAGAAATTTTGGTGAACTACCCCTTTAACTTGTCAACCTTGTAACCATGATTTTGTCCAACAAAATACGGATATTTGTAAATAAAGAAATACATTTTTTTATTTATTTGGCATTAGAATCTCAGAGAACCTTATAGATGCAAACCATCAATATATTACAATGTATTAATTCAGTTTTAAAAAGCACAATGCAATTATCTCTCGATTATAATATTTAAAATGGAAAAATAATGTACAGTAAAATTATCAAAACTAATCAAAACAGAAAAGTCACCCATTTCATGGAATGAGTACAAGGATAAATAAGTAAGGATCCTTTCCGTTACAGTAAATACTGAATTGTTTCTTTGAACCCATTCACTCGGATGACAACACGGCACATCTTGCAGCAATCACAACTGTACGTTTAGTAAACTATTAACAGCACAGCATGGTCTGGAGAACATTAAATCTGTAATGACTCTATGGTGATGAGGAGATGGGGCCAACCCGTGCATGGTTCAGCAGTTTCAGCAGTCTGAGGAGAAAATAGATAGGACGCAAGTAACAGATGGCCCATAGAAGTGTGTTCATCTGGACACAAACAAAGACCCTAGGAATGATTTAATGAACATTTTGGACCCTAGTAATGATTTAATGATCATTCTGGCCTCACCTATTATTTATATGGACATATAATCAACTGAAAAAACATATTTCACAGCTGAACAACGAATGTCAAATGCAGACCTCGTCAGTCATGAAGCCGTCAACAACAATCCCAACCAGTCGTATATTCCCAGTGAGGCAGTTTGTATACCGCGCACCTATTCTCATATTTACAAATGCAGATGTTCTACTAATATGTAACAGGAAATAGTATCTCTATTCAACGCATAAACAAACGTTTTAAATCAAAGTCCTCATAAAAATGACAGGTAGCTGCTGTAATGTAAATAATACACATCATTTATATGGCTCATTAGACTCCTTCGATAAATAATAGCATAGTATCGCTTTCACTGAATCATGTTTATGCCTGTCTGTGGTAAACAAGGGAAGATGAAAATTATAATGGTTAAATTAGGAGTTAATGAGTGGCGTGAGTGTCACACATGCCGCGTGTCGCAACGCATAAAGGGAGTCCGGGGTCAGTCGGAGGCGCAGGTTAATTAATGGACTGAATCACACGTAGATAGAAAAGCACAAGGCTCAAGTTTAACTAGAGCAGCAGGGTATAACACTGACAGATGCCCTATTACAATGTTAATGATACCAGAACCCTGGACAAATAATTACATTCAAAGCTTTCTCTTGTAAAGCCACAATAAGCAGCACGCCAAAGATGACTTTCTTGATGAGAGGGCAACGCAGCTGGGGACATATGTGGCACGAGTCGAGGGATTCCCTCAGCAACACCTCAAGAGCTATTGTCTGACATCCGGCGTGCGCTCTGGGCCTCTGTGCCTCATGAAGAGGCTGATTTAGCCCCTGATAAGGGAGAGACTGCTCCATTTAGCTGTGCCATGTGGTCTCATCAAAGGATCATTGCAAACCTTTTAATTTACCTCTGGCCCTGATTGTGCTACTCCTCCTATTGTTCTGCACGGGATAGGTTTGCTCTAGCTCTGTGGTAACAGGTGCTGTGTTAACATCAGTGTGGCATTGCACAGGCATCACAGGCAAAGTACATTAAAGCATTACCCTAAAAGGCCAAATTCGGACAGGACTAGTTTTCATGAAGGCTGTTAGAGAAATAAATATGTTTCCTTAATTTTTAAGAGTGAATAGTAGCAATGAGCAATTTAAAGTACCCCATTATGGTTTTTCGAATATTCCCTTTCATGAAGGGTATAATATAGCTGTTTGTGAATGTAAACATTCTGCAAAGTCAAAAGTGCATGATAAATCGCCTCCCAAAAGAAAGAATCGCCTCAGAACAGCCTAAACGAGTCGTCTGTAATTTAAATCCCACTGTGTGACAGTTCTACATCACTAGAAAAGACATTTGCATAATGCCAGACTATGTTGTATGTTGTCTGCCCGCGATCTTGTCCTGCCTTCAAATACGTAATTTTACTGTTCAACTGTTGGTTTATTCGGACCAGCTTGCTCCTCAGAATCACAACCTGTAAGAAATAATTATTGATGTATATATTTTTTACAGAGTGTTCAAAATACGTAGTTTTGGGTTTTATATTGTTTCTGACTAACCGGCTAACTCACGTTATTACTGTCTTACTAAAATACTTCGCAAATCAGCTGTGGGCCACTATCACCTAAAACTGTGCCTATTAATGAAAATTGTCTGTTGTTCTTACTACTTTGAGTAATAATAAAGGATTGAGCCAGATTTGTTTTACAAACTTTAAATGTTACATCATTCATTCACATTAGTGCTCAGCTACCGTATGCACTGTTATTGATACAGTTCCCACATGTTCGCCACAATAAATTAGAAATATACACATTGATTTGTTGATGGATATGCCCTTGTTAACGCTGATGGTGAAGAATTACAGTTGCAACATCTCATAATGTACCTCAAACTGAGTAGTGTGTTAAAGAGAAACATCCTTCTCATGTTGTCTTTGCGATGGAGGTTCAGGTTAATATCTAGTTCTTCCAATGTTTCATCATCTGTCTCGTGCTCGGATTGATATGGTCAAATTAACGTCATCGTTACTGTCTTTACAGTGTGTACAATCAACGCTATCTCACAACCAATTCGTACGTAATTATCCGAGGTGGCTAATTTGTATGAATTCGCATGACCTCACTCGTACGATATCGTATTTGTCTATAATGCAGTGACGGGTAGGTTTTAGAGGCGGGGTTAAAGGTAGGTAATTTGTACAAAATCATACGAATTGACCAACCTGTCGAATACCAACGATTTAGCAAAAATCTTATGAATCTGTAGAAGTGAGGTCATACAAATTCATACGAATTAGCCACCTCATAAATACATATGAATTGCCGTGAGATCGCGTTGGTACAATTGCTGAGGACTGAGGAAGTCTCCTGAACTGAAATTCAGTTATGGTAATGGCCTTTTAGCTTCCGGCAAGCGCTGTGAGCGGTAGACCAATCACAACTGACTGGGCCATCAGATTAATCAGAGCTGTGTAGCTCACGGAAAGGAGGCATTTAGAGAGACTGATTCATTCAACATTGAAAAAGTGGTGATTTGCAATGTATATACAATGTATTACATCGTGTATTAAGACCGACAGAAAATGAAAAATTGCAAAAATGTTGTCATTATTTTGTCACTTATTGAGCAGTAGGCTAGATGGAGCCATTTACCTCCCGTCTTTGTGCTAAGCTAGGCTAGCGGTGGGTGCGTCAGAAAGAGTTATGGCACGCACAGAGATGAGAATGGTATGTATGGACTTATCTAACTCTGGGGGATACGGTGAATAAGCTAAAGTCCCAGAAAGTCGGCGTGTTCCTTTAAATAAGAAGTGAATGCCCTGCAGTCTTTCTGTGTGTGTGCAGACAGAATCAATCCAAAAACTGCAATGGTTTAATGTGATAAACCACCATAGGTGACGTTCTGGTGTCTCACAGCTGGGAACATGAAACAGAGATGAACAAATTTGTAAAGCAATTAAGATATTAAGATGCATTAACATCTAGCTGTTCAGTACAGTTCTACGATTATATGCTGTTTTTGTCCCATTCTACAGAGCAGCTCTTCCACTGTCATCTCAACATATTTTATATACTGTCACATATCAAATGCAGAAATAATTTCACATTATCACATCTGACCCATCCCGTGTGATGTAGACATACATCATACAGGCATCAAGAAAGAAGCAGCAGAGAACAGACAGACATCAGGTTGGTGATCGGAGAGAAAAGCGAGATGTAGATCACAAGAAGAGCGCTTGGGGTCACCTTTGAAAGGCTGCCGTCATAATTCATCTGACCTCCACGTACCGTCGCTTCACATCCTGCGAGAACTAATCAACAAAAGGTAAAGAATGGGGTGGGGAGGCCAATGGCCCAAGATGGGGAAAAATGAAGAGAGCAGAGAAAACCAAAGAGCCAGAACATGAGTGAAATTTATTTTTTAACCCTGGTCCATACGGCATATTAATCTTCTCGTGACCTCCTGTTCAGTGAAGTGTCATAGAGTGATTTTCTCCATCTCGGGCCTCTCACTCTCCACACTCTTCCGAAACATTAAATATCACCTGCTGTGATTAATCCAAACTTAATTAAATCAATCAGCGAAACAATGGCAAGGCAATGAGGTATGTAATCATTGAAATAGTAAATTAAATGATGTAAGGGGCCGCAGTTTGCCTTATTGACAGTGATGGAGAGGAAATGGGGGGTCCCGGGGAAGCTGTGCCGGCCGTTCTGGCTGACCACACTGGCCCGGCCCCCTTCGGCACGCTGCGGAACTTTCCAATCTGCCCCTCCACACCGGACACATTTGAATTAATCAGAGCCCTATGCTGGCCCTCCCCAATGGCCCCTGGTTTCTTATGGATGACTTCCATTTAAAAGCTGTTAGTGTGTGAAGAGCGTATCTGTGTCACTGAGCTAATCACGTGAATACTGTACACATGTGCCACAGATGCTTTTCCAAAACTGGGATTCATGTACAATGTGTGTACAATGTGTGTTTATGAGATTTTTCATTATATAACGATTTATCATTAAATGTAATAAGAACAAAACTCAAATGTCAGCAACTATGTACTTCATTTCACCAAATACAAGCAATCATTTTGCTTTTAAACACATGTGTAAAATATGTAATCCAAGCATAAGTAGCTCAAACTAAGCTGGATTTTGTAAACAAATGAGAATAAATATGAGAATTAAACAGCTGCATTTTCTTAACGGTTTTGTTAACGATTCTTAGTTATTTTAAGGTATAAATATTAGGGACAAAAAAAGATGATTTCAACAATAAATCTCACAAAGGGTCTTCATTATAACTTTTTAGAGCTGTGATCAAAATTATTTATCTTAACTGTCCATTAACTAAATTAAACAAAAATATTTGGTAATATAATTAATTTATTAATATCTACTGACAAAACATGGAGTATATTTGTAAATTTTACAGTTAGTTGTAAGCGTTATGTGTTTGATTAACTAAAAAGAACTGACTCTGAATCATTTGTTCAAGAATTTGACAACAATGGGTTGCGCTGTATAATTTATATTTGCTAAAACAGAACCAATTCAGAGTCATCCTTTCAGTAATCTTTATACATATATTTTAAAAAAAAATGTATATATAGTCCGCATTGAGCAAGAACTGTTAACAAAGCGGAAATCGTTCCAAAAATTAAACTGGTTCTGAATAAAAATAAGATACCTTAGTATCCAATCTTGTCCCAAGCCTGAAAATGCACAAGGATGAACAGATGTTTAAGGGTGAATGACTAGCAGGTGATGCATTCAAACGCTTGAGAGAAGTGTGTGCACTTCCTATTACTACAAAAGCGAGTACAAACATTTTGTCAAAAAGGGCAAACATCAGCCACAGCTGGGATGTTAATTCTGGCAAATAAGATTATCACCAGAAAGGATTTCTCTAAGCATTTGCCCCTAATTAGATTTCTTCATCTCAGGAATGAATTGCCTTTTAGCAACGAAAGCTGTCACTGAGGGAGCAGTTAGCTCCTTATAACTAAGTTAAATGAATAATTACTAATACAATTACAATCACAGGGAGCTTTTGTAAAAGGAAGGTAAATATAGAACTCAAATAGTTAGGAAGAGGTGAGTGGTTAGATTCAAGGCACCTTCGGAGCGTGTGGTTTTAGTTTTTTCACTGAAAAAAAAAGGTGTATTAATACTAACTGAGGACATTGAAGAAAAAAAAAAGGACATAGCATCAAAGAAATGATATTATGCCTATAGGGTAAAGAACAAATTAAAGACAGAGAAGTGACAATTAAAGTGCAGTGAGGATAAACCAAACTGTGAAAGACAACCAGCTGGTTTAAGTAATCAGGGTTGGGTTAGGAAGTGCAAGGCCATGCAGGCCTCAGCTGGCATGAGGACGTCTTAGAGAGGAGCAAGCGAGACGTGGGTGAGTATGGATCCTCTCGCCGTGCCTCCCCGGTCCATTCATCACCCAACTGCCGCTGACAGTGACGGATGGGTCAGACCCAGGACTGGCACCGCACCAGCGCCAGAATCATACGGCCCACGAGCCCACTGACAGCTGGAGCACTGTGTCAAGTGGCAGAAAGACGGTGGCCATTAATAATCCCCGTCACATGATCTGAACGGCGTACGGGGCGGGAGAGGGGCCGCGAGTCAGACGGTGGCCCGGAAGAGAGATGTCACGTCGGGTAGGGTGACAGTCATGCAGGCCTGCTCTTTAATCAAGTGTGTGGAGATTGGATAATAACTATATCTCAGCCAAATTGGAGGAGGGCAAAGGATAAGGTTTTTAAAGAAGAGGTGCTTTTAATAGCTCAGGTTTGGAAAGTAAGGCTTAGGTATATTAAATACTGTACAAATGCCTTTGCACCAATAAAGGATCAAATATGCTGTGAAAATCTTGATTTTATCAATGAGGCCATGTGAAAAAGTGACTTTGTTTCATGATTTTTGAGCTAAGTGGATTCTATATGCATTAACTCCCGCCCCAGCACCAAAATTATATGAAAATTATATTAGAAATGGATGGACATATATACATATATATATGTATGTAAGGCCCGCTTGATACAGTCCAAGGTGATCTCTACGAATTGATAAAATTGTGTCTAAAAATGATTTATTATAACTACGAAAATAAAAAAAATAAAAAATTACAAATACAAATTTGCGATATTGATAGGTTAAAAAAAAATGTTACGTCAGGATTTTAGACTGCTAGCAATCCAATGTGATATTAAAAACAGAGAATAAAAAAGCTACTTTTGTTATACGTGCAACATGAGCCTCAATATGGATGCTTTAAATGTGACAAGACATCATTGCATCTCTGATCTCATTTACGTTCCACTTGAGGTATTCTCATCACATAATACGGTTTTAATTGTCTTTCAATTCTCCTTGCGCAGAAGAATGCAAACCATGAGGAAGAGTTGCATGTGCTTAAGCCATTTACTCTCATCATGCATTGTTTAGGAACCAGGATCCCTTAATCCAATTCACCACTGCAATCAAAAAGCCACATTTAATGCATATAATAACCAAACCTGTAACACTGTGAACCATTTTGCATATCATTACAGAGAGTTTTGCGGTAATGAAGCTGCTTTTAATGGGATTCCAAAAAAGCTCCCATATATTCCAAGTATACATGCACACTAATTTGGTTAAAAATAATTCAGACCAAAGACAATCACGCACTAGAAAGAGTGAACTAGATTTGTCCTCTAAGAACAAGGACCCTAATTTCAACCTTGGGCATTGACGCCCTTATTTGAGTGGGGAGGAAAATATCATTACCTATTTCAGTGTGATTAAGGCAGAATGCCACCTGGCCAAATGCAAAGTGATTAACTTGAACGTCCTCCACAGCCTTATACATGCAAATTTGGCAGATATCGGTAGAGACAGAAGACTTAAAAAGTCATGCCGCTAGAAATATACACTGTAAAGAATTATCATGCTGGATTTACCTTTCTCTTATGATAAAATTGCAAATATTACCTGTGCAACATTTTTTACTTCAGTTGATATTGAGAGTAATAGGTTTATTTTCTAAAGGAATTTATAGGCCATGTTATAACATCATATTAGATTAGATAAGATAATTAGATAAGATTCAGTTCATTTAAAATAACATCACAATGACCAAGTGGCGAGCCATGTTGTCACACTGGTAAGTTGTCACAGTGGAACGTGTTATTCAGCATTGAAATAGTTAAACAACTAAGAAACACAAACTTAATATAAATGTAATGTATAAAAATATCAAACCATTGTTTTGAACAATTAAATATGGTTTTATTTAAAAATGTTCACAAATGATTTACTTATAGCTTCTGACCAAGGCTGTATCTCAATACTAGTTCTACTCGATCTTAGTGCTGCGTTCGATACTATAGATCATAAAATACTCTTAGATCGACTTCAAAATTACACTGGTGTTCAAGGACAGGCATTAAACTGGTTTAGATCGCACTTATCAGGCCGCTACCATTTTGTCTGTCTAAATGGGGAAAAATCAAAGATAACGTCAGTAGACTATGGGGTGCCGCAAGGATCTGTGTTAGGCCCTCTGCTATTCTCAATATATATGCTGCCACTTGGTAATATTATAAGAAAACATGGAATTAATTCCACTGTTCCACTGTTATGCTGATGACACTCAATTATATATTTCATCACAACCAGATGAAAACGCTAAATTATCTGAACTGACAGCGTGTGTTGAAGATATTAAATACTGGATGACGTTTAATTTTCTGCTATTAAATTCAGATAAACTTTAACTTGGAAGGATGTCCTGTCACTTTATCCGCTACAGTAAAAGACCTGGGTGTTATATTAGACCGCCACTTGTCTATCGAAAATCATGTTTCATATGTTACAAGAACGGCATTTTTCCACCTTAGAAACATTGCTAAGTAACGTAACATGCTATCTATTTCTGATGCAGAAAAGTTAGTTCATGCATTCATGACCTCGAGACTAGATTACTGTAATGCTTTATTAGCTGGTTGTCCTGCATCCTCAATAAACAAGCTACAGTTAGTCCAAAACGCAGCTGCTAGAGTTCTTAGGTCAAGAAAATATGATCATATATCACCAATTTTATCATCTCTACACTGGTTACCTATTAAGTTCCGTATCAATTACAAAGTATTGCTACTGACCTATAATGCCCTAAATGGTTTAGCTCCAGTGTATTTAACGGATCTTCTATCGCCCTACAATCCATCGCGCTCTTTAAGATCACTAAACTCGAGGCTTCTGGTCATTCCTAGGATATCTAAGTCCACTAAAGGAGGGAGGACATTTTCACATTTAGCTCCTAAACTCTGGAATAGTCTTCCTGATATTGTTTGAGGTTCAGACTCGCTGTCCCAGTTTAAAACTAGATTAAAGACGCATCTCTTTAGCCAAGCATTCACATTATAATGACCTTTTATACTACAGTTAAATCGGATCAAAAGCATTAATATTCTGAACAGCAGCTATGCTAATTATTTCCCATCTGCTTTTCTGTTATTATCTCGGGACAATAGTCCCGAGGTAAATAGTTTGTCAGCTCCAGTTTGTATCCAGCCTCTCATGGAGACTTCAGATGCCCCAACACCTGTGATGAGACGACTCGATGCCTGTGAAGAGACAACTCAACGCCAGCGTTGTTATGGCCTAAATTAATACATGATTGATTAACCTTTTCTAACATTTTTCTTTAACATTCTCTTTCTAACATTTTTCAATGTACATTTATGAAATGCATTTTCTGTAAAGCTGCTTTGAAACAATATGTATTGTGAAAAGCGCTATACAAATATATTTGAATTGAATTGAATATATAATTTAAAGCACATGACCACCCAAAAAATACAACAACTTGACATGTACGAAAAATATAGTAGACCCTTCGCTGAATGTTTGTGTGGTTTTATTGCGCTAACTTGTTTACCCAACAGCTATAGCATTTCTCTATGTTAAATTTCCATTTATTTAAGCTGTGAGACAGAGACAAAAATGATTCAGCCCTAGATAAGCATGAAAAGAATTTGTTTAACGACAGCTCTTAAGATCTCACATTTCATAACGGAGTGATACAGACTAGGTTTAACTGGCGGTAAATACTATTTACCATTTTTATGAAGAAATTACAGATCTATAGATCTAGATCTGCGTCTATAATTACAGAGGAATGGCGGGCTGATAGATTGGGTTAATCAATTTAGAAAGAGAGCAGGAATGTGCAAAAGATAGATGCATAAATTGCACTTGATGGACCAAGTTCTTAAACCATTAGTTATGATTATAAGACTGCAAATTATAAGGAAAAATATATAAGGATTTTTTGATTTGGAAGATGAAAATACACATTAATATTCCCGTTCACATTAATATTCTGCAGGCAAATAGCATTTAAAAGCAAATATGGATTCAGGAGAGCAAGGGAACACTTGTGTGAAATTAAATCTAGCTCAGGAGGAGCAATAACTAAATTACTACAATATAAGCCCCTCTAAGTCTCCACACCTGAGATCAGCCTTTACGTGGCATCGGCAGTACAGATTTCACACTTATGCATATCTAAAGGATAATTCCGTGGTGAGAGATTACGCAGATGAAAAAGTCATTTCTGAATGAATAGTCTGCACAAAGTCCTACCGTCTCTCAAGCCAGAAAAGCATTTGAGGAATCTCAATAGGCAGCAAGTGAACAGGTTCAAATCTTTGTTCAAAATCACTGAGAGTACTGCACTGTGCACACGTATGTGAATTATACACAGATCATGTGATATATCACACACCGAACAGCAGTTTTAACTAACAGACAATTTCTACAACTAAAGTGGGATGCATGATATAAAAATTGTCCATAATTATTTTCATGTTATGGATGTTAAATTGATCAATTATATAAAAATTCTATGTTTAATTGCATTCTAAAAATGTTAAATTAAATTACAATATATAATAAATAGTTAGTATACTTATAGTTAGAATATTACTTTACTGCATAATAGACATTCGTTTTGAGATCTGCTAAAGATTTTTTACCAGGTTATATGACGGCAAAGGTAACTAAAAGTAGCCGTGCACAATAAACAAATATTCAATATAAACCAGTACTAATCTTTTTTTTTAATATAAATGTCCAGATATATCAGTAGCCCTAGTTTATTGTTAAAATAAACAAATAAAATAAAAAATGCCTCCACTAGCAATCAAACAAACTTGACTAAACCAACTTGCTCATTTTACTTTATTTTTATTGTGCCACGGGACACCTGCGGGGGCAGACAGCCAAATCGGTGGGATGGTTGAAGGGATTTGGGGGCGGAATTCTCCTTAGCTAAGGAACACTGAGCTCTTTTTTCCACATGACTCCCATCTGTTGAGTGGTCATTGTCCGTAAAGTGTTACAGCTGCAAAGGACCAGTCCTACATTCTCCTGTGAAAAGGCTTTTTAACATATTCAAAACCTCCACAACCCATTATGCCAGTACTGTTACCGGGCCCTGATTTATTCATTGACTTTGCCTCAAAACCAGGCATTTGCACCCTGTTCAAAAACTTCACCCCCTATCCCTCCGACAGATTGGCTCCTCCTCAGGCCACCAACTCATTCAGCATTCTCTCTCTGCCCCTCTCTCTCTCTCTCTCTCTCTCTCTTGCATAGCCTCGTAAGAGAGTCCTAAATGGGTCCCTTCCAGGTAGAGATGACATATGTTTTTCACTGCCGCCCAGTTATTCTGTGATCACATCCTGCTTGAGAATTGTTCATCCGTTCAACTCAGCTTTTGTGGCCGATTTCATGCCATGTACGAGTCTGTGTTCTTGTCCTTCATGAAGCTGTCAGCCACATAAAAGTGGCCTGACTGGGGTCGTGCCACAAGTGGTGGGAATGGGACATCACCGCAGCTTCTTGGAGGAAGCCCACCCACAGTTCTTTGCTCCGCGGGGCTTTAATTTGACTTCGATTTTTATTATGCAGGCCCCCTGAGGAGAGAACACTTTTACAAGCCTCCGTAAAGCCCTTTTTAATAATGGGCTGAAGGGGCGAAGAATGGGCCCGCCACTGCTGTTTGACCACTCATGGCATGCTCCAATAAAGTGTGCTATTCATCCCTGCTCCCTTTCACTGAGTCACTATGGGGGGAATTTAGGCTGGGTGCTTATGTATGGAGTACCAAGGAAAGCTGGTGAAATAGATTTAATGGATCTCTACGATTCATGCACACATAGACTGAAGGTGGCCTTTTTCTCTTCACTTCCTTTGCCTCCCAGCTCTGTGCTTTTGTGAAGGACCAAGGGGTGGTGAAGCTTATAAGCGAAACAAGAGTCTAATTTCAAATGAATTGCAAGCGATCAACAGAAGAAAGACACAGTGAAAATGTACATCAAAGATGGAGTGAGCAAATTTCTTTAGTCAGTGTTGTTTTGCATTTCTCTTTTGCATTCTTAACTGTAGCATAATATTTAGGGATGCACCAATATACAATCTGATATCGATAAACAAAAAAATATGTTCAAGTTTATGCCTGCTAACAAATAAATAGCTGATATTAAAATGCATCTTATTTTGTCTAAATACATATATATTAAAAAAAGCTAACATCAGTCTTTTGTGAATTTAGGCATCATAACATAATAATGTACAATGAAAAATGGATTTTCAGATTTACTAAAGATTAAATTTAAAGGCCCACTGAAGTGCCTTGAAACATGAAGCATTATTCAGTGTGTTGATGTAATTTCCACTGAAACAGGAAGACATTGATATTGAACAGCTTCTCTCCTCTTTTAAAACAGCCAATAGTGTTCAGTTTATAGTCATAACTCGGCCAGAGCCGTTGAGCTCGGTAAAGCAGCAGTTTCCTCCTAATCTTTCATAATCTCTCCTCCATATCTCTTTAAAATATAGCATTCTGTGCAGAAATCAAAAGGGTTTGATATATATACGTTTTCTGGTATGTGCCGACTTGCGCATATAATCCACTCTGTGTTATCGTGTCTCCGGACCGGAGCAGACTGTGTAATTTCATACGCCCCAATGTAAATTTACTGTCAGAATCATTCCCCATCCCCTATATGGCGTACTATGTGCCATTAACCATGTAGAAAACAGTAAATGTGTGAACAAGTGACCAATTTTAGCTGCATCTATTTATAATGTAAGGGGTGGTGCACTTTAGATTATAGAGAGCATTTGATTGGACAGAAAATCTGATGAGAAGCTTAAGTGAGTGATGTCCTTAAAATCATTGATCCATATTGGCGGAAGTGAGAGACTAAGTTTTGAATGCTTATTTCTTCTAAATGCGAATTTTGTCATTGTTTTGGAGGACACTAACTTATAGATAACAGTAAGGCATGGGGACTTTAACAGTGCTACTACTATTTAATTATTGATGTTTTTAAATGTCAACTTTAAGTGTGAGATGACAAAGATAAAGGTAATCGAAATGTAAAAATACAGAAGAAATAAGCATGCACAATTAAATATATATCCAATGTCGAACAATACCATTTGTGTAAAGTGAAAAAAACTCTATAGGCCGATATCCAGCATGGTATTAATATATCATGCACCTATAAAAATATTATATTACATTTGGTCTCATGCAAAACCAAAAACCTCACACCTGATTTTTAACCACTTAGCCACAACATCCATAACTAATCATTTAACCGAACGATGCATAATTAACTATTAACCAGTTCCATTTGAGAGTTTCACTATGTTCTCTCCTCTCCTGCACACACCGAAAATTAAGTGACTTTTCTGTGGCATATCAAAGGCACCACTTATGCATCATCAAGCCAGTCTAATGCCTCTTTGATTGTAGCCCACATTGGATCTTAAATAATGACAAATGACGCACTTTTACAAACTGCCTGAGGAGCATTTTTAGAGCAGCAAGCCCAACTTAATGCCACAAGGTGTTAACGGATTGATTCTCCTAATCTGTTCAGCTACACCGCTTGTCAGTGTGGGGCAGCTGAATTGTCTTAAGACAGCCTGGTGTGCTGTGTGTTAACCAATTTCACGGCCATCTGTCACGCACAGTTAAACTTTGCGCTGCTGTGTTGAGGGGAGGGAGGAGGAGAGGAAGGGAAAGCCGCTCTGTCGCTGAGGCCAGGCAGAATGGATCATACAGCGGGGCTGTGTAGCCATCCTCAAGTTCATTCAGAGCACTGCAACCAGACCAGTGACTTTTCTTCCCAGCTAATTATGTGGAAACTGCAAAGACAATAAAGCATCTGGTGGTCTTTCTTCCTGGTTTCAATTTTTCTCAATATTGTGACAGGCTAATGCATTGTGTCTGACTCAGCCATCCCAGCAGGGGATTGAGTGAAAGGCAGGGTCAGGAGAGAGCAAATAGATGAATTTATAACTTCGCCTTTTCACATTAAAGTAGCGAGATTGTTTCACTGGGACCCACTCCGCCCCCTCTCGCTGTCCCTCCACAGAGACCGAGACTCTCTCTGAAAACATGTTTTGTCTGTGCCACCCAAACTGAGTCTGGCCTTCCCCTTTCTGAGAGTCCTGGGTCACCACTGTTGGCCAACCTCCCCTATTCCTGAAAAACCTCCTAACACAGAGCCGGTGAAAAGAGAAGAGACCTAGTTCAGACTTATCTGTGCTGAAGAAAGAGAACGACTGAGAAGAAAGTGAGAAGACATTTCTTTGGATTGAAGATAAAACGCTCTTCTTATTGCACCGATAATGACAAAAATTACAGTAATTCTTTAAATGATTTCGCTTTGAAATGGCATATTTTACCCCTGACATGTCAGCATGCAACAATTACACCCCTAGATGCCACACCGGTTGTAGTGTAGACAGCTTTGTAGACTACAATGGAAGCATTCTAGTTGTGTTGCGTCACTCTGTGCCATATGCAGTGTGGATGCCTACGTGACTATGTTATAGCGAAGAGAGAGGTTTGTCAATCAAAAATACCAGTAAATAAATTTCATAAAACACACTTGAAAAAATAACTTATGCCATGGTAAGAAAATTGAGACAGACGACGAAAACGATGAAACTACATCTTACGTTTATTCATAATGTGCATGCATTGCAAATGTAAACTTTTGTTGAGTAACTGTTTTTTGTGATGTTATTTAAAAGCTGTTGTGAATTCTGCTGAATATTACATCAAAGTAATGTCTTTTATTTTAGAGATGCACCAGTTGAGCAGCCATAAATCGCTTTATCATTTTAGCCAATAAAGTCTCTATTCGGATTTGGCAACAAATTCCAGTAATTTCCCAAAATGTAATTTTTGTGGAAATTAGGCTTGCTGCGATAGTTGGTGTTACGGTTTCAGGTGCAACACCGGTTACCTCTCTTGCCAACTGCGGCACCGCCCCCCACCGTCGTTTAGATTTTTTGTATTGTAATGTTGCCCCCTCAGACAATGAACATGACAGTCTCTTCTTTTCTGTAGATTTGTTTTTCTCGGTTGTTTTTCTCTTTTGTTTTCTGCGACAGATTTTCTTGGGGCTCAAAGCATTAACACGAACAACAACATGCGTTAACTGCACTTATTCTATATACTTTTTCTCCCTACACTTTTCTTCCCACTGATTTCTTAGATTTTCTATATAACAGTACATTATATTAGAGTAAATTATCTCAAATAAACCAAAACACATTAAACAAATTAAATAATTATTTGAGGTCATTACAGTAATACAATTATTTAGTTCAGTTAGAGAACAGACACCACACATAAAAACTGAACATGTCTGCTTAATAAAGCGTGAGCCGAGTCAGATTTCATTCATCACGAGAGCGAGGAGCAGAATGACCAACGCTATCTCACGACCAATTCGTACATATTTTACGAGGTGGCTAATTCGTATGAATTTGTACGACCTCACAATTTTGCCTAAACCCCAGTGACAGGTAGGTTTAGGGGCGGAGTTGAGGTAGGTAATTCGCACAAATTCATACGAATTTGCCAACTCGTCAAATATGTACGAATTGCCGTGAGATCGGGTTGGAATGACATGTTGATCGCGGAAGATTTGGTTTGAAAGCAAAATGTAAAAGCGCCTATTTAAGCGCCTTTGTTGTTGTGTTTTTCATTAAGAATAATAGGCTAATGAACCCACCATTCTAGCAAACCGCCCCCGAAATGGCCCTAATTCTAAACCGAAAATAAAACACATTTAACTTAAGTGATGTCAGATGATATGATGTCAGGGAGATATATATAATTAAAAAATTAACAAGCAAGGGTGCATTAAACTGATCTAATGTGACTATATAATATTACAATATTTGCAAATAAATGCTGTTTTTTTTCTATTCATCCAATCCTGAAAAAAACTATATTTCACAATTTCCACAGTATTAAGCAGGACAAGTGTTTTCAACATTGACAATAATATGAAATGTTCCTTGATTTAATTAGCATATTACAATGATTTCTTAAGGATCATGTGACACTGAAGACTGGAGTAATGATGCTGTGAAATTCAGCTTTGCCATCACAGGAATATTAAAATGGAAAACTTTATCATAATAATATTACTGTATTTTTAATCAAATAAATGCAGCCTTTTTGAGCTGACCTTTTGAGCGGTATATGGTGTATAATAAACAACCATATTGTTGAGGCATGATGAAAATTCAAAAAGTAACTGGTAAAGCTACTTTCTAGTATAGAGAAAATAGATTTACTCAAGTAAAAAACAGAAGTTATACGTAACATGTAACCCCACTAACACCCAACACTGACCAACAGTATTAAACAACAATCATCTGAATTCCTCAGAATGCAACACTTGTGATTTGACAGCAATGATTGTTTGCCAACAAGCTCAGCAAGCAGACACCCAATAGCAGGACACCCTTCTGGTTATGAGATAATCTTCCTTCCCTGCACACCCGATCATCCTCAAGTCACTGCTGATCTTCAAAACCCTCCATTCCCCTCTCTTTCCCCTTAATTAAATGTGCACTTCATTAATGTAAATTGAGGGGCTTTAATGCCCTTGTTGAAATTCTGAAGAAAGTGCTGTGGCCTCGCGAAATGCTCAGGCATCATTGCAAATTAGATTAGGGACCAAGAAAGGCAGTAAAATTAGAATGATAATGGTTGATATGGCTGCCTGACAGGCATGACTATTCAAGGATCAATGGGACGTAGAATGCCTAGAGAAAGCCCACTCTCAAAGGCTTGGACCCACGTCAGCCTACAGATGTGCCTTTTGGAAGCACTTTAAATTAGTTTAATTTGGTAAATGGTAGGGATTTAGAAGCTCTTAGCCTGCCTATAACAAGACAAGAATACATTGAAATGTTTTGCTATTCTTTTATTAGCATAAAATAGGATTGAGGGTGATTTGCATTCCCAACAAGTCTACTTTTTCTGCTCATTTACTTCTTTTTTTATTTAAAATAGCATTTTCATCCATATCTCATCCCAGGACTTTAGAATGAACCCTTTTCCCAAGCTGCTTTTCATTCTACTTAATCCTGTTAAGGACGGGAATGGGGGTTGATTTTATTCAAACTAATCTCATCAAACACACCAATTACAAGGTAATTTTGATTAAAAACCAATGGCTGAAAAGGGCTAAGGACATTTCCTTCCAACTTAAGAATCATAGCTGTTTTCGTTTAGGACATCTCAGCCCATCCCTGTCAAAAGCTGCTAAAGCATTATGTCCAACCTGAAGTTCATGGTTTAGACATATAAACAGTGGCACAAAACCACTAACACGTCTGTCATTGATTCAATGAGGGGGAAAAAACTCTGGAAGCTGGCCACACTGTGCATACGGACTGCTGCTTTTATTCTGACCCCAATTCTTTTTCATAATCTGACATCACTGACTCACTTTGTTTACTCTCTTGGTAAACAGCAGCAGCATTGTGGTGTGCTGTTGAAAAGGGAGAAGCCATGCTTGAGCTGATGGGGGCTGGGTCAGAGGAAGTGACTTTTAACTAGTTTGGTCTTATCCACTTAGGAAATGCAAAGAGAGGGATTACAGAGAGATCTCCTGCATTGTTAGAATATTTGCCTAAAGAGTCACTATACTGAACTCAAAATCATGCAAAAAAACACACATTTAAAGGGGTAAATAGCTTCAATTTCCATGTACATTTACTTTGATTGCATTCTGTTGATTTTGAATTCATGCAAATTGGAATATACTTTCAGATATAAAAAGTATATAATATAATCTAAAATGTCTAATATATACTAAATTATTTAATAACAATGTATAATTGTGTGTGTGTGTGTGTGTGTGTGTGTGTGTGTGTGTGTGTGTGTGTGTGTGTGTGTGTGTGTGTGTGTGTGTGTGTGTGTGTGTAATGTGTGTACATGTTTTTCTGTCCTGGTGAGGACTTCAACCTGACTGCAGACAGACTCGTGGGGACTCTAACCTTTTGTGCCCGTGGGGACCTCAATTTTTAAATCACACAGGATGAGTTTTTATGAAAATGTAAAAATACAGAATGTCTCCTGTGATGGGTAGGTTTAGGGGCAGGAGCAGTGTAGGGGCATAACATTTACGGTTTTTACAGTATAAAAACCATTACGCCTATGGCGAGTCCCCAGAAGGATAGCGCACCAGACATGTGTGTGTGTGTGTGTGTGTCCTGGGGAAATTGAGGTCCCCACGAGGAAAGACACTTATAAATCATACAGAATGAGTTTTTTTGAAAATGTAAAAGTGCATAAAGTTTTCTGTGAGGGGAAGGTTTAGAGGAAGTGAAAAGAATAGTTTGTACAGTATAAAAAACATTATGTCTAGGGAGAGTCCCCACAGAGATAGTGTGTGTGTGTGTGTAATAATAATAATAATAATAATAATAATAATAATAAATATATATATATATATATATATATATATATATATATATATATATATATATATATTATATACGTTTTCAGGTCTGTTCAGGAAGAGTAGGCCTATTTCATGCAAACACCTATTCATGCAGGCCTTTCACTGATGGTAATACATCATCTTTGGTCAAATCCCCAAACAACAGAATCCTTAACGCAGGCAGCAACAAATGCCCAGAGAATCTCCATTAATATTCCCAGTGTCACCCCACAGAGAGAGGTCTCCATGAACAAAGCAAGCTCATTTATCGGGCAGCAGGTCAGTATACAATACAGGCCCTTCTCAAAAAAATAGCATATTGTGATAAAAGTTCATTATTTTCCATAATGTAATGATAAAAATTAAACTTTCATATATTTTAGATTCATTGCACACCAACTGAAATATTTCAGGTCTTTTATTGTTTTAATACTGATGATTTTGGCATACAGCTCATGAAAACCCAACATTTTCATGGAAATCATGAAATCTCAAAAAATTTGCAAATCATGAAAAGGTTCTCTAAACGAGCTATTAACCTAATCATCTGAATCAACAAATTAACTCTGAACACCTGCAAAAGATTCCTGAGGCTTTTAAAAACTCCCAGCCTGGTTCATTACTCAAAACCGCAATCATGGGTAAGACTGCCAACCTGACTGCTGTCCAGATGGCCATCATTGACATCCTCAAGCGAGAGGGTAAGACACAGAAAGAAATTTCTGAATGAATAGGCTGTTCCCAGAGTGCTGTATCAAGGCACCTCAGTGGGAAGTCTGTGGGAAGGAAAAAGTGTGGCAAAAAACGCTGCACAACGAGAAGAGGTGACCGGACCCTGAGGAAGATTGTGGAGAAGGACCGATTCCAGACCTTGGGGGACCTGCAGAAGCAGTGGAATGAGTCTGGAGTAGAAACATCCAGCGCCACCGTGCACAGGCGTGTGCAGGAAATGGGCTACAGGTGCCGCATTTCCCAGGTCAAGCCATTTTTTAACCAGAAACAGCGGCAGAAGCGCCTGACCTGGGCTACAGAGAAGCAGCACTGGACTGTCACTCAAATTTTGCATGTCATTCAGAAATCAAGGTGCCAGAGTCTGGAGGAAGACTGGGGAGAAGGAAATGCCAAAATGCCTGAAGTCCAGTGTCAAGTACCCACAGTCAGTGATGGTCTGGTGTGCCATGTCAGCTGCTGGTGTTGGTCCACTGTGTTTTATCAAGGGCAGGGTCAATGCAGCTAGCTATCAGGAGATTTTAGAGCACTTCATGCTTCCATTTGCTGAAAAGCTTTATGGAGATGAAGATTTCGTTTTTCAGCACGACCTGGCACCTGCTCACAGTGCCAAAACCACTGGTAAATGGTTTACTGACCATGGTATTACTGTGCTCAATTGGCCTGCCAACTCTCCTGACCTGAACCCCATAGAGAATCTGTGGGATATTGTGAAGAGAAAGTTGAGAGATGCAAGACCCAACACTGGATGAGCTTAAGGCCGCTATCGAAGCATCCTGGGCCTCCATAACACCTCAGCAGTGCCACAGGCTGATTGCCTCCATGCCAAACCGCATCATACTTGCCAACCTTGAGACCTCAGAATTAGGGAGATATTATTGGGGATTTGGGGGAGGCGCGCCGGCGGGGTTGCGGGAGGGGGAGGGAGGGAGGTGGGGTGGGGCGCCTCATATAAATCTAGCTTGACTTTGAGGTGTAAGTTATTCTTTATTATTGTTCGGTCTGAAACGGCGCCCAGTGACGGATGGAGTAGCAATATTGTTGTCTGGGTGGAAATCGGGAGAAATTCGGGAGAAAGGTCGGTCCGGGAGATTTTCGGGAGGGGCTTTGAAATTCGGGAGTCTCCTGGAAAAATCGGGAGGGTTGGCATGTATGCGCCGCATTGAAGCAGTCATTTCTGCAAAAGGATTCCCGACCAATTATTAAGTGCATAACTGAACATAATTATTTGAAGGTTGACTTTTTTTGTATTAAAAACACTTTTCTTTTTTTGGTCGGATGAAATATTCTAATTTTTGAGATTTTCATGAGCTGTATGCCAAAATCATCAGTATTAAAACAATAAAAGACCTGAAATATTTCAGTTGGTGTGCAATGAATCTAAAATATATGAAAGTTTAATTTTTATCATTACATTATGGAAAATAATGAACTTTTATCACAATATGCACATTTTTTGAGAAGGACCTGTATTTACATACACCCGCAGGCAATAGAATTTGCGCAAGCAAAGCAGCTCGCGAGCAGAGGTTTGGTAAATATGTGTCAAACCACCTGTAGACGACCTTAAAATTCCAAACAAACGTGTAAATAAAGCCACAGAACTAAATACAATTCATGTATCTCATACATGAATTTCGTGGTGAGCTGAACTGGCTAGTTCATCTAACCTGTAAATCATCACGCAGCATTATGTAAAAAAAGAGGCTTACCTCGCTACCATGACAGTTCAACACTCCAGTTCGCGCCAAACCAAATCAGTTCACCTGCGTCGTCCATAAGGATTATATGAATATGTGCGAATTTGTACTAATAACTAACTAACTAATAAAGCAGATACCAATAGTATATCTTTTCGAGCTCGTTTTTTTCCCCCAACAACTTTCGTTGCGTATTATTTGCGTATTACAGTCGACCGAAGCAATAAAACGTTCTTCTGAATCTTCTGATTAATTTTAGTGAATCGGTTCAGATGATTCAGTTAATTTAAAGGAACAGATTAGAAAAATATATTCACCAATTTGCTGCCCAGGTATTTATATAATGCATGTTTTAGGCTCCGATGTATAAATATATTCTAATTGAATGGTAAAATATATATAAAATATAATATATTGGCTATATTAAATGTATTTAAAATTAAAAAAATACTGCCCCTTTAATTTAGATTCCATGTTAGTTACATATTGTGAACTATGCTAGTTACAGTTTCAAAGAATGTTCCCTAGTATCATATTATTCACCATCGACAAGACAATAAACAAATTTATTCTGAAAATCCAATGAGCAGATCTTATCACATTCATTAAGTGAAATGATTTTATACCCTGGCTGGTCCAAAAGGGCAGCAGAAAGCTAATGAGGCCTCTATAGAAAGTGAAGCCCCTGTGGCCGACTCTGTAATTAATCAGCTTCCTCTCTGATTATGGTGTCCATCAACAAGAGACACGCGGCTGTTTGCTTCAACAGGCAGAGGCTTGGAATTGGACACACTTAAGTGAAATCTTCAATTGAGGTTTCCAGTCCAGAAAGCATTGAGGTTAAAGACGGGTCTTTGGATTTGTAACTATTATCCTAATAATGGTTCAAATAAGATAATGATGATAATAATTACTAATAAATGTATATATTGACAAAAATCTTGGTTTTTAAGCTTGGTTTTTGGATTACCCATACAATTATCCTTTTATTTATGTCTTGTTCTCTTGTTCCTCCCCACCCCCTATAGGATTCTCTTCTTCAGCAAGGATGCATGTCCTCTATGGGCCGGGATCAATGTTAAAAAGTGGAATTAGTCATTCTAAATCATGCAGCAGTGGTCGAAGGGATGGCCTCCGAAAATCATTAGACAATCATGTATTCCTATTGATTTATTCAAAGTACCTGGACTGAAAGCAGATTAAACAGCAAGTAAAAGGAAGCTAATGCTGATTAAATGGCAGCGGGATGGGAGGTCCTTGGGGTATGTTTTCGTCCTAATCAGTGGGAAACAATACTGCTGCAATCACTGGTCCAAACAGGTCTATTAAGGGCCCTTTACTTGACATATTTATGTATTTCAAATACTGGAGCGCACATTAAATTGAGTTTACTCACAGCACCTTTGCATCTGGTTGTAAGCGTCTGGCGTTCAGAGGACAATGGATGATCCCACTGCTGCCCATCCAATGGATATTTATCAGTATCACGATGTAATGCATTTTTTTACGAAGTGCAGTATGATTTCAGGCATCCATTTCAGGTTTCCATTTGAAAAGGTGAGAATTCAGAGAAAACTATTTTAATCAATTTTCAATTAATGTTTTGCTGTTGTTGATGATACGTTTTGATAAAAAAAGTCAGAAAAATAACAAAATGAAGATAAGGTGCAAGTTCAATATAATATAGTAAAATACAATACATTAAAATACTATAGAGTTTTGCATAATTGGACATGAATATGATAAGAATTAACTATGAGTATGCAGATCAGAGCAGTGGTTAAAAATGCTAATTGAAAGAAATATATGTGATTTTGAGTACAATTTTGCAAGTGATCAAGTTGCCACTTGTAAAATGGCTTGTGAAGGAAAACCAGCGAAGATCCACCTCCATAAAACTGTCACTGTCTAAGGATAATTTCAGGTAATGTAGTTCAGCATTGAGCTCAGTTAAAGTCATAAAATCTGAAAAGTCATTTGTCTGTTTTTCTCACCAAACAGATCTCCTCGGGGAAGTCGACCATGACAAAACCAGAACAAAGCAAAAAGTCAATTCAGCTTGAATGAAACCTGAGGTAACAAAGAAAAATCATGTCATTTTGAGAGAAAGAGAGAGAGAGAGAGAGTGATAGCTGGGTCTGTATACAGAGGGGCTGTAGCAGGATTTGATATAGCATGGTTATGCTTGAAATCGACTCTAAAGCACAGCCTGCTTGTGTCAAGCCATTGCTCAAAGATCAATACTTGTTCAGTACAAACATACAAAATAAAAGCCTGTTCATGGGCCGGCTTCTCTCATGCCTTGAGGATCTACATCGACAGCAGAATGGAGGACTAGGTGGGCTTCACAAGGAGGGTAATCAATGAGGCAAAGGGTTGAGATCTACTGATTTACTCCTTTTGTGGGTTGATTAGGCTTTGGGGACATTTGAAGCAAGCAGAAATCACTACAGCAGAATGCGTAATACATTTCAACATCAGCTTCCGAAAGATTCCGATGTGATTCGACTGATGCATGTGCATAAATCATCATGTGAGCTGAATGAATTCAGCCTGTACACTGTTTGTAAAATAAGCAGATTCAGTCAACTTGGGGTAAGGCGGCGTTGCAAGCCAAGTAATTTTAGGCCTAAATATTATATTATTATATATATTATTATTATTATTATTTTATTTGTGTGTGTCTGTGTTTTATTTTTTTACTTATCTATCTATTTTTTTTATTTAAATATTTCTTATTATATTTCTTAAAGGTCACCTATAATGCAGAATCCACTTTTACAAGGTGTTTAGATATAAATGGGTGTTGACAGTGTGTAAACACAACCACCCTACAATGATAAAAATCCAACCACTCCTTATTTTTTAAATCCCCATTAAACCCAAGCAGTCTCAATTAGACAAGCCGTTTTGATTCTCTGGGAATGTGACATCACATTCCTCATACCCCACCCACTGCCGCTGACTGACAACTTTGCATTACCATAGTTTCTGAAAAAACAACAGGCCAATCAGAAGAGAGGCTCAATATTAATTTGACAGGCCAAAAAACGACCTGTTCTTATCAGAGCTTATGAGAAAGGAGCTGTAAAAATATATTGCTATGGTTTTTTTTATACTAATACCGCAAATATATATTCTTAAGGACATCAACACCTAAAATAAAACTCCAGAAATATGTGACCTGGCTGTAATAATGGTACATATTATTTCTTTATTTAAAATGTTATGCTATTTCAAGGTTTAAGTCAGATTGTGAACATCAGATTTTCGGTGTGATCTGTCACTTTAAATTTCATCTAAAGGTAAATCTGAAATCCAAGCTATTCAGATACAGCTGATGTTTAATCCAGGTTTCTGGCTCAACTATGCTTTTAATTTGCCATCGATGCCCTTTTGTTGACAAAGGTAAACTGATGACAGTTTAGAAAAGCCACCTCTCAGCCATGTGAAAAAAAAGAAAGAAAAAAAAGATGTGTTGACCCTTCGTAGATTGAATTTAGCACGAGGCTGGATCGCAGCAGTTGCAGACATGATGGATTATTGTAATGATCACCTCCACTGCCTTTTTGTCATGTTTAAATGGCAATAAATTTAAGAAAGCACAAACCTTGATGTGTAAGTAAAATGTACTTCATCAACCATGCGCATTTAGAAGTATTGCTAAATTGCAAAATTGGGTAGGTTTATCTTTAATCTTTATTCATATTTATTCAAAGTAGTTTCTAATGTTAAGTGAAAAACAAAAATTTAAACTGCAGTTGTCATTTAATGTAGTAAAGTTGATTCAGTTAAATAATATATTAAACTTCAATAAAACCAATTAATTTAGATGTTACCAGATATATATTTTTTAGATTACGTTACAAACATTTTTTTACAGTAACAGTTTTTAACCATTGGATGGAAAAGATCTCTTCTATCGCACTAATGAATATTGAAAGGGCCTAATGAGATAACCAAAGCATGAGGAAGAAATGAGATGTTCTTAAAAGTGCCTGAATGCTTTCAGTCAGCTTTAGTTTAGCTTTAACGCAGTGTTTGCTATTGGATGATTTTTCATGCGCTGAGTGTTGTGGATGAGAAGCTGATAGCGTCTTTCTGTGAGAAGCACTGCATTTGCTGTCGTTTAAGAATCTCCTGGTCGATACGTTTGGGAGTGCAGAGGTATGAGTCTCTGCTGGCCTTATCTTCAGCCCTCCTCCCTCTTAACACCGGTGATTGAGTGCTGGATATTAGACCCTCAGGCCACCACACACACACATCACATTCTCACTCACCTACACACAGACAAACACACACATCACACATATATTACCCAAGTTGAGAGTGATGGCCAGTTCCCACATAACTCATGAGGAACTAGGAATGGAAAGAGGGAAAATCTGGTCTTGACACACTCGCAAAATTACCTTTTTGAACTTCAACAATATAAAAATCCATGTGTGTGTGTGTGTGTGTCCTTGTTTATATTAAATTGTCCCCATAAGGATAGTAAAACCTGAGATTACCTACATTGTGGGGACCAGCCAGCGGTCCCCACTTTTCAAAAGGCTTATAAATCGCACAGGATGAGTTTTTTTTGAGAAAGTAAAAATGCAGAATGTTTCCTGTGATGGGTAGGTTTAGGGGCAGGGGCTGTGTAGGGAGATAGAATGTACAGTTTGTACGGTATAAAAACCATTACGTCTATGGAGAGTCCCCACAAAGATAGTGAACCAGTGTGTGTGTGTGTGTGTGTGTGTGTGTGTGTGTGTGTGTGTGTGTGTGTGTGTGGCTACCTTACATTTTAAGATTTGGATGTTTAAGTCATTTCAACTTAAATTACATTAAACTGACTGAACTGAAAAAATTGACTTTAACTTATTTTCTCACATACTTTTTTAAACATAATATACACTGACTATATGCTTGACTCTTGCATTGTCAATAAAAGATCTTGACCAAAAATTGATGCACATATTGATGGAAATAACATGACAACATTTATTTCCATCAAGAGGTGGATACATTTTTCGTCAAGATCTTGTATTGACAATGCAAGAGTCAAGCACTTTGTCTACTCCAGCACATCCCAAACTTTCAATGAATTTAAAGTCTACACTCAGAAATGCCAATTCTGTGTGAAAATGATTCTTCATGCTCCCTCCCAACCATTCTTTCACAATTTGAGCGTGATGCATCCAACACTATCTCATGACCATTTTGTGCGACTATAGTTTGTTTAAACCCCAGTGATGGGAGGTTTAGGGGCGGGGTTAGGTGTAGGTCATTCATACAAATTGGGTAACTCGTAAAATACGTACGGTTTGCTGTGAGATCAGGTTAGATGCATACTTCCTACATGGTTGTTTAAGAAATCAAAAGCTACACAATTAGGGTTAGATGAACTATTGCCAAACAAATAACATGAAACATAATAATCACTGCAGTAATGATAAGCATTTCCCTTTACAAAATACAGTGACTTTTTTGGCCTGGCAGTGTTTAAACAGAATTATGTTATATTCTTCAAATGTATAATAAATACAGTAAAGTTATTTTTTTGTCTTATCAACATTGTAATTTATATTTATATAATAGTAAAGGAAATTGAGTTTCTTTAATGCATAATTTGATAAAAACTAAATAAAAGTAGCACATTAAGTTTAAAGCTTTGCCATTATATGAAGGCGGGATGACAGAGGGATGGAACAAAAGAGACAAGTTCATCTATTTAGTGATGGACAGAGTGCCCAGGCAGGGGCAAACAGTCTATAACAGCATGTAAATGAAGTAGCCTGTGCCAACACACCAGCGCTGTCTCTTTATCATGAATAAATATTGGTGGTTCTCACCATCCAACTTGGGTGCTTGCTGTCTGACAAAGCCTTGTGCAACACCACATTCCATGCATCCTGTTGCTACACTGGATGTCTTTATAAAGGTGGAAAAACCCTGCGTCTGCTTTATCAAAGAACAGGTTAGGTGGTCAACACAAAGTCATTAACCTTTGACCCTGATAAATTTTTAGACCAGAGGAACAGCACCTGACCACCTGATTGTTTGAGAAAGAGATTCCCAAGAGCTTTAAATATTTTAGTTATTTATTAGGCTTTACCTTTGTAGTAAAAAAAAGTGACAGTAAAGTCATTTATAATGAAATATCTGAAATAAAAAAACTTCTTTTAATTTTTCTATTCATAAAAGAATCCTGACATTTCTTATTCTGGAATTTCCTATTTCGATTTTTGAATATAGTTTGACTTATGCGGTCCATTGCAACATTAATAAATGTTCATTTTGTATTTTAATGACATTGATTTTATTTTATTTTTACTTGTACAATATGTGACCCTGTACCACAAAACCAGTCATAAGTTGCATGGGTATATTTGTGCCAACAATACATTTTATGTGTCAAAATTATCGATATTAAGTAAAGATCATGTTCCATGAAGATATTTTGTACATTTCTTACCTTAAATATATATAAAAATGGCGTTGCTGAGGACTTTATTTGGACAACTTTAAAGGCGATTTTTTTGCACCCTCAGATTCCAGATTTTCAAATAGTTGAATCTCTAACAATTTATTTATTTATTCAGCTTTCAGATGATGTATAAATCTCAAATTTAAAAAAATGTTTTTATGACTGGTTTTGTGGTCACATATATACATTATATAAACTAACATTGTTGGGTCGCCACTTGACGTCCAAATGTAAAAATCTGTGTCCTGGAGCAACCACTGCTCTTTAACAATATCCCATGTTATGAGGCTTGGCAATGCAAAATCTTAAAAAAAATAAATAAAGAGGCAACAGACTAGTGCATCCCCGTAAGGACTAGCAAGATTGCTAAATGTGACCTAAACGGGCAGCCATCTCCAGACCTGATTTGAAGGAGCGTCTCCAGTGACAGAACGCTGTCTCCTTCATGCTCTGCTATAAATGGTTCCAGTGTCGGGGAGAATGGGTGGAATAAACTTCACTCTCCAATCCCCTGGCCCATTTAAACAGCAGATGAAAAGGTGGAGGGACAGGCAATACATGTTACTCCTCTTTCATTCGCCGCTCGGCAGCTGATAAACAAAACAGCGAATATCCAGTGCATTTTTAGACAGCCGCTTTTCACCTGTCACTCCACATAAAGAGACAAGCTGGGATTTTCACATGCCACTTTCTCTATTGCTGTCATTCACACAGCAGCCTCCCAAATGAGGCTGTATTTATCATCTTGCAAGGCCTCTCTCTTTCTCTCTTTCTCTCTCCCTCTATGTCTCCGATGGCATAGTGACACAAGATTAATTCCAGTCAGCTGCTGAAAATAATTATTGCATTATGGGAACAGTGATCATTATTTAGAACATGATTAAATATGTCTGCATCTATTGACTCGAGGCCCTGTGATTTATGTATTTATTTAGTCAATATTCTAATGTAAATGATGTAATTAATTATAGATAGTGGTGTCGGGTCGTTGGTGAGAGGAACCAGGCGTGCCGCTTTGTGCCGCTCGCTCTGACAGATGTGAGAGGTGGTTTCGGAGCAGTTCAGGGAATTCTTCAGCCCCCAGATCTATTTCTTTATCTGTCCTACCTCCGCTCTCTATATATGCTCTACATCTCTCTCTCTTTTCAGGGCTGCCATTACAGCTGATATACTTCTGACAATCCACTTGCTCATCATTCATTCTTCAAACTGTGATTAGTGTAGGGCACGGTTTAGCTCCCTGAACAGTGTAACAAGACGAGGCTGTGGGATGGAGAAACGGGCCGAGTGTCAAAAGGGACGTGTTCTCATTTGCAGCTGGGTAAAAATTAATGTTTTTCAAATGAAGCTAGATGAACATGAGTAGATCAAGCTGTTCTGAGAGTTTTCTTTTTCCTCTGGTCTTTGATCTGAAATGTAGAAAATGTGTGTTTTTGCGGCTGTTGCCCTGAACATTTATGAGTGGAATTCAACTAAGGGAATCATTTCTGGTTAATGTCTGTAGGATCAAGAGGTTTCGGTCATATTCTATTAAATTGAATTCTTACTTATCAACATTTTTCAGAACACCAACAAAAATCCAGTAACTTTAATTTATCAGTATATTTACTATATATTATACCATTTAAATTAAGACATAGTTTAAATGAATACATTGCTAGCTAACTGTGTGATTTATATATGTACATTTCTCAAATGTATAACTTAGACACAGTCACCTCTGATAACAGATCACTCTAAATTGTAATGTAGACGCATGCATTTTCTGTAAATCTGCTTTGAAATGATATTTATTGTGAAAACTGCTATATATGTGATTTGAACTGAATTATTTACTATATATATATATTTATTTATTTATTTATATATTATTTGTGTAACTACATTGTAACAAGGACACATTTATATAGTATGTGCCCTTGTTACAATGTAATTACACAAATAATTATTGAGGAATATTAATTACTTACTATAGGGTTAAGGGTGGGTTAAGGTTGGGTTAGGGTTTAGTTGTAATTGTGCATAATTTTCGAGTATTACTAATAACGTAATGTGTAACTACGTCACCTTAAACTAAAGTGTTACCTTCTATTTCTTAACATACTACATTAGACAACATGAACTAACATTGTAAAACATTTTTTAATGCTTTAATTACTTAATCTTAGTTCATGTTCATCAGTTAATATGAACTAGCAATGAAAAGATTTATTTTAGTATACACACACACACACGTAATTTAATATAAAAGTCAAATTAAACCTAATGCTTTCAACCCTGCTATACCTTTCTGAAAGCATATATTTATATTAGGCTACTTTATATTACAATTCTTTTTTTTTAAATGACTCAAAATTCTACCCGTTTCATAGAATGGCCCAGAAGGATGACTGATTTGTTTATTCCCCCTGAAGAAAATCTTTCTCCTCTACACCGCCCTCTTTCCCCTCTCCCTGTGGAACGCTTCATGACTACCTCCCTCCCAGAAGGATCATTCGGTCATCCGCCAGTCTCACTGGGACGTCGGGGGTCACGTAGTGTCCCTTGTCATGCCCGAGTGAAGTGATTTCCATTTTAATGTCACACTTCTAATCTCTCAAAGATGCAATGTACAAGACACAAAGGCTTTAAGTGGTCTTCATATATCACTCATTCCCTGCGCTTTCACTCAGGTAATCATCACGATTGCTCTCCATTTCTCAATATCTGCCGTCCGAGGTGCAATAAGAGTCCTGCCCGGCCATGGCTTACAGCCTCGGAGCAGGCTGAAATTTTGTAGGACATCATCCAGTCCCCCCGCCAGGCGTGTTTCGTGCCACAGGGGGACCGAAATAAGTGAACCCCATCCATTTAGCTGTGTCAATATTATGCTCATTTGGGATTCCTTTAATGGATCCATATATGGCTAAGATGCTATTCACTGACCCTAATGATAATGACACCCTGACTGCAATAATCATAAGAAGTTTGCCAATAAAAACTGCATTTTAAATGGTTTGTGCTCATTTTGGAAGGAAAAAAAAGCAACACTAGCCAGAATTCAAACAAAAAGGTCTCAAATGAATCAACCCCGTTAAACCTCAACATGCATCTTCATGCATTTCCCCCTATCGTATCAAAAAGCAATCTAAGATTATATGCAGAGTATATGTTTGCAGTAAAGCCAGCGTAGTAGAAAAGCACCACAAGCCCATCTGGAGTACGATCAAGCTGTGTGGCTATACACACTGTGTCCGGGTGACTGCTCATCTGGCACACGGCACACCATCATTTTTCCCTGTCACGGACGGAAAGGGGGAGGAATTTGCGGAGGAACCCCACCGTGGAATGTTTATATTTCATAAACAAAATGATGTTTTCTCCACTGGCTGGGACGGGTGGTTCCAGTTGCTGAATTTCTCCTATGCCTGACGCAGATTATTAATGCGCTCGAGTAACTGTTAATTTCACTTTGGGGGAATGATTTATGGGCAGGCTAAGAAGAGAGGCATAATCTAATTGAGATCAGAATAGCTGTTTCTCCTGTAGTCACGGCAGTCCCATCCAGATGGGGCACTATGATTAATGCCTAATGAGCAAATAATCCATTAAATTAATATAAAACCATTTTTTAACAACACGGCTCACTTTAGGAGGGAATAAATAAATAAATTGAGACAGACGTGTTTCTTTCTTCTTTGTGTGTGTGTGTGTGGTTGTAATCAAACCGTGGCAAAGCTTCTCATTCGGTAAAGAGATTAGATTGTTTGCTCGCCCGGTTTACAAAAAAACAAAAACTAAATAAGAAAAGTGAGATTTGATGGTAGGGCGGACCCAAAATGCAACGGCTGGAACAATTACATACCCATTTAAATATCAAAATGCCAAACATTATCACAGCCAACTAGAAAATAATCAAAACAAAATTACTGGTGGTGAAACAATTTTTGTGTGAATGTCTGCCAGTGGCTGTGTGTGAATTGAAAAAGACAATTGACATGGCACCAGGGTTTTAACTTGAAAATAGATCCAATTATATTAGACAGAAAATATGGGAATAATATGCAATAGAAGGGCACATATAAAAGGTTTATCAAAGTTAAAATGTTGAATACAGTCTGCAAAATTAAACTTAAAACCAACTGACACATTTGATTGCACTTTAAATTATTTATATTCATCGAAAAGGGGTATTATAATGAAGGGACGGATCCTGCATCAGAGATATCGGATGCTTATGTCAGAAAGATCCATATTAATAAATGCTGACACCTTTCTTAGCCATTGTCCGTATTGATTTTTCATGATGGTTTCATCGGTGAGCACTATAACATACTTTAGCAGTAACTTTAGCAGGGCAGCTTGACCAAAAATCATTGAAAGTCCCTTTTTAATGCTTCATTACTGAAATGGGCTGCTCACATCATTCAGCCGAGTTGCTAATGAGGTGAAGTGTGAATTTAGGTTGATAAAAAAGATTATGCAATTACGTCAAGTTATTTATTTGCCTAACAGCAGTTTAACCTATGCTGACCGGCACTGTTTACATTTCATATGCAGTTTTTTACCATTTATACAGCTGGATTGTTGCTTTTTTTCCACTGTGAGGTGTGAGTTTTCCCGTCTCACATTTGATTTTCATAGATTACATTTTTTGTAGTTCAGTTATGATATTCTCTAAAAATGAATACACACATTTGTATTTTTTTTTTGCATAATTAAACGCATTAATAATTTAATTGTAAAATTACCATTTTAAATGAATACATATACCTGTATACTGTACATATTAATATTATATTAATAATATTACCCACCTGCTTCCACCTGTCCATGCTATCATAATCAGTCTGAAACTCCATATTTAATTCAGGTGAGCAGCGTACGGAGAAGCAAGACTTCAATTCACTTTGAGAGCAGGACTGCACTTTCCATTCCATAAACATCTAGAATTAGATTGGACACACTTTAACTCATTGGCTGTAAATTGGTGAGACTTTGAGGTCACCAGACTTTACTGAGCTATTATAACATGCCGGTGAGTGACCTCTTCAAGAAACAAAAATACAACAAGACAAGCCTGTTGCAATGTTGAGGATGAGAAACTGTACAGCACTGAACACCCCTGCCCATATTGTTCAGAACAGATCATTCAGGAAAACTGAATTATTAAAACACTTTATCACTTTCAGGGTCAAATATATTGAGCCTGCTTGGGTGTATGTGGGTGGAAGCAGAGATTGATTGTCTTTTTCACAGTGGTTTTACATTTCTGCATGCTCTTAAGTGAGTTCCCTCTCTCTTATTGGCTGCCGAAAGGATCCTGTCAGATAAAAACCAGTAGGAAGGATTTGATGTCCTGATTCAGTAACTGTGCATGAAACTTCTGAACTTTGTATTATGCTGTAAATATAGCAATTTATAAATTAATCCGGGTTGTTGGTTGATACAAGAAAATTAGATTCAAATGTGGGCATTGTAACTTGGTGTTGAAAAAAACAGCATATGCTGGTTTGGTATGTTTTGAAGCATGGCAGCTGGTTTGAGCTGGTTTAAGCTGGTCCTTAGCTGGTCATGAGATGGTCACGTGCTGGTTCTAAGCTGGCCCTCATAGAAACTAGCTCATAACCAGCTCAGAACCAGCTTAAACCATCTCATAACCAACTAAGGACCAGCATAGCTGGCATGCTTTAAAACACCTAACCAGCATGTGCTGTTTTTGTTTGCAGGGTGTCAAGACTTCCGGTCTCATCTGCTTCCATTTATTTCAACTGTTTGAAAACTGTCCGTTATACTGTTTGATAGTGGAAACTGTCACTTATCATATTATATTAAAAAAAATATTAATATTGTTTGTAGTGCTAATTGTTTTTTACCATTTACAGCATTTTTTATTCTTCCCATTATTAAAGCAGCAAATGAATCAGTGCCCACAATCACAGAAAAAAAGCTTAATTCCACATAAGGTGAATACAAGTATCCTGAGATCCTGCATGCTTAGAAAGATTTTACAGAATAATCTGTTAAATCAGGTTTTTAGTGCACGCTTCATTACTCTTTATAATTTGTTTACAATTTAAAATTCTTCACTATGTTTTAGCTAATGGTTACCTCATTACTGATCTTCAATCTCCAAATCTACCCAGTACATCAGCATTGCTCTCCTCACTCTCTTATATCAGCCTCTGAAATTAAGTTGAGAGCCATAAACTCGACTGCCATAAAAGAGGTTAAACAAATAAAAGCCGATTTGCCTGTTTCCAAGAAAATAAAGTAAATGCACATTACTGAACATACTTGACAAGATTGATCTGCTGGCTTGGTTTATGCCTTTTATTTTCATTTTGGGGTGTGCCTTCACTTTAAAAAAAAAGATTGTTGGTTTAACTTTAAAAAAGTACATTACCTGGTTGCCGAAAAATGTTGAGTTCATTGAAATTAAACATTTGAGTTAATGCAACAAAGATTGGTTTAATAAATAGAAACTCAAAATATTATTTTACTTGTTATTTGAACCACATTAATGATAAAGTTGATTTGACAAATTATACAAAGTTGTGATAAAAATTAATGAAAATATTATTTTTTTACAGCATACTGGCCACTTTACATTTTCATTTAAATTTAATGATGATAGTTTAGTTACAGTATTTACCCAGATTATTTATGATTATATTATTCTATATTATACTAATTATAATATATTATATTATATTATATTATATTTTGTGCTGGGAAATCGATTAATCGTGATTAATCGCATCCAAAATAAAAGTTTGTGTGTGTGTGTATAATTATTATGTATATATAAATACACACTCCTTCATGTGTATATTTAAGAAATATTTGCATGCATATACTGTATGTATATATATATATATGTATATATATATATATATGTATATATGTATATATGTATATATATATATATATATATATATATATATATATATATATATATATATATATATATATATATATACATATACATATACATATACATATACATATACATATACATATATATATATATATATATATATATATATATATATATATATATATATATATATATATATATATATATATATACACATGCATGTGTGTGTATTTATATATAAATAATAACTATACACATACATATATTCTGTAAACACAAACTTTGATTTTGGATTAAGCGATTGCCCAGCATTTATATTAATATTATATTATATTATATTATATTATATTATATTATATTATATTATATTATATTATATATATTATATTATATTATATTATATTATATTATATTATATTATATTATATTATATTATATTATATTATATTATATTATATTATATTATATTATATTATATTATATATTATTTCCCTAAATAGGCATATAAAGTCTTTGCTACTTGGGTGGGGAGTGGATCAGGGCTCTTGTAACAGCAGGAGCTGCTGTGAGACAAATTGCTACAAATTGTGAATTTTCCATTCTAGAGGATTACAAAGAGGCCCCATTGAGATGCTCTCCACAGCACACACACAAGAGCAGCAGGAAACCAGAGCAAAGCTTAATGAACAATGAAGCTGAGGGAATTATCTGAGTGACAGCCAGCGTCTTTTCAGTATGAGTTCTCAAGAAAACTCTTAAGTCACTGATCCTCCTTAAAGGTGAAAGCGCAGCTTGTGAGAATTTATTTGATCAACTTTTGTTTTTCAAAAAAATATTTGCCACGGAGGGAAAATCAATTAATAAATAAAAATAATATAATATTTAATTAAAATATTATCAATTTAAATATACATACTTTGTTGTTGTTGTTTTTAAACAGTTTTGTTTGATCAGTTGCAATTTTATGTGGTTTCACAGGTAAGGTCCAGATCTAAAACATTAAATAAGCAACTGAAATACAGATTTATGAACCTGCTCCGTTCTGATTTTTCAAGTATGTTTGGTCTTTGGTCCTGAGAAGGTTAATATTTACTCTCACAGTTGTCCCACAGGCCTTCAAGACCTTGCCTTGCTTGAGAACAGACACAACTTGTGTTGTCTAAAGTGAGAGGTGAGAGAGGCAAGACCCAGGAGAGCTTGATTTATGGTCGTGCTCACCAGAAAACGCTCTTTTATGTACCTAATCCTGCCTGGGAAAGTTGGTATACATGATAGAAAGTTGTCAGTTCCACGCAAATAGAGTGAGCAAAACAAGGCTCGAATTGTTCTTTTTTTCTCCTTGTCAATTTGCTCCCGGGCTATAATGCTATTTTCCCATGCTCGCCAAGGCCCTGTCGTTTGTTTAGCAATGTCGCAATTGGGTGTTAATGCCTCTTTAGTTATGTCACCCCTGTCTGTTGAGGAGCAGGAGAGGCGCCTCTGCTGTTTCAGAAAGGGGAAATTAAGACAGTGTCACTGTGAGGTCAGAAAGTGATAGTGCAGGAATCTAATGCTCTTCACACCGTGACTGGGAAGAATCTAACATATCCCTTGGCAGCTGCTCTCTTCTGCCATTTCAGGACATTTATTATTGCTTTTGTATTACTATAGACTGTACATATATTACACCACTCATCAAATAATTAAACACATGGATATTAAATATTGTTTTGAGTTGAATTATTTGATATTTTTACCTGTATTATCATAAAGTTAGTCCATTACAATAATGTAAAAAAAAAAATCCTTTCAACAAGACAAACACGTAAACAATATTAATATGAATACTGAAGACCTCTAAGACACAAAATAGAATCATGTTGTATTTATATGAAATAAGAGAAAGAGCATGCAAATACACTGAAAAAAAATGGTGTAAAGTAATTAAATGCAAATTAATTTTCAGAATTAATTACAAAGAAGCAGCAAGTAACACATTAAATAAAAATTAAATACAATTTTGAAGTAGAAATCAAGATTTAAATAGTGTTTCCTTGTCAAATTATTGCAGTATAATTATATATTTGGTCTGATCAACCAAAAAATTTTGCAAGGTGGCGATTTTTATAGATGAACCACCATTGAACTTAATCATAGTGGTGCGTAAGCAGATCATACAAAAATTAGTTTGAATACGAGTGAGTTTGAATACGACTTCATACAAATATAGCCACCAATTCGTACAAATTGCCATGAGAGTATGTTTGTCTGATATACAGTTCCCATGGATGACAAAGAGCCTTAAGAACTAGCATAGAAAAACATTAAACACAAATAAATCTCTCACTTAACATTAATCTTGCACAAAAAATAACTTAATTTTAGCATTTACTTTCCCTTTTCAGTGTCATGTCAAATCATGCTGGAAAATATCAATCCCAGCCCAGTTTCAGTTCAACTTAAAGTGATAGTTCACCCAAAAATGAAAATTAGCCCATGATTTACTCACCTTCAAGCCATAGGTGACTTTTTCTTTCAGACGAATACAATTGGTATTATATAAAACATTTTTACTGGTTCTTCCAAGTATTATAAAGGCAGTGAATGGCAGCCCAAAATGTATAGCCCAAAAAAGTGTATCCATCCATTATAAAAGTAATCCACACGGCTCCAGGGGGTTAATAAAGACCTTCTGAAGCCAATCAATGTTTTTTTTGTAAGAAAAATATCCATATTTAACATATTATACAGTAAAGTACAATATCAAGCTTCCAGTGGACCGCCTTCAGTTACTGGAAAAAGAGTAACTGGTGTGACAATGACGTCGGACATAGCGTAAGCGTTTTGAACTGCGAGAGGCGTTACACTTTCTTTGTAAGTTGAATACGGAAGGCATTTTCATTATAATGCTTAGATTAGCCAGGACATATATAACTCTGATTGTATTTGTCTGAAAGAAGAATAGGCTTGAGAGTGAGTATGGGATAATTTTCATTGTTTGGTGAATTCCTTTAAATTTGTCTAAATTATAAAGAAACAAGCTCATAAAACTCAAAACAATGAAACAATTAAGATTGCTTAAAATGTGTCAGTTCTGTGAACTCAAAAGAAAAAGAAAGTTCTAAATACTCATAAAAGTTCATTTGATTGAACTAATTTGTTTAATTTGAGTTACCTCTACTCAAACAAATTAATTATTTTGAGTGTTAGGGTTTACAGTGTACAGATGGTGCGTTTGACCATTCAGAAAAACGTATTTCAGTATTTTCACGGACCTGTGTAATAAGAGCCCAAAATTAACTGAGTTCAGTTAAGTGTGTCTACTATTGAGCTCTAAATTATGGTTCTACAGGAACAGGAATGTTCATTTATAATCTATGCCTTTTGTTTGCTCAGAAGCTTTGACACAGCCTTTCCCGTCTAAACTTTTGACCCCTGGTCACTGTGGTACAGCTGATGGTGTTTGAGGAGCACGTAATGGGACTCATTTCAGATGGAATCATTCCAAGTGTAAACAATGATTCCGATGCCTCATCCAGATTCTCCTCACACACTTAGAGGAAGGAGATCCTGGCCTCATTACTGCAGCCAGTGTGACGATCATGTCCAGAGCCAGGGGGGCTTGACATTTTGCCCTCTTCCATGAGGTGAACTTCTTACTATTGTCTTTAATATAGAAGTCGTTCAGCCAATATTTCTGGTGCATTTGATCATCGATTTACTTGATGATAAATATCTAGAAACGTGATTGGTGTTTTTGTTGATTTAACTTCAAATCATTAAAAAGATGTAGCTGTGTATTGATATATTTTGATTTTATATGCAAAAACAATACATGTGCATGAACCTCCTCAATGGTTTTCACCAAAACGTCTTTCTTTTTGCCTTGTTTGAATTGTCTGTTTGACCTTGCAATCTCAATTGCAAACCAGCAGGAACCCACGGTTTGTGTTTGTTTTATTGACTAGCCACAGACCAGAGTTGTACCTCCTTAGAGTTAAATGGGTTTTCATTTTTTATTGGCAGGCCACTGACAGAGGTGTTTTATTGAAGCTCTTTAGAGTTTAACAGCTCGGGGCATCAATGTGTGCTAAAGAGATGCCTATAAAATCAAACAAAATGAAGTAAAATAAAAATGAGATGAGGAACACCTCAAAGGTAATGGGAAGTAAAAAATTAGAACCATTAACCTCAGGTGATTAAACGGTAGCAATGGCCTGTTTAGGTTTATCACTTTAACATGCTCAAGCATTATTTTGTCATATCTCACTGGTTCACGTGCTGTTTCAAAATGTTCTGCTTCCCAGAATCAGTAGGCAAACTTGATGTGCACAACACTGACTATGTCCTTCCAAATACCATTGGATAAACATCTAATCCGAATAGGTTGCCCAGAACATAATTTTTTAGTTTTCAAGAAGAGCATTTATATACTGCTTCCAATATCCAGTGACAGCAATAGTGACAAATATATCCATGAAAAATAAAGAGGCATGAATAAGATATAGCCTGGTGAACTTGAGGTCTCGTCATTATTGATTATGGAAATATGCCTGACTATGACCTAGGTATTTTATGAGCCTTAAGCATTGATTAAATACACACCAAAACATCTTTGGCAGTAAAATCAGGAGTCCATTTAATTAGTGTCCCTCCTGTCTTGAATTCTTCCTCTTTAAAAGCATTTCATTCTTTTATGTATTTACTTCCATTGTCCAAATATTAAATTAAGCTCGGTCCATACTGATGGCGAATGACCTCTTGTGGAACATTTGACCTCCGACTTTTGACAGAGAGGATCGTCTGGGCCTCTGGTCATGTGGTGAATCAGAGGCAAGAGGTCAGAGCAATGCACTTAAGTTCTTCTCTGCCCATCGTCCTCCATGCGCTTGCATGAGGCTACAGACTCAGATTCGGCATTCAGATCAATAGATTCTCAAAGATTGACTTCATAAGTAGGTCATAAGAAGCATTTTAGATATTAGCGCCGGTCAGCAAGAGGCTGCTTAGAGTTCATGCTCTGGTCTCTCACTTAAGCTCTCACACTAGCAATAAAACTGAGAAACATATACATGAATCATCTAAATTCAATAGGCAGAAAGAGAAAGAAAAAGGCTGGATAATAGTCTCCTCCAACGATAGACAGTTAAACAACTGAGTTTTTGAGTTCAATTATTTTCATTTGTTTGCTTGGGGTGGGGAGGGGGGGTTTCCTTCTTTGCTTTTGTCTTTTTAATTGTACAACTGAGTTTTTGAGTTTTCATGTGTTTGTTTTGTTTTTTTGCTTTGTTTTTTTCTTTGCTTTGTTGTTGTCTTTTAAACAACTGAGTTTTTAAGTATTTTCTCAATATTTTTATTTTGTTTTGTGCTTTGTTTTTTTTCTTTGCTTTGCTGTTGTCTTTTTTGTTGCGTTTTTGAGTTAAACCTTTTGTTTTTTGTGTGTTTTATTTGTTTCGGTTTTTGTTTTGCTTTGTTTTGGGGGTTTGCTTTACTGATGTTTTTGTTTTGCTTTGATGTGTTTTTTTTCTTTTCTTTATTTTGATGATTTTTTATTGATCTTGTTTATTGTTGTGGTTGTTAATTTTAAATTGTAAATCGGTTTATTCTTCATCACTGAAATTGTGCCATTGGTCCTTTAAATTGTGTCTGAGGTTGTTATTTGAGTAATTAATAGCTAATATATTTAGTCTATATTTTAAATTTATATCGCAAGTTATTAATAAAATGATATTAACATTATTTTCTCAGTCAAACATTAAGTGACGACCACATAAAAGGTTTTAGTGGCCAGGTTTAATTTCCCACAGCACTGTTTCTACAACGATAACACATTGCAGTATCATGACCTAATTTAGTATATATCAGTTTGAACCACTAGCAAAAAAAAAATATATATATATATGAAAGACATCACTTCAGACAAATGACAGAAAGATACGCCCCAGCTCATCAATGAAATTCACGCTGCGAGTTAGTTTAAAATTCCATATTTCTAGTACGCGGGGCAGAAGAATACCACCCAGAGCTGCGGGATAATATAATTTCCATGTTCACTTTTTCATCATTTTTCATCAGACCCAATATTTAATGCTGTTAGCCAGAACGCACCGGCGGTCACAATGAAAAGCTTGTCAATGGCCGCATGTGTCAGACACAGCCGCTATTGAGTGAGCTGTCTCTGTAATGGAGTGACGAGTCTGGGGAGAGACACCCCCTGAAACACATTTGGGTAATATGCCAGGGCAGTTCCTGTTTATCATGTGATTCATTCACGAACGGGCGCGGTACATTATGTACATAATTCACTGCTTACATTTGTCAAAACATGGGTTTGTATGAGAGCTAATGATCCGCATTAAATTAATGACACCATAAAGGAGAAAAATCCACTGTTCATGCAGGCATGACAGGATCCACTGGCCCTGCTAAAGCATTAAACTTATAAGAGGGTAATCAGGCCCTGAAAACACATCCAGCCAAACACAACACGGCAAACGGCGTGGGGAATGTACCGTAGGCCTACTCACTACTATGTGCGGTTCATAAAACATTTTTCTAGCCGTTTTGTGCGATATCCCCTGAGACGACCAAAATTGTCTACAAAGTATATGCTGTAAATGAAATTAAAAATAGTACTTTATAACTACACTTGAACTATAGGGTAAATGATTATATTACCATTACATTTATTATAAAATAGGTCTGTCAAATCATTAATCGCGATTAATCGCATCCAAAATAAAAGTTTAGCCTAATATATGTGTACCAGGTTATAATTAGGCTATTATGTATATTTGAATACACACACACATTAGCCTACCTGTATTCAAGAAATATTTCCATGTATATACTGTATATATATTTATATCATTTATATTAGGCCTATATATAAATATAAATATTTCATATATAAATATAAAAGAAATCTTAAATATATGCATATGTTTGCATTTATATATACATCATACACTCCTAAAGGATTATTAGGAACACCTGTTCAATTTCTCATTAATGCAATTATCTAATCAACCAATCACAATCTCAGTTGCTTCAATGCATTTAGGGGTCGTCCGGTCAAGACAATCTGAATGTCAGAATGGGAAAGAAAGGTGATTAAGCAATTTTGAGCTTGACATGGTTGTTGGTGCCAGATGGGCGGGTCTGAGTATTTCACAATCTGCTCAGTTACTGGGATTTTCACGCATAACCATTTCTAGGGTTTACAAAGAATGGTGTGAAAAGGGAAAAACATCCAGTATATGGCAGTCCTGTGGGCGAAAATGCCTTGTTGATGCTAGAGGTCAGAGGAGAATGGGCCGACTGATTCAAGCTGATAGAAGAGCAACTTTGACTGAAATAATCACTTGTTACAACCGAGGTATGCGGCAAAGCATTTGTGAAGCCACAACACACACAACCTTGAGGCGGATGGGCTACAACAGCAGAAGACCCACCGGGTACCACTCATCTTCACTACAAATAGGAAAAAGAGGCTACTGTAACAAGGTTCATTGTTGTGGGAAGGAAGGAGGCGGGAACCGCGAACGCGTTCAAAAGACTTTAATACAATAAATAAACAAAAGGAAAGTAAATCGCGGGCAGCCCCTCACAGGCGACTGCCCGCACACACAACAAAACATAAACAAAACTCAACGTAAAGTCCAGGCCTGGTCCTCTCCTTTCCTGAACTCGCCCGTCCTTTTATGTCTTGAGCTCCTCATGAGAGGACTTGAGACCAGTGTGTCTCGCCACAGGTGACGCGTTAATTAACAATCACTCACCGTTCTCCACTCGCTCCTCCCATGTCGCTCGTTCGTCCACCTCGACACATACCCCCATCGCCCCTCGCAGGCCGGGGTACCCTGAGACGGCGCCTACTTCCCGAGGGCCCAATCTCGGCGCCTTCGCGTCACGGGTATGGGCAGGCGAGGCGAGAAAGCGGGAGCCGGAGACACAAGCGACAGGACGAGTGGAGAGAAAAAAAAATTCTGTTCCGTTTCCTGGACACACTGCGCTCGGTCCTCAGCCAGCCGAGAGGCTCTTCCTCGCGTGCCATGCGATGGTACTGGGCCTCGATGGATGGCTCGATCCTCCTCCGCCCCTGGCGGCCGGCGGTTGGCTCCTCCGTTTGAGGGCAGCCGGCAGCGAGTCCCGCGCTCCCTGCTCCTCCCCATCATGGCGGATGGCAGCAGGCTCCGGCCCATGGCGGCGCCGGTGACTCCTCCGCTCCTCCAGGACGGCCGCCACCCCACATCGACCCAGGGGCACGGCAGCGAGGTCTTCGCCCCACCGCTCTTCAGCCGCTCCAGCACCATCGCCTCGGGCAGCCACTCGCGGTCTCTCTTCACCCGCTGCCCGACCTCCTCAGCACCGCGATCCCCTCAGCAGCGAGGGCTCTCCGACAGCATGTCGCTCCTTCCTCCCGGTTTCGGCACCAATGTAACGAGGTTCGTTGTTGTGGGAAGGAAGGAGGTGGGAACGCGTTCAAAAGACTTTAATACAATAAATAAACAAAAGGAAAGTAAATCGCGGGCAGCCCTCACGGACGACTGCCCGCACACACAACAAAACATAAACAAAACTCAACGTAAAGTCCAGGTCTGGTCCGCTCGTCCTTTCCTGAACTCGCCCGTCCTTTTATGTCTCCGAGCTCCCTCATGAGAGGACTTGAGACCGGTGTGTCTCGCCACAGGTGACGCGTTAATTAACAGTCACGCACCGGTCTACACTCGCTCCTCCCATGTCGCTGCGTTCGCCCACCTCGCCATAGCTACAATTTGCGAGCTCACCAAAATTGGACAGTTGAAGATTGGAAAAATGTTGCCTGGTCTGATGAGTCTCGATTTCTGTTGAGACATTCAGATGGTAGAGTCAGAATTTGGCATAAACAGAATGAGAACATCGACCCATCATGCCTTGTTACCACTGTGCAGGCTGGTGGTGGTGGTGTAATGGTGTGGGGGATGTTTTCTTGGCACACTTTAGGCCCCTTAGTGGCAATTGGGCATCGTTTAAATGCCACAGCCTACTTGAGCATTGTTTCTGACCATGTCCATCCCTTAATGACAACCATGTACCCATCCTCTGATGGCTACTTACAGCAGGATAATGCACCATGTCACAAAGCTCGAATCATTTCAAATTGGTTTCTTGAACATGACAATGAGTTCACTGTACTAAAATGGCCCCCACAGTCACCAGATCTCAACCCAATAGAGCATCTTTGGGATGTGGTGGAACGGGAGCGTGCCCTGGATGTGCATCCCACAAATCTCCATCAACTGCAAGATGCTATCCTATCAATATGGGCCAACATTTCTAAAGAATGCTTTCAGCACCTTGTTGAATCAATGCCACGTAGAATTAAGGCAGTTCTGAAGGCGAAAGGGGATCAAACACAGTATTAGTATGGTGTTCCTAATAATCCTTTAGGTGAGTGTAATTAAACATACACACATATATTATGTAAAAAAAACTCTTATTTTTGATGTGATTAATCGTTTGACAGCACTATTATAAATCATTATATAATTTATTATAATAATTTTATATGTATATATATATATATATATATATATATATATATATATATATACACACACACACACAAAAACACACAAAATAATTAATGTATACAGGTAAAAAAAAAAAAAAAAAAAAAACATTTTATAGAGGCTTGTTCAATCTGGTACTGATTCTGATTGAGTACTTAATTGTTTCTTAATTGTTGATTCTGATGTCTCAATTGTTACTTAATTGTTTCTCAAGCCATGGAGGGAGGGGTGGCGAGATGTAGTTATTTTGACCTCAAATATCCCACTTGGTCTTGTTCTAGATCACATTGTGGCGGAGGCGTGGTTCCGCTGCAGCGGGAGAAAGAGAGCGGAGCAGAGCGGTCGGTAAGTAGGTCAAGCAGATGATAACACCTGTCTCTGATTATAGTAATTGGCGTGGAGAGAGCGCTGATAAGCCGCGGCCGAGAGAGAGAGAGAGAATTGACTGGGACTACACGCACGCTGCTGAGAGTGAACGAGAGAAACAGCTATTGCTGAGAACTGAACGGGGCGACCCATATCGTGAATTGAGTGTACGAGCCACTACGGTGTGCCGGTGTGAAACGGGCGACCCATATCGTGGATTTTGAGTGTATCGCCAGAGAGCGTCTGTCTGTGAGTGAGAAAAATAAAAGTGTGTAAAAGTCCCAGTCAAGCCGACCCTGTGTCTTCTTCCTGCCCTCAACAAACGAACCTTACTACACTGGTGCCGAAACCCGGGAGGAAGAAGACCGGAGCCGCCGCCATGCAAGCGCCGTCAGCAACGCCATTTGCGGACATCATCCAGGCACTCGCGGGCCTGCACAAAGAACAACACCAGTCAATGCTGGAGATCAGGAGGAGCAGGAGCGGCGATTCCAGGCGCTCCTCCTGGCCCAGCAGCAGGACGCGAGCTGTTCCGGAGCTGCCTTGACCGGGAGGTTCCGCCGAGATCCATCATCAACCCGGCCAGCGCCACCCGCATGCAGCTGACCAAGATGGGACCGCAGGGCGATCCGGAAGCCTTCTTGGACTTGTTCGAGCGGTCCGCGGAAGCATGTGGGTGGCAGCGACTGGACTGGCGGTGCGCCTCATCCCGCTGCTGTCCGGGAGGCGCAGATAGCGCCCAACAACTACCAGTCCAGAACCTCCTGGTCTATGATGACCTACGGAGGGCCATCCTTCAGCGGGTCGGTCGCTCCCCCGAACAACATCGCCAGCGATTCCGGTCGCTGACACTGGGGGAGAACAGCCGGCCCTTCGTGATGGCCCAGCAGCTCCGGGACGCCTGCCGCAGATGGCTGATGGCGGACCAGTCGACGGTCGACCAGGTTGTGGATCGAGTGGCACTGGAGCAGTTTATTGCGCGGTTGCCCAGGAAAACCGCGCAATGGGTCCAGTGCCACAGGCCGTCGCTGGACCAAGCCATCGAGCTGGCGGAGGATCAAATGGTGGCGTGCCCAGGGGTCGGCGAACCCCTGCCGGCGGCTTCTCTCTCTCTCTCACCCCTCCCCTTCCTCTTCTTTTCCTTCCTCCCCGTCTCTCTCAAAACCTGACCCGCCTCCTAGGTATCGCGCGGGGGGGGTGCCTCCCAGGCCGGCCCCAAGATGGAGGATGGGTGGTTCAGGAGAACCACCCGCGACCACCCAGTCAGCGCCGAGGGGAGGTGGAGGAGCTCCAGATCCGGTACCGCTGGCGGGCCGCCCTGCGATCTCTCCACGCCAGTTCCCGGGCCTGCTTCCAGCCACTAGGGCGGCGGGGAGGCCTGGGCCGGCGTGTTGGCGTTGTGGGGACCCTGGACACTTTATAGAACAGTGTCCGTTGATGGAGGTGGGGACGCTGGTCAGGGTCCCCGACGCGCCCCACGCTGCCCCCGATCAAGCTGGACTGTACCAAATACCTGTGAGTATCAAGGAGTGCGTATCAGGCTCTGGTGGATTCAGGTTGTAACCAGACCTCCGTACACCAAAGCCTGATTCAGCCCGGGGCATGGGATAAGCGCCGCATGGTTATGGTGAGGTGTGTGCACGGGGAGGTGAGAGAATACCCGTTAGTGCCAATGGATTTTCTATTCAGGGGAAAAAACCATAGAGTTGAGGTGGCAGTTAACCAGCACCTCCGGCACCCACTGATTTTGGGGACAAATTGGCCAGGTTTTAATGAATTATTGGGATGTTTGTGTGGGTGCCTCTTGGGAAAAAAAGAGACAGGAAGGTGGCGGTTGCACAGGCGGGGAGGTGGAGCCGGGACCACTGGGCACTGATCCGGGGAACTGAGCGCCACGGAAACGCCAGTGTTTTCGAATGCGATGACTTTCCCTGGAACAGTCCCAGGATGAAACGCTCAAAAATGCTTTCAATCAGGTCTGTGCCATCGACGGCCATCCTCCGTCCTGATCAACCGCTCACTTTTCCTTATTTTTCTCTGATAAAGGACCGGTTGTATAGGGTGACCCAAGATGCCCAAACAAAGCAGACTACAACCCAGTTGTTAATTCCTAAAAGCCGCCGGAAATGCTTTTCCAGGCGGCTCATCACAATCCTATGGCCGGGCATTTAGGGCAAATAGCGACACTAAACCGCCTCATGGCCCGGTTCTTTTGGCCGGGCATTCACGAGAATGTACGCCCGGTGGTGTGCGTCTTGTCGTGAATGTCAGTTGGTAAATCCACCGGCCCAACCAAAAGCACCATTGTGCCCCTCCCGTTGATGCAGGTCCCCTTGAAAGAATTGGGATGGACCTCGCCGCCATTAGAGCGGTCAGCCCGTGGACATCGCTTTGCATTAGTCCTAGTGGATTATGCAACGCGATATCCGAGGCAGTGCCACTGCGTAACATTTCGCGAAAAGTGTCGCGGTGCACTGTTCTCCTAATCTCCGGTGGGAATCGAAAGAGATTCTCACCGATCAAGGCACGGCGTTTATGTCACGGACAATCCGCGAACTTTACGGATTATTGGGCATTAAGTCTATTCGGACCAGCGTCTATCACCCACAAACAGACGGGCTGGTAGAAAGATTTAATCGCACGTTAAAAACAATGATTCGTAAATTCGTTCACGAAGACGCCAAAAATTGGGACAAATGGCTAGAACCTCTCTTGTTCGCTGTCCGCGAGGTCCCCCAAGCCTCCACGGGGTTTTCCCCCTTCGAGCTTCTCTATGGCCGCCAGCCCCGAGGGGTTTTGGATGTCATTAGGGAAGCTTGGGAGGACGGACCGCTAGTAAAACGAAATTCAGTTTGTATTGGACCTGAGAACAAAACTCCACACGCTGCGGCTTTCGATGGAGAATTTGTTACAGGCTCAAGACAAACAGAGACAGCTGTACAACAAAGGGGCTAGATTAAGACAATTTGCACCGGGAGAGAAAGTACTTCTGTTACTCCCCACCTCTAGTTCTAAATTACTCGCCAAGTGGCAAGGACCGTTTGAGGTCACACGACGAGTAGGGGATCTGAACTATGAGGTCATTCGGTCCGACAGGGACGGGGCACGTCAGATATATCATATCAATTTATTAAAAAAATGGGTTGAGGCCGAGGCTGTGATGCTGGCGACGGTAGTGAGTGGAGAGGATGATCTCGGACCAGAGGCGGTTCAAAAGACACAATCTCCCGCTCTGGTCCCGGGGGGAGATCACCTCTCACCCTCCCAGCTCATAGACCTCAAACAATTACAGGCGGAGTTCGGACAGACCTCATCCAACACCACGTTGAGACCGAGCCGGGCGTCGTTGTACGCAGCCGACCATATAGGTTGCCTGAACACAAGAAAGAAGTGGTTCAGGCCGAATTAGAGGCAATGTTAGAGATGGGGGTAATAGAAGAATCCAACAGTGACTGGGCGAGCCCGATCGTTTGGTACCAAAACCTGACGGCTCGGTCCGGTTCTGTGTGGATTACAGAAAAGTCAACGCGTGTCGAAATTTGATGCATATCCCATGCCACGGATTGACGAATTGCTTGATCGGCTGGGTACTGCTCGTTTTTATTCGACACTGGACTTGACAAAGGGTTACTGGCAGATCCTTGTCTCCAGTAACCAAAGAGAAACAGCTTTCACCACGCCGTTTGGATTGCACCACCGTTACGCTTCCTTCGGGCTGTTCGGGCACCCGACTTTTCAGCGCCTGATGGACCGAATCCTTCGGCCGCATGCTGCATATGCCGCTGCTTATCTAGATGATATCATCATTTATAGTGGGGACTGGCAGCGCCATATGCAGCATTTGCGAGCAGTCCTCAGGTCGCTGAGAAGGGCGGGGCTCACGGCCAACCCGAAGAAGTGTGCGATTGGGCGGGTGGAAGTAAGATATCTGGGCTTCCACTTGGGTCATGGGCAGGTGCGTCCCCAAATTAATAACATGGTCTTTTCGTTCACATGTGTTTGTAGCTCCGTCGAATTGACTCATAATCCTTGATTTTCTTCTTAACACTCGCTTACAAAGCGAATACTTTCTATTAATTACAGCGTGTGAACATATCACCGATACGATTCTCTAAAAAAACAACAATCGGATTGCTTTGATATCGCTACTTATATCCGAACTTCCGCTACTAGCGTAGACCGCTAGCATTGCACGCATGGTAACTTATTTACACCAGTAACCAGTGAAACCTACAATTCGCCATTGTAGCACATTTACTACAATGGCGAATAACTCGGATGTGTGTCTAATGTTACCTTTGAGTGCAGGTGAGGACACGCGTCGAGCTGCATTCGGTGCAGTTGGAGTTGGAGTCGTTGGACAAGCAGATTCGCGACCTACAAGACAGACGAGCCGTGCTGATAGAGCGGCGTTCAGCGCTGGAAACATCACGCCGATGCTCACAAGTCAGTGGTTGGTAACCTTTTGACTCCGACCTCGTCTACTCCGTGTGTTTCTCTGCACAGGACCCAAGCACCCAGGACGCGATCATCCCTGGTTTCGTTCACTCCGGCACCGACACAGCACCATGGACCCTGGGTGTTTCCACAGCGGAAGACGCGAGCCAGGACCAGAGCAAGGACCTCTCCACCCCTCCCGGTTCGAGATCTCCACTCAGAACCGCTTCTCCTCTTCGCGACGGAACGCGACGCTGTGGTCATCGGTACTTCCATCGTCCGGCATGTCCGCGCTACTTCAGGTAAAGGTAAGGTGCGCACTCACTGCTTTCCTGGTGCTCGTGTTCTCGGCGTCGCTGCGCAGGTTCCGAGATCCTGAACGGTGACGAGCGATCGGAGCTGTCGTGCTGCACGCGGAACGAACGACATCAGGCTGCGGCAGACGGAGGTTCTGAAGAAGGACTACAGGAGTCTGGTCGAGACGGTGCGCAGAACATCGCCTGAAGCAACGATCATCGTGTCTGGACCCCTTCCCACGCACGACTAGGACATGAAAGGTTTAGTAGATTACTTGCTCTAAATGAATGGTTAATGTCATGGTGTAATGAACAGAAGCTGCTCTTTGTAAATAATTGGAATCTGTTTTGGGAGCGACCTAGGCTCTTCCGTCCTGATGGCCTCCACCCCAGCAGAATCGGAGCGGCTCTACTGTCGGACAACATCTCCAGGGCGTTACACACCACCATATGACTAGTAAGTCAAAGTTCAAATCACAGTCTTTGCTGTCCTAACTTAATTGACATAAGTACCAATGTAGAACATTATATAGAAACTGTGTCTATTCCTCGTTTAGTGAGGTCAAACTTTAAATCTACTGTAAGATCTAGGAAAAATCTAATTGTGATTAAACCAGAAAATCTCAATATTAGTGAACAAAAACAATTTCTAAAACTAGGTCTTCTAAACATTAGATCGCTCACACCTAAGGCGGTTATTGTAAATGAAATGGTCACAGATAATAGTTTCATGTACTTTGCCTTACTGAAACCTGGCTTAAGCCAAATGATTATTTCGGTCTAAATGAGTCTACTCCACCAGGATACTGTTATAAGCATGAGCCCGTCTGATTGGTCGTGGGCGGTGTTGCAATAATCTATAGAGATATTCTAAATGTTACTCAGAAAACAGGTCACAGGTTTAATTCGTTTGAAGTACTAGTGCTAAATGTTACGCTCTTAGATGTAAGAAAGAAAACCGTTTTATCTCTAGCCTTGGCTACTGTATATAGACCTCCAGGGCCCTATGCTGATTTCCTAAAAGAGTTTGCAGACTTTCTCTCAGATCTATTGGTCAATGTCGATAAAGCATTAATTGTTGGAGATTTTAACATACACGTAGATAACACAAATGATGCGTTAGGGGCTGCGTTTACAGATCTATTAAACTCCTTTGGGGTCAAGCAAAACGTCACTGGTCCCACTCATCGCCTTAATCACACACTAGATTTAATTATATCACATGGAACCAACCCAACCGATATAGATATTATACAACAAAGTGATGATGTCACTGACCATTACATGGTAACTTGCATACTGCGTACTGCTGAAATCTGTCATGTTGCGCCACGTTATCGACCAGGCAGAACGATCCTTCCAACCACTATAGATAGATTCTCAAATAGCTTACCTGATCTGTCTCAGCTGCTCAGTGAACCCAAACAAACAGATGAACTAGAGGAAATGACTAGCAGTATGAGCACCATTTTCTCTAGTACATTAGAAAATGTTGCACCAATTAGATTAAAAAGGTTAGAGAGAAACTAAAGCACCATGGTACAACAGTGCTACACATGTTATCAAGAGAGAAACTCGTAACTTAGAGCGTAAATGGAAACAAACTCATTTAGAGGTCTTTAGAATCGCGTGGAAAGATAGTATGTCACGTTATAAAAGGCCTTAAAAGCAGCCAGGGCTGAGCATCTCCGCAAACTAATAGAAAATAACCAAAATAATCCAAGGTTTTTATTTAACACCGTGGCTAGATTAACAAATAAACAAGCATCGCCTGAGCAAAATATTCCGTTACAGTTTAGTAGTAACGATTTTACGAATTTCTTCACTGAGAAAATAGAAAGCATCAGAAACAGAATTGTAAATGTACAACCTTTAATGATGTCTTATGATTCAACCTCAATTATCGCCCCTCAAGAACTACTACACCGCTTTACAACTATAGGACAGGAAGAGCTAAATAAACTTATCATTGCATCTAAATCAACAACATGTTTATTAGATCCAATACCCACTAAACTACTGAAAGAGCTGTTACCTGTAGTGGAAGAGCCTCTTCTCAATATTATTAACTCGTCTTTATCTTTAGGTCATGTTCCAAGAATATTCAAGTTGGCAGTCATAAAACCTCTCATTAAGAAGCCACAATTGGATCATAATAACCTAGCAAATTACAGACCCATTTCAAATCTTCCATTTATGTCTAAAATACTAGAAAAAGTTGTGTCTGCTCAATTGTGCTCTTTCTTGCAAGAAAATGATATCTATGAAAAATTTCAATCCAGTTCAGACCACACCATAGCACAGAAACTGCGCTCGTTAAAATCACAAATGATTTACTTCTAGCTTCTGACCAAGGCTGTATCTCAATACTAGTTCTACTTGATCTTAGTGCTGCGATACTATAGATCATAAAATACTCTTAGATCGACTTCAAAATTACACTGGTGTTCAGGGAAAGGCATTAAACTGGTTTAGATCGTACTTATCAGACCGCTACCATTTTGTCTGTCTAAATGGGGAAAAATCAAAGATAACGTCAGTAGACTATGGGGTGCCGCAAGGATCTGTGTTAGGCCCTCTGCTATTCTCAATATATATGCTGCCACTTGGTAATATTATAAGAAAACATGGAATTAATTTCCACTGTTATGCTGATGACACTCAATTATATATCTCATCACGACCAGATGAAAACGCTAAATTATCTAAACTGACAGCGTGTGTTGAAGATATTAAATACTGGATGACGTGTAATTTTCTGCTATTAAATTCAGATAAAACAGAGGTATTACTTATTGGTCCAAAAAACGGCCCACAAAACCTCTCACAATACAACTTAAACTTGGAAGGACGTCCTGTCACTTTATCCACTACAGTAAAAGACCTGGGTGTTATATTAGACCGCAACTTGTCTTTCGAAAATCATATTTCATATGTTACAAGAACAGCATTTTTCCACCTTAGAAACATTGCTAAGCTACGTAACATGCTATCTATTTCTGATGCAGAAAAGTTAGTTCATGCATTCATGACCTCAAGACTAGATTACTGTAATGCTTTATTAGCTGGTTGTCCTGCATCCTCAATAAACAAGCTACAGTTAGTCCAAAACGCAGCTGCTAGAGTTCTTACTAGGTCAAGAAAATATGATCATATAACACCAATTTTATCATCTCTACACTGGTTACCTATTAAGTTCCGTATCAATTACAAAGTATTGCTACTGACCTATAAAGCCCTAAATGGTTTAGCTCCAGTGTATTTAATGGATCTTCTATCGCCTACAATCCATCGCGCTCTTTAAGATCACTAAACTCGAGGCTTCTGGTCGTTCCTAGGATATCTAAGTCCACTAAAGGAGGGAGGGCATTTTCATATTTAGCTCCTAAACTCTGGAATAGCCTTCCTGATATTGTTCGAGGTTCAGACTCGCTGTCCCAGTTTAAAACTAGATTAAAGACGCATCTCTTTAGCCAAGCATTCACATTATAATTACCTTTATACTACAGTTAAATCGGATCGAAAGAATTAATATTCTGAACAGCAGCTATGCTAATTATTTCCCATCTGCTTTTCTGTTATTATCTCGGGACACTAGTCCCGAGGTAAATAGTTAGTCAGCTCCAGTTTGTATCCAGCCTCTCATGGAGACTTCAGATGCCCCAACACCTGTGATGAGACGACGACGCCTGTGAAGAGACGACTCAACGCCAGCGCTGTTATAGCGGCCTAAAATAATACATGATTGATTAACTTTTTCTAACATTTTTCAATGTACATTTATAAAATGCACTTTCTGTAAAGCTGCTTTGAAACAATGTGTATTGTGAAAAGCGCTATACAAATAAATTTGAATTGAATTGAATTGAATAAGTCCGCAGCGGTTGCGGCCTGCCCAAGACCCAAGACCAAAAAGGAGGTTAGACAGTTCCTGGGGCTGGCGGGATATTATCGGAGGTTTGTACCTAATTATTCGGACCTCGCCAGCCCGCTGACTGATCTAACTAAAAAGGAAGAACCAGATACAGTTCGGTGGGCGGAGCAGTGCCAGCAGGCTTTTACCCAGTTAAAGGCTGCCCTGTGTGGTGGACCGCTCTTACAGGCTCCTAACTTTTCTCTCCCATTCTTATTGCAGACGGACGCCTCGGACAGGGGTTGGGCGCAGTCCTGGCCCAGGAGGTGGAGGGTGAGGAGCGGCCGGTGCTGTACATCAGAAAGCTCTCTAAGAGAGAGACGATGTACAGCACCATAGAGAAGGAGTGTTTAGCCATCAGGTGGGCCGCCCTCACCCTTCGCTATTACCTCCTGGGGCGGGAGTTCACCCTCTGTTCGGATCACGCCCCTTGCAGTGGCTCCACCGCATGAAGGATACCAACGCGCGGATCACCCGTTGGTATCTAGCTTTACAGCCATTTAAGTTCAAGGTGGTCCACAGGCCGGGTGCTCAGATGGCTGCGGCTGACTTCCTCTCCCGGAGGAGGGGGAGGCTGCAGGCCGGATGGCTCCCCGGCCTGAGTCGGGCGGTGGGGGTATGTGGCGGAGGGGGCGTGGTTCCGCGAAAGCTGCAGCGGGAGAAAGAGAGCGGAGCAGAGCGGTCGGTAAGTAGGTCAAGCAGATGATAACACCTGTCTCTGATTATAGTAATTGGCGTGGAGAGAGCGCTGATAAGCCGCGGCCGGGAGAGAGAGCGAGAGAGAATTGGACTGGGACTACACGCACGCTGCTGAGAGTGAACGAGAGAAACAGCTATTGCTGAGAACTGAACGGGGCGACCCATATCGTGAATTGAGTGTACGAGCCACACGGTGTGCCGGTGTGAAACGGGCGACCCATATCGTGGATTTTGAGTGTATACGCCAGAGCGTCTGTCTGTGAGTGAGAAAAATAAAAGTGTGTAAAAGTCCCAGTCAAGCCGACCCTGTGTCTTCTTCCTGCCCTCAACAAACGAACCTTACTACACACATCAATTTGAATAAGAGTAAAGTAACAAAGAACTGTTTGCTTGTTTATTTCCTATTGTACAGTCTTCTTATACTTTTATAATGGCTAATATTATTCATTTAAATATGATTTTTCAAAAAATATTTTATATAAACAACATGTATTTGGTATTGAGAAAGGATTCGTTAGTGATTGTGATTTTGACTTCATTTAAAGTTACATTATTACACCATTAGATGGCAGCAAAGACTGTCTTTATGAGTGAGTCCGTATAGCAAAGACTTTTATATTAAAAGGGATTGAAACAAGGCTGTAAACAATGCATTTACTAGCCTGTCATGGGAACTCCCATGTTTAAAGGACAAAGACAAAGATAGAGTTCCTCAGATATTCAAACAGATTTTATGATGATAAATATAAGATTGACATTGACCAGAAGAATATCAAACACGATCTCATGACGATGCATATCAATAGTACGAGTGTGCAATCTCCTAGAATGTATACGGCAGTTTTGACGTGCATATGCTACGCAGTTTTTCGCGTGCATATGATACGCACTTTATGGCGTGTATATGACACGCTTTTGGGTAGGGTGATGGTGGGGGTGTGGGGGGTTCGTACGTATAATACGCCATAAAGTGCGTATCATATGCACGCAAAAACTCATTTTGGTGTATACATTCTACGAGATTGCACACTCGTATATCAGCTAGATGCAGGTAATGCACTCGCTTAGTCAATCTCTCTCGAATTCGCCTATGGTCGAAATCACAGTCATGCATGCTGATATACAGCCTTATCACACAGCTACAAGTGTGATATTGCTTATATAATCTAAAAAATGCAGGGTTGTTTCGACCCATGTTTGGGTCAAATATGGAGAAACTCAACTGTTGGTTTACATTTTTTAATTAAACCCGGCTGGTTTGTCCATATTTGACCCAAACTTAACCCAGCATTGTTAGTGTGTGTATAGGCCTAATGTTCATAATTAGGTTCATAATAGAAATTATAATCACCTGAGTAATCTCACTTTTTCTCCCCATCACTTTTGATCAATCCTTTAGAGCTGGATGACACTTGGCTTCAACTCTGTGTCCTCCAATAGCAGGAAGTACACTATCAGCTGATTTGTGCTCTACCCATAATCCTCCCTCTCTCTCTCCTGCTCAATGTCACTATAGCTGAATGATATGAGACGTGACAGAGCTTGTCCACTACTTTAATTTCATTAAAAGATATAATACATTTAGGGTGCACTTTATCACCTTTTTATTGTCTTTTTAATTCATCGCACTGGTCCTCCTTGTGTCGGCCATAACTTTTCTCCCAGCGAGCGAGGGCTACGCATCTTGCCACACAATACAGCCCTAAATGCATGTATAATAAGGCTTTGATTTCAGTGGCACGCTGGGTCTCCTCAGCCAGCCAGGGAGAAATCTATTACTCCGCTGCCATTTTCCTAAGTGTTTGTACCCTACCATGACCCTGCTACTTTATCTGTTGGTTTTTATTTTCAGAGTGCATGCTGTCCATATGTTACTCTAATAGTTGCTATAATTCTTGGCCAATAGGGCTCATGTTTTATTGGAGTCAGTAAAAAAAAAAAAAAAAAAAAGACGACGACGACAAAAAAAAGGAAAAAGGACAAGGCAAGAATGCATTTTAATAAAAAACCTCTTTAGCAATACACTAATGGGCTGACATTGATGTATTTGCATAGAGATGAGTTATACAGGCCTGGCTTGACGTGACTTTTAAAATATGATTGAGGAGGTTATTATTGCTGCACTATGCTACGTGTTAGCAGGTTATTTTAGCATGGCTAGTGCTAATAAAATGCAGGACTCAGGACTTGGCCCGATGAGGGCAGTTTATTCATGGCCTGAGCCGTCTATTGAAGGTGCTCATTTTGTCATTATTCTCCCCTAGACCCCCACCACCATAAACATTAAACAAAATGCCAACGGCTTGGCTTGCTTTATGGTTTTTGAATAGGAAGGATTTCCACAACGACGACAACAAAAAGGCAGCACATCCTTTTTCAACTATGAGAACAATAAGAAATGTTTCTGGAGCACCAAATCAGCATATTAAAATGATTTCTGAAGGATTATTTGACACTGCTGAAAATGTAGCCATCACAGGAATGAATGACATTTAAAATACATTAAAATTATGATTATGAATATAAGATTGACATTGACCTGAAGAATATCAGCTAGATGCATGTAATGTACTTGCTTAGTTGAACTCTCTCTCACAATACTCTACTCTAATAAGCTTCAACTAAGCAACTAACAGCTATTTTAGATGTAATCATATTTCACAATATTACAGTTTATAATATAAACAATATTAGGTTACTATATTTTGATCAAATTAATTGAACCTTGGTGAGCACAATATGATTTCTTTCAAAAACATTAAAAATCTTACCCCAAACTTTTGAATGTTTAAAATAAATCCATGGAACCTTTCCATTGCAAAAAAAGGTTCTTTATAGTGGAAAAAGATTTTTTAAATGTTCTTCACACTAAGAATAAAAATGAATCTTTTAAGAACTGATTACTGAAAGGTTCTTTGGGGAACCATAAATGGTTCTTATGTCATCAACTGCAAAAACCTCCTCTTGTAACCTTAATTTTATATGAGTATATGAGAAAAATAATAATAGAAATTAAATTAAAATTTCACTATCAACTACGTTCAACAAAACCCGCCCTTTTTCCACAGTGTACAAGTCCTTCCATCAGATTACTTTAAATGTGCTTATCTTTGGTTGTTTACCACCATCTGATTGTGAATCCAGATTTGTTTGTAAGCCACTGCAACCAGAGGCTTTGACAGATTATGAGAACATCATTAGACAAGATTACAGGAGATTATAAACACTAGAGTGTGTTCATACCACCCAGGATGCCCCCCGAAACCTCGGCTCCTGAGAACAATACAAATATACTCAAGAGACCACACATCAACCTCAAACCTCCACAATCACCTGCACCTACATACTTAAAAATAGCAATAATTAACCAAGCAGTTACCCAGCTAACAAAAATATGTTCTAAGAACGTTTTGCTAACGTTCTCCGTTAAGTTGTTCCTGAATGTTTAAGATGTTTTTTTTAACTCCTTAAACCATTTTTCTTGGTTATGCGAACGTCAGCGGAACATTCCAATCTTACTAACACAATGGCAACATTACTTCTGAATGTTCTCTAAACATCAAGTAACATTTAAAAGTCATTAGTCAAAAATGTTTCAGGTAAAAACGTTCCATGAATGTTGTATAAATAATGTTTTTGTGCTAATTGTGCTTTTTGAGAACATTAGATAATGTTTTATAACACTATTGAAACAACTTTGAGAGAACCTCAACGTCACCACAACGTTAGCGTTCTGAGAACGTTTTCTGTTAGCTGGGTAATTTGCTTATTTAAAATAAAAAATGTGGTAAATATAGCTTTAATATAACATGAAAGAAGAATAAAGTGTATTATTATGGACACTATGTAATCATTAAGAGAATAATTAAAAGGTATAAGAGTAAAGAAAAGAAAATCATCCATGCATTGAAAATATCTCAGGAAGCTCATTGCACTGTGACAAGCACCCGGGGTTTTCATAATAGGGGATCCCAAGGTGCTCTTTATCAGGACTCTGCAAACGGTTGAGAAAGAGATAAGGCCTCAGGCGCATGTAAGCCAGCATTCATTCTCTACGGCTGCAGCCTCTTGTGACACAGTCTTGTATGTAATCTCTTGTAGTACATGTTCAACTGAGAGCACATCAATGGGCTTCTTTATCCAAAACACACAGTTATCAGCAAATTAGTCACATCACTAAATGTCAAAAGACCTTACCAAATGCCATGGATGAAGATATGTGTGGAGAAACACACAGAGTATGGGAACTGCAGTACAGCTGAAAACCAATGGTGGATTATTTTGTTAATCTTGTGTCTGTTTATGCACCTGGAGATGTTTGCCAGAGTATTTAAAAAAATTAAATTTAAAAAATCTGACTTTGAAATCATTTTGTATAGAAAAGAGTTGAGCAAACATTCAGAATTAAAACATAAGAAATGTCTCCCAATTAATCAGAATTTGAATTCAAAAGGCCACACCCCACAGGAAGTTGAACTAGAATGACAGGAACAGGAATTTACCAATAATTATCCCTTTCTCTCTCCTGTTCACTCTTGCTGAAGGGTCCAATATTATCTGCCTGCAATACCGGAGGCTGCAGGAGTTTCAGGACTGCATTTCTAGGACCCTAGTTTTTTTGTGACAGTGCCATCTAGCCAACTCTATACTCCAACAGAGGAGACCTGATTCAAACTTTTTACACCTTATTTTTAACATAACAGCAATTTAATTACTTTTTTTATATCTCAACAGGGTAACCAGCAATCAATTAAACTGTATCGATTTGTACGAGGTGGCTAAATCGTACGAATTCGTACGATTTATTTGTCTATAGAAGTGACGGGTTTTAGGGCGGGGTTTATAGGTCAATCGTACGAAATCATACGAATTAAAAAGTATAAAAGTGAAGTATACCCGGGGCTTAAGCCACCTCGTAATATACGTACGAATTGTCGTGAGACAGGAAGTTAAACTGGAATGAATTAAGCACAGGTGCATTCTGGGAAATAAAGTGTTCTTCCACCCTGGTCCACAACCATTAATTCATTAAATAATAAAATATCTATCTATCTAAGGTTTTTTTTTTTAAGGCTACTTATTTACTTATTATACTTACTATACTTATTAAGTAGGCTAGTAGTTTTTTTTTTTAATGTGCAGTTATATGAATTTATTTGAATTTCAATTCATTTTATTTTTTGCCTACATCCTTACATCCAGATTCAAATAATAAATTCACACAATTCTACATCCTGTTTACAGCCCAGTTTAAATTCAGGCGAATGAAATTAATTTCTGAATGCTTCAGTAAAGATTTGGTGATAAACTGCACATTTGCAATATGCATGTCTTCTCAGGTAAGGGCTGCGGGAGGCAACTGCTATTTCTCAACTAATTAACCTCACTTACAACAAGTGTCTGATGGGAGAGCAGCACTGACCCAGGATCATGTGGCCAGCTGCAGCCCCAGCACTGTTCCTGGAGCAGTGCAGTCACAGCACTACATCAGCAGGCACTCAGCAGATGCTAAGATATCTCCCCTGAGGAGCAGACGCCATGTTCACCACACCTGGACCGCGGTGATGGATCATAATTCTACACAGATCAGGGAAACGAGCAAGCCAGCAGAACCAGGTCTTTCCCGCCTATACGCCTGGTCCACCTGCTCTGCCTCCTCATCTCACTCAAATCCACTGTAAAAAAAAAATAAATGCAGGGGCGTTATGCAAGTGTTTGAGTTGAAATTAAAATAGAAATGTGTCTATAACATCTACAATCAAGTATTGTTGACTTAATCATTGCTTCCATAAATGTAGAGGAATCTCTGTCAATTTAACCCCATCATAATCATAAAATAAATCGAAACTTATTTATAATTGTTAATTTACTAAATGTTATAAATCATTAACTTTCATTGTTTGGTCTTTTGTATTAGCTCATTTCATGATGTCCTCATTTGAAATGGCTTTGTACAGTAAGAGTGCTAATGAGCATATTCATGAATGTATTTTAATGTGAAGCAATCAGAGATTAATTGTTATAGATGAGAGTTCATTAAGCTCTCGCTCAACAGTAATTTGATACCTTATTGACATCAGGTCATTGGCCTACACATGTAGCAAAATAAGGATAGATTCATTAGAGTTTGACATGCTGAAATCTGGAGCCGAAAAGTAATGCAATGAAAACAACAGCGATGCGAACCGTTAAAGGGGTATATATAAAAAGGGGTATATATATAAAAAATAAGCAAACCATATATAGCCTAGCCTATATATATATATATATATATATATATATTTGTTTTTTTCGTATTAAATATCTCATTTCAGTTGTTTTAATTGGCAAGTCAAGGTAAACGCCATTTGATAGCTATACGTAACCAAAGAATAAAAGAGAAATTGTTAAAAACTGAGTATTGGAATGTTACACAAACAAGGCTAAATTGAACGTGGGCTCTATTTTATTAATAAAAACGTTCTACACTTTACACTACACTACGAGATTATGGCTCGCTCTCGATTAGACACTCTGGCTTGAAGACTTAAGCTTGCTCTCAGATTTTCAAACTTTACATGTCACGCGTGTAAAATTACTAAATTATTGTTTAGGGAATGGCAATTACACACACATATATATATATTGTACCGTATGATTTGCTAAAAGAAATTGGAAAAGTTAATAAAATTCCATTTAATCACAGAACCATGACAGTTTTCCTTTCTGTGACGCACCCAATCGTCAGGCATTCTGCTTCTTTAGTGATGATAATATACAGCCTATTTTATTTTTGTATTTTATCGGTCAGTTATTAATTCAGCCTAAAAGGTTCCATTTCAAACGCGATTTTATTTGTATATGCAGTAATCCATCTTTGCCAACTGCATAAAATAGATGAAGTAAATCGTCTTTGTCAATTCGATAACTTGCAAAATGCTGAACAACTAAAGGCTACATTTCTTTTCAGATTAATAACAGTTTTTTTTTTTGGCAACGCTTTATTGACCCTTAATGTTATAATCTCTGTTGAGTAAAACGAATAAATTTGTAAAAAATTGTGTTTTTTAATTATTTATTTTTTGAGAAGGCTATATAGGTACAAATAATAGCCTAAATGTGACATAGACTAATAGATATAGGCTAAAGCTGTATCGCTTCCAGAAAAAAAAGGATTAATTTTGGTTAACCTGTGGAGAAGCATTGAACCTGCTGTCCATCAAAAATACCAGCTCAAAATATTTTCTGATAGTACAACTGTGCATGGTGCATCATCTCACCTTATGAATTAAAATGTTCTGTTGGTTTGTTGAGAACTAATCGGTTGAATGATTTCCAATTTCCAAAGAACATGGTGATCTAATCGCGCGCATCAGCTGACATATTGAAGCTGTGACGCGATCAGGTGAAGACCACCAAAAACGCTTTCTACTTTCATTATCCCACCAGTTATGCCAAAAGCATTCTTTATTGGCATTTCTCAATTAATTAAAATGTATCGAAAATCTAGTAAATTACTGTAAGAGCTCGGAGTAATTCTCTTTAGAATAAAACAAGTAGGCCTATGTGTTCACACAGAGCAATAACACAGAACATGCTTATTCAGTTACTGTAATGAAACACATCACTGTGTTGATATTGTCAAATAACGAATAATAATACACCATATTTCTATAGGCCTATATATAAAATGCATTTGAAGAGTTGGCTCCTTAAAAGTGAGACAACCTCTTACCGAATCGAAAGATTCAATAATTAATCAAGAATCGGCAAGCATATTTATTAATGCTTGAAAACTTTGTTGTAGTTTATTCACAAAATATTTATATTCGATTTAATAATAACAGAAAGAAAAAAAATATCCCATATGTTTAACATTTTATTAAATAAAAGTGCAATACACAACCTGCAAGGCGCATGTTGCAGGATTCAAACACTGTTACAAACTTAAAATATCATAAATTAATCATGAATTTAAAAAAAGAAACATTCTAACATTGGGAGACGAACACTATGCATTATATTACAAATATATGGTTAGGTGTTTGTTTATATACACTTGTTATGGCCAGATCAATCTTTTGACTGAGCCTCAATTTAGGCTGTCGCTTATGTCTTTCATCATCAGTGGTAAATTCTGAAAAGTATGCTATATTTCCATGGTTGATTATTTTTGAGGCTGAGGCAACTTATACCCATAGACAAAAAAATAAAATAAAATAAAAATAACTCAGGGTGATAAGCAACTATACAAATTAATGATATGAAAATGCAAATCACAAAGCCTAACCAAAAATTTAACGAATTCTGCAATGTGTACTATTCAAAATATTTTACACATAAATATTCACAGTAATATAATTCCTATGCGATACAACTCACGCTGTTAATTTACAAAAATGTACCGTTGTCTTTCTGTTGAAACGTGTCTATGGCAGACACTGATGCACGTTCAGCTCCACCAATAGTGCATATTCCTCTGATTTGCATCCTTCCTCTCAAACCAGAGCTCAAACTTGGTGAAAAACAGTAGCCTACATTATTTTTGACACTTCTTGAAGAATTTGACAACCCATCTCCCGCTTCCATTTTACGAGCTCTCGTTTTCCGATGTGTGAATGATAAGAGCTGAGTTTGGTTTGTGTTTTTTCAGTAACTGCGTTATTTTTTCATCGTCCGAGTTTGGGTCTAATGGTTTGTTGTAGTCGTCGTCGTCGTCTTCATTTTCCGATGCCCCTTTCAGCCTCTCGGTCTCTGAATCTTGTTTTTTCTTCGCCGAGGCCATTTCAGCCGCGTGCCGTTTTCTCCATTTTGTTCTTCGGTTTTGAAACCACACCTTTACAATTAAAAATGGGAAACAAACGCATTTTAATCCACACAGAAAATATGATTTATCTTCATCAAAAAGTCAGCATACCAAATGGGAAGTATAACACGTCGCCCAAAAACATTTAACAGTGTCAAACAAATTAAAAAAATGTATAAATAATAATAATAATAATAATAATAATAATAATAATAATAACTTTAACAGAGCTCTTTGAATATTTGTATCCATAACTTCCTTCTCTTCAAGCCAATATTCGAATCGAGATATTGAATTATAGGCTACAGGCTACATTAACGAAAATTCTCTGAGGTTTATTTTTTTAATTAAATTGTTTTATTGCAATAATTAAAACTATTGCAGTGTTGCTTATGTTTATAATAAATGAATGGCTGAATAACTTATGGATGAAAATAAATGAAAACGCATTTTTGCAAAGTTGCATTCAATTGAAATGCATTGCTGTTGATAAACAAATAAATAGATGAAGTCCTATATATAAAAGTTGTAAATTAACAGCTATAAGAATAAACACATTTATTAGGCCAATCCCACATCTAACTCCCTTTTTAAATAGCTAGACGTTGAATGAATGAATAATCAAGTCAGTCAAGGGTTTTCCTTTTCATACGTAAACCATTAGGACTGTCTTACCTTGACCTGGCTCTCTGTCATTCCTAAAGAGTAGGCCAACCGCGCTCTCTCGGGTCCTGCTAAATATTTCGTTTGCTCGAATGTTTTTTCCAGAGCAAAAATTTGCTGCCCGGAAAACGTTGGTCGCGTGTGTTTCCTTTTCCCATCTTTGTCCAGCAGCACTGAGTTTTGATCTGTAGAGGGGTAGAATAGACAATTCAGCTATGTTATTATCACACCATATTAAGATAATGTCCATATTGTTATCAAGTAACAGCCTTCAAGAAAGTTAATCACGAATTAATCGTGCACTTACGCGGTGAACATGCAAATCTGGCGTCTCTCCAGTGCGGGCTTTGCATAACTCCAGGCCAAAATATCGGGGTTCTGCCTGGAAGGTCTGTCAGAGGTTTCGGATAGCGAGCCACCGCCACGGCTGCAGCACTGGGGCTGAAATACAGCCCTGGAGGAGGCGGCGGACTCAGGCTGCTGAAACGGGGCAGTCCAGACAAGATTCCAGCGGGAGAAGATGCAGCCGCCGCCGCCAATCCGACCACCGAGGGGCGACTGAGGATGTCGTTTATTCCGTGAGGTGTGGCGACCGCGAACTGTTGGGGTGATCCAAGAGAAAGTCCAGAGGATGTTTTGATCCCCGGGGACGAGACGGGGATACCACCTGGATTCGGAGAGGTAGCTGTCGGTGAAGTGGAGGATGCTGGTCCAGTGGAAGATAACGGGTAGGCTGGGTAAAGTGGTGTCTTCATTTCGGTCATACTGTGTAAAGCAGCCAAAGGTGGGGTATTGAGTAGGAAAGCGCTCTGGCGAGACCCGTCCATTTGCCCCACCGCTAACATAACCAAGAAACTACAACTTTAACTAAATATTGCGCAAGAAGCAAGACGGTGGAGACCGGAGAAAACGTGAAAACAAACGTAGTTTGAATGAGGGGGTGAAAAGAAAAAGAAAAAATACCTCACAATCTCAAGCCTTCAGACAAAAAGTAATTTCTCTAAAAAAATCCCAATCTGATGTATCGAAGCTTCAAACCCATCTCCTCTTGCAAAATCCATTCCCTTCTTTCAGATCTTGCAAATATGGCATGATACAACAGAGAGCCGTCCTTTAAAAGATAGAGTGTTTTGAAATCTATAAATAAAAAGAGAGTCTTTCTGGGTAGTTCACATGAAGATCTGGAAGATAATAAAACATTTTCATCAACCTGCTGTCTTTTGCTGCAAAAAGTCAAAACTTTGAGAGCGTGCCTGGGAAAGTAGAGGGGCTCGGTGGGACGTGATTGGCTGAGCCCGGCGGTGACGCGGTCCGTGTCAGCTGAGTGGCTCTGTCTGACCTGAATTTAGGAGTCTGTCCTCATTGGTTCTCATTTGCACATTAAAAGAGCTGCCATCCGACCTACTATTAAATACAAAAAGGGGACAAAATCAATCTAGTCAATTTGAGATCTATTTCTTAAATAAAGGGACATCTGCGTGCGTGCCGGTCATGTGAGGCGGTCGGATCTCTTATGAGCTTAAAAGTCTCTGTGGACACTCCAGATAGCCTACATAACAACACAACCACAGAGTGATAAAGCTTGAATAAATACTATCGTTTTACTTTAACTTTGAGCTCCAAGGTAAATGTATTTCCCACCTTCTCATCAACATTGATATAGGCAAAGAGACGAGTATTGTAGGCTATTATTTGGTTTCTTCTTACTAAACTAAGCGCCAATTGAATACATGTGAAATATTAGAAACTCACAGCTGCAGGCTTTAAGGTTCTGTACTTCTCTCTATGTAGGCTATGTAAGTCACAGAATGCTGTATATACAAATATTTGGATAATCTAATTTACAATCATCAGCAGTTCATTAAAGAGAAAGAGGATGACTTGCAGTTACAGAATAGCATTAAAATAAGTTATGCAAGACAACCAAAGGAAGTTTTTGTGTCATGGTGTATCATTTTTTTCCTGCTGTCCATCTAAGGTTTATAACCTAGTGCAAAATGTTGCAGCATCTAGTGGTCAAACAGTGAAATGGCATATAGGGTACTGGGATGTGGCAATAAATACAACCCTCCTGTTGCATTAAAAAGTAGGCTACCTGATTCCGTACAGTTGCATGTCTATATATCTATCTGTATATTCAAATGCATATTAGTACATAGATTTATTAAAAATTATGCTGAATTATTTGAGAAATATAAAGTCAAAAACCGCAACAAAAAATAGGCCTATGCAAAACGACAAGCAGTGGAATTCACAAGTAAAAAAAAAAAGACATTTTTTTTAAATTAAATTCCATTTGAATGTGTTCCCCCATACATACATAACAGCCTGCCCTACATAATCCATCAAGAGAAAAAGCTCTTGCCTCCTATAGTTTGCGTTCACATTGACAGATCGGTGGTGCTGCAGCGCCCTCTAATGTTGAACTCAACGTTATGTCCTCTGGTACTACAATGCACGGAGGTTGTGCAAAACACCAAAGCGGTTTAAATTAAAATTTCATCTATACACAGGTCCTTCTCAAAAAAATGAGCATATTGTGATAAGTTCATTATTTTCCATAATGTAATGATAAAAAAATAAACTTTCATATAGTTTAGATTCATCACACACCAACTGAAATATTTCAGGTCTTTTATTGTTTTAATACTGATTATTTTGGCATACAGCTCATGAAAACCCAAAATTCCTATCTAAAAAATTTGCATATTTCATCCGACCAATAAAAGAAAAGTGTTTTTAATACTAAAAAAGTCAACCTTCAAATAATAATGTTCAGTTATGCACTCAATACTTGGTCGGGAATCCTTTTGCAGAAATGACTGCTTCAATGCGGCGTGGCATGGAGGCAATCAGCCTGTGGCACTGCTGAGGTGTTATGGAGGCCCAGGATGCGTTGATAGCGGCCTTAAGCTCATCCAGAGTGTTGGGTCTTGCGTCTCTCAACTTTCTCTTCACAATATCCCACAGATTCTCTATGGGGTTCAGGTCAGGAGAGTTGGCAGGCCAATTGAGCACAGTAATACCATGGTCAGTAAACCATTTACCAGTGGTTTTGGCACTGTGAGCAGGTGCCAGGTCATGCTGAAAAACAAAATCTTCATCTCCATAAAGCTTTTCAGCAGATGGAAGCATGAAGTGCTCCAAAATCTCCTGATAGCTAGCTGCATTAACCCTGCTCTTGATAAAACACAGTGGACCAACACCAGCAGCTGACATGGCACCCCAGACCATCACTGACTGTGGGTACTTGACACTGGACATCAGGCATTTTGGCATTTCCTTCTCCCCAGTCTTCCTCCAGACTCTGGCACCTTGATTTCCGAATGACATGCAAAATTTGAGAGACAGTCCAGTGCTGCTTCTCTGTAGCCCAGGTCAGGCACTTCTGCCGCTGTTTCTGGTTCAAAAGTGGCTTGACCTGGGGAATGCGGCACCTGTAGCCCATTTCCTGCACACGCCTGTGCACGGTGGCTCTGGATGTTTCTACTCCAGACTCAGTCCACTACTTCCGCAGGTCCCCCAAGGTCTGGAATCGGTCCTTCTCCACAATCTTCCTCAGGGTCCGGTCACCTCTTCTCGTTGTGCAGCGTTTTTTGCCACACTTTTTATTTCCCACAGAATTCCCACTGAGGTGCCTTGATACAGCACTCTGGGAACAGCCTATTCATTCAGAAATTTCTTTCTGTGTCTTACCCTCTCGCTTGAGGGTGTCAATGATGGCCTTCTGGACAGCAGTCAGGTCGGCAGTCTTACCCATGATTGCGGTTTTGAGTAATGAACCAGGCTGGGAGTTTTTAAAAGCCTCAGGAATCTTTTGCAGGTGTTTAGAGTTAATTAGTTGATTCAGATGATTAGGTTAATAGCTCGTTTAGAGAACCTTTTCATGATATGCTAATTTTTTTGAGATAGGAATTTTGGGTTTTCATGAGCTGTATGCCAAAATCATCAGTATTAAAACAATAAAAGACCTGAAAATATTTGTGCAATGAATCTAAAATATCTGAAAGTTTAATTTTTATCATTACATTATGGAAAATAATGAACATTTATCACAATATGCTAATTGTTTTAGAAGGACCTGTACAGTGATCAGGCATAACATTATTACCACTGACAGGTGAAGTGAAAAACACTAGTGTCTTCATCACAGCACCTGTTGGTGGCTGGGATATATTAGGCAGCAAGTTAACATTTTGTCCTCAAAGTTGATGTGTTAGAAGCAGGAAAAATTTGCATAAATGTAAGGATTTGAGAGAGTTTGACATGGGCCAAATTGTGATGGCTAGACGACTGGGTCAGAGCATCTCCATATCTGCAGCTCTTGTTGGGAGTTCCCGGTCTGCAGTGGTCTGGATCTATCAAAAGTGGTCCAAGGAACGAACAGTGGTGAACCGGCTCAAGGTCAAGGCTCATTGATGCACATGGGGAGCTAAGGTTGGCCCGTGTGGTGCCAATCAAACAGACAAGCTACTGTAGCTCAAATTGCTCAAGAAGTTAATGGTTCTGATAGAAAGGTGTCAGAATACACAGTGCATTGCAGTTTGTTGCCTATGGAGCCAGTTCAGTCAGGGTGCCCATGAGAACACCTGTCCACTGCCGAAAGCACCAACAGTGGGCACATGTGCATTAGCAACGTACCATGGAGCAATGGAAGAAGTTGTTCTGGCCTGATGAATCACGTTCTCTTTTAAATTAGGTTGATGGCCGGGTGTGCGCATGTCGCTTACCTGGTGAACACATGGCACCAGGATGCACATGGTAAGAAAGGGCGGCGGAGGCAATGTTCTACTGGGAAAATTTGGGTCCTGCCATCCATGGGGATGTTACTTTGACACGTACTGTACCTAAGCATTGTTCCAGACCATATACACACTTTAGTGGAAACATCCGACATAGCACCAGTTGTGCTTTTTTTGCGAAAGTTGAATATGGAAGGCAGTCCAGCAGAAGTTATATATTGTTTTAAATACAGATATATTTCTAACACAACCTCATCAAGTTGTTTCATAAGACCTTTATTAACCTGAATTTTGGGGTGAACTATCCCTTTAAAAGGATCTACTACTAACATCTTGGTGCCACTTACCACAGCACACCTTTAGGGGTCGAGTGGAACCCATGACTTCACAAGTCAGAGCTGGTTCAGCAGCAAAGGGGAACCAACACAATATTAGTAATGTGGTCAATGTTACGCCTAACTTGTGTAAATGTCAATTTGTTTTATAACATACTGTATGCATAATTATCATGGATAAAGTTAGTGTTAAAGCACACACACACAAACTTTGCACTTCTGATTAAACCTATAGGTGGAAAAGCTAGTATTCTGTCCTTATCAAAACCAAAGTTGTGTTTTAGTACTGACATTGTTTACATAAAAGTAAAAACTGCTCAAAGCTGCGTTTACCAAAAGCATCGTTGCCAGCGGTCTCTACGATTAATTTAGGCTCATGCTTTTGGGAAACGCAGCCATTTCTAATTTAACCATCTGGGCCTCTTTAGTTGGAATAGACCAACACATTTGACATTTTGAATTTGCATGCACTTCATCAGAATGGGATGAAACTTGGTGATTTGTCACATTAGCTCTGTTAACATATGATTCATTCACATGACACTCACTTAAACTGCTGTGGCTGAAAAAAAAAAAAAAAAGAGCTAGAAGATTCAAATAAGATGAAATGGAAGACCAGAGTTAGATTAAGCTAAGGCATTCCTAAGGTTACACATTGATTTGTTGTGTAAGAAAATGTCCTCTAGGTTCAGAGCTACATAGGAATCTAGTGATTACACCATGGCAAACATTTCTTCTTTTTTTAAATCCCACCAGATGGAACTAATCTGACTTCAAAAATTGGATTTAACATGAAATGCTACTTTAATTGAGAGAGAAAAATGTTAATTGGTACCATAAAATTCTCTCAAGACAAAAGAAAAAAAACATTGATTTTACAACAACAAAAAAAATACATTTCAAGATTCAGTCACTATTGACCGAGACAGAGCCAAGTGTGACCCCAAAATGAAGAGACTCTGAGTTAAAAACAGTTGCAGCACAAGCTTACTTGACCATCATGCCTTAAAGTAAAACAACTGAATATACAAAAAAAAGATCAGAGCCATTGTGTAGTACGAATGTTGGACTTTATTTACATTTACTCCCGAGCCATGAGCTTCTGCTTCTTCAGTTTCTTCTGAGAAACCTGCAAAGAGACAGAAAAAATTAGTGCACATTCACCAATAGCAAGAAACGCCACAACTCAATTTAATGCACAAGCTGCTCAGAAAACATCACATTCTTTTCATTGTTAATCCAAAGGTGTCCTAAGAGGTCATCATTACAGCCAAGTGAACTTTACTTCAGAAGAACATTAACAATCATACCTTTTTCTTCTGAGACACCTCCTCCTCTGGTTTGGGAACAATCTGCTCCTTCTCAGTGAGGATCATTTCGATGTGGCATGGGGAGCTCATGTAGGGGTTGATACGTCCATGGGCACGGTATGTACGCCTACGCATCTTTGGGGCCTTGTTCACCTGGATGTGCTCAATCACCAGAGAGTCCACATCCAAACCCTACAGGATCACAACGTGAGATGAAATAAAGCTAACACCCTAACAGTAAAAAAGATGCATTCATGCAAGCCAGTTTAAAGTTATACACTGAAGCCACAGCACTGCCTAATTCTAAACTGAATAAATTGCAATTATTGATAGTCATACCTTGAGCTCAGCGTTGCTTTCTGCATTCTTCAGCATGTGGAGCAGGAACTCTGCGCTTTTCTTGGGCCAGCGTCCCTGAGTCCAGTTATGCTGCTTGGCCTAAAAATGGAAAATAACACCAGTAAGCAAAAACGTTATCTTAATTTCACTTAGACTTTGATCTTTAATACTGTTCAAAAGTTTGGGGTCAATAAGATTTTTAAAGACATTCAAAAAGAGTTAACATTTAGTCATCAAGAAAAGCACAATTTAGCAAAAACTTAATATTAAGAATTGTTTGAGTATCAAATCAGCTTATCAGGACAACTTCATGTGGACCTGGAGACTAGAGTAACAGCTATTGAAAATTTAGCTGACGTCACAGGAATAAATTACATGTTAATATACATAGAAATAATAACGTTATTTTAAAAAGGAATTTCAATTACAAATCCTGATGATGCATATGCATCGATCTTGACTATTGACCAAAATCAACGGTCAATTAAGTTATTTCAAAATGCTAAGAATAAACATTCAATTATACTACATGTGTAAATTGAAGACGTTGCGCTATCATCCGCGCCCTCACAGCTCTTCTTCAGACACGCACTACACTCTTTAGCACCTTTCACTGGATTGCTCTCCTCCATAGCTCTTTGACATTTGAGCAACCAACGTCTGAGCTATCCTCAGGACGGCCACTGCTATACATACAGCAACATATGACAGCTCTCTAACGAGACAGGAATAGTTCAAACCACTCAAGCCATCGTCAACTGCCAAGTCACCGGGGTCACTAGCCTACTGTTGAAATAGACTTTCATTTCATGGAAACGTTATTTTATATCAAAATACTGACGTTTTTTACGGTAATGGGTCATACACTAGCTGAGCAGTTTAAGTAAAACCCTGCTTATTCAAGGATGCATATTTATTGCATGGAGCAAACAATTTAAGTGTCTAAAATGCCTATGCACAGTTCCGATGAATGCAAATAAAATTTAACTTAATGTCATTTGACTGAATGTACAAAGGAAACTGCTGAAATAACTACATTAAAGGAACACTCCACTTTTTTTGAAAATAGGCTTATTTTCGAAGTACCCTAGAGTTAAACAATTGAGTTTTACCATTTTTGAATCCATTCAGTCGATCTTTGTATCTGGCGGTAGCACTTTTAGCATAGCTTAGCATACATCATTGATTCTAATCAGTCCATTAGCATCTCATTCAAAAAAATGACCAAAGACACTTTCAATATTTTTCCTATTTAAAACTTGACTCTTCTACAGTTACATCGTGTGCTAAGACCAACTGAAAATGAAAAGTTGTGATTTTCTACACCTAGGAACTACTTTCTACTTTCTCATTCCTGCGTAATAGTCAGGGATCTTCACAGCTGTACCATGGCTGCAGCGGCGCAATGATTCGTTGGTATTCTGTGAAACATGGTGGTATTATTATGCTGCATGCCTGAAACTTTCTCTGCAACTAAACAGTGCCAGTAACATTGAAAGTTACCTAGCTGGGGGCTACTTTCAGCGCTGCGTAATATCATTGCTCTGCTGCAGCCATGGTACGGCCGCGAAGATCTGAGACTATTGCGCAGGAAGGAGATAGAAGATCCTAGCCATATAGGTGTAGAAAAAGCGCAAATTTCATTTTCAGTTGATCTTAGCACATGATGTAACTGTAGAAGTGTCAAGTTTTAAATAGGAAAAATATTGAAAGTGTCTTTGGTCATTTTTTTGAATGAGATGCTAATGGACTGATTAGAATCAATGATGTATGCTAAGCTATGGTAAAAGTGCTACCGCCAGATACAAAGATCGGCTGAATGGATTCAAAAACGGTAAAACTCAACTATTTAACTCTAGGGGACTTGGAAAATGAGCCTATTTTCAAAAAAAGTGGAGTGTTCCTTTAACATCATTGAAATAAGAGTCTGCAGTTTATCGATCAATCAGATGCACATTAAAGTTGCATCCAATACTACAGCAACAGTAGACACCCCGGTACATTTTCTTTCAGGATCATAAGGAAAATTTTCCATAAAAGAGAACAGGGTTTTTCTTTCTATTCCGTCAAGTTTGAATTTAGGATTAGTTGGAAAAGTGCATGATTCTAGTCTCTTCATGGATGCATTGCATGTTTAATGCCTGGAACACTTTAATAAGGTTGTGTAATCATTAACACCATCATACACAATAGTTAGCATGAACTAATACTTAATTTTATTTTAGGCTATTAAAATAGTGTACTAAAGTAATTAAAACTAACACTAACAATGGAGCCCTAAAGGCCACTGTGTAATACACACCCTGAATAAAGACACATTGGGCGAAGCATTTTATTAATCATATGACTGCATATAAAAAGTTATAAATGCAGAATTGAACCACGTCGAATTTTATTGTGAAGTCTCATATCATTCCTAATTTGCAAAGATTATTCTTGATTCGAAAACCTATGAATTGAGTCACTGCCTACCCAAAGATTCACAGCCATACTAATTTATGATAAAATGCAACCTTAAGCATTAAAGACGTGTCAGAACTCTTAAAGAAACCAAACTTTGGAACGTTTTTGTACATGTTGCTCAGAATAAGATGATTTTTCATGGTGAACTCCAAAGGTGTCCTAAGATGGTCATCATTGCAACATGGACGGAAGGGATTTAAAAGGCAGCTTTAAATGAATGGGACAAAACCCTCACCTGAGCACAACGGCCAACACCACCATTGTAACGACGGAAGGGAACACACTGGTGCTTGACCATTACATCCTTCAGGTACTTGTTAGCCTTGCGGATGTGCATGCCTTTGATGGCCTGGGCAGTCTCACGGGTGTTCTGAGTGGGGAAGAGCAAGACATCACTTAATAAAAGTCCACCTTCAAATAAAGCGGCCTCTACCAACACTTTAACAGACTACAAATGTGGCTACTCAGAAAATACTTGATTCCTTTCATGATTAATAAAAAGGTGTCCTAAGTGGTCATCATTGCAGCCACAGAGCATTTGCTATTTTATTCAGGCATGGAGTGCAACAGATAAGTACCAGGTAAGAATCCCATTCAATTTTTCCATGAGCGCCAAGATTGAATAATTAAAGGAACCACAAGATCATTCTAAACTTACATTTAAATTAAGAACTACACCATTAATGATCACGAAGTAGCTATTTGAATTATCAACAGATTGCACCATTACTACAATGGAAACTAAAGTCACACCAAGAGATATAAAGTGCAAGCTACATCCAAAAACAGCAATGTGACAAGAGTAGTACATCCAAACTCACAGCACTCATTAAAGACTAAAGGACCGTTCACACCAAGAATGATAACAATATCACTGTTTATTCTAAGCATGTACTTTCGTCACTTTAAAATGTTTGAGCTTGTTACAGCAGGAAGATTTCTGAGAGGCTCTCAACATTTTATTGTTCATTAATGAACAACAAATATTAAATGTTTGTGCCGGTATCGTTATAGCTGTGGGGTAACCTCTGCTATTCTTTTATACTGAGAGCAAGGTTTAGAAAAGTATCTTTAAATCACTCTTTATATATGTTATCATTCTTGGCATGAACAGGCCCTATGAGTACCTAGATGCAATTTCAGATACAGCCATTGCCTCTAAGCATTTTTGTATATATTTGAATTGCAAACAACTTAATATTTATAAATGGCAATAACCAATAGCTTTGGTGTAGCTAACTATATAGCTCATAACTTAATCTCAATGCATAATGCAAAAAAAAGAAGAAAAAAAAGTGATTAATCTCAGGGTTGGTTACAAGCAAGATGTGTCATTTCCCATGGAGAAAATGAATGGGGAATATACACTTATAAAAGGTTGCCCTGTTAGATTATGAATATATCCTGTGAGCAGCAACTTTAAGTTGGTCCACACAGACACTATACCATAATACATGAGCTCCAGAAGAATCAATGAACGTCAGTGTCATGACAATTCTTCTGGTTGTGACATGAAGGCTTACCTTGAAGTGAACACGAAGATTTGAGCCCCTCGACTTGCATGCTGTAGAACACAAAAACAATTACTCCACGTACAATAACGAACAGCCATTTTGCTAAAAGTAGCCACCAACTCACATTTAGTCGGGTTTTCTGGGTCTAATGAGTAGCGGACCATTTTCAGAGATCTAAGGGGAGAACAAAATGACACTTGGATGGTTAGAACAGTCGCAAAAAAAAGATCAACTTGACTAACAAAACCAGAGAGTCAACTGTTGATATCAGTCCAGAAAAATAAACCACCACGATACTAGGACAACCCGTATGGGCGCCGCATGATAACGTTACATCGATTAATACACATAAATGGTCGTGTCTAATAGCCACAATTAATATATAGTGAGTTTACAATTCAGTCATATTTTTCATCCGTAAGCTCTTAAGCACATGTAGCTATATTCATGTAAAGACAATAGTCCCTGTTCAATTCCGAGACTAGAAAATGGCAGCGCACGGGACATCATCAATGCACTAACACATTATTTTTTTTTTATCTCCGGCAACGAGTCATATTCTCTGAGAACGCTAAACACAACTTCAGTAAACCTGTCCATATGATATTTGAACACAAAAGCCTTTGATGCTGGTGATATAAAGGGATTATTCTGAACATCGCTGCAGTGCGATTCTTATGGGCACTTACGCTCTCAGGCCGCAGAAGGAAAGAGGAAGTGAACGGCATTCTGGGAGAACAAATCCGTGTTTACTTCTTCGTGGAACGTCATCCGTAGCAACGAGCGCTTTGATAAAGTGGCAGCGCCCCCCAGTGGCTGTGCGAGCAGTGTTTTTTTTTAAAGTAAATAATGTTCCTTTATGGTACTGAGTTGCCAGAGCCGTTGAAAAACAATATTGCCAGATGGAAACAAGTCATTTCTTCTAATTTCCTTGTTATTTAGAAGAAGAAAAAAACAATATATTACGCTATGGGAATTCAGGCCTCAAGGTTGCCAAAGATGTGCTGTTTTCAAATAACATTTGAACGTCCCTCCAAAACTCTCTCACACTATCACCCTCACACACGGAAGACACCTGTTGAAGTGCTCTAGAAATTGCGCTATTAACATCTCTTGTCGAGGGGGATTTTTTGAATGTAAATTATTTATTTTTATTCATAAATCAACTTGAGGAAAATTGAAAAAATATCAATGTTTCCATATGGCCAACCTGTACCACTATGGAAATATAGGTATATTGCCATAGCTATCCCACAGTGGAATTACATGTATTTCACCACTGGGATTTTTTATTTTATTTTTATTTTTTATATGCGTCAATAATAGGCTATAATTGCAGTTTTGAAGTGTTTATTGTAGTAGTTGTATTTATAAATGACAAATTTATTTCTTTTCAGAAAATGAATTCAGCAATATTTTACATTTTATTTTATTTTAGTTTTGAAGATGAGTTTTGCCATTTTGAAGGTTAAATGATAGGGATCTATTTATTTTTGGTTTGCATGAGTTCCAAGTATACATATTTATCTATTTCTAAAAGAAATGTGCATTTAAAAAAGATTTTAAAGAAAAACTCTTTTTTGCCCAGTTTTCATTGTGGTACAGCGTTGGCATGCAATGGTTCCCTAAGTAAGCAGAAATTTTCACAGGTGATTAGAAAAGAAATGTAATTTTCAGGAGTCTAACAGTACAGGCTGCTAAAAAGCCAAGATAAGAGGAGCTAAATATTTTGACACATATTTATGATATTAATTTTTCACAGCAGATCATTATGAAAATATAAAGTTACCTTTTAAACTTTAGGGTGATGGCTCTTGCACCAGGATGGTCATAGTTCATTTAGTAAAGAGCACTTTGGACTGTTTACTACTTAAACAAACATCTTAAAAATATCAAAGAAATAGGCTATGTTGTATAGTCTGTATAAAACAGTTAAACCAGTTATAGCGGAACAATAAACATAAATGTATATAGATTACATACAAAATAAAATAATTATTTACTCAACTATAAAAAAAAAAAAAAAAAAAAATCGTTCAATATTATTTAATACTAACAATATCTTTTTTAAATATTAAAATAAAATGTTTACCCCTCTTTCACCGCTAGAGGGCAGCACAGGACAAAATGGTTTATAAACTACTTTGTCTGGGTCGGTGACGGTGTTCTGACGGACGTGCGATTTCTTAAAACAGTCTTTCTTCTGTCAGAAGTGTCCAGAACGTAGGCAGCATATTCTGGAATCGAAATAATCTCTCAGATGTTATAGGACAGTGTGAAATGTGTTAAAAAATAGGTAGCACAGAAAGTAGCCTAACATGCTACATGTTGTGATCGAAAATAAGGCTTGATCCAAACTCACCCCGAACCATAATTCTACCCTTCAAAGCATGCAAATATAGTACACATCCTGATATAGCATATATTGTCACTGTTCACGTTTTAGACATTGGAGGCTTTAACATGATCAACTTTATTGTATTTTCTAGTAGGCTACTCTAGAAATGTTATATAAAAATAAAAACAATGAAAATGTAACATATAGTAAGAACTCAGAAAACCTTTATGAGAGGTGTAGCCAAAATCAAAAACTCAATATTGCAACCACATTTCCTGTCAAGAGGAATGATGCCAGCTCACTTTTCCCTCTGTGTGTGAAATGAATACTGAACTCTGCTGCAACATCAGACAGACACTCGTCTCCACTCCTTAATGCAGTACTTTTGTATGGTGAGAGATGGTGGATTTGAAGGGTCTGTCATGGCGCAGGGACACGTTATAGAATTTCATGTTGTTCCTATTAAGATGCTTCTGTTTTTGCTGACCCTTACCTGCACAGAGGTAATGTAGGCCCAGCATGCTCGGAGGAGCCTCTCACGCCGCAGTATCGAACCGATTCTCTTGTGTCCTGCTCGGAAATCTGCTGAAGCTCACATGCAGGTTAAATTACGACGCCCCTTGAGAACAACTCTAGAGCACTTCAGGATGATGTTAATGCTGCGACTGGTCAACGTGTACCCAGCATTACATTACAGCAGATTTGTTAGCCTTGCACAGTCTTGTTCAGTGCGACAACATTATATTGATCCATTAAACCTGCTTCGTTATTAAGCCTTTCATATGCTGAGCTCATAAAATATCACATTTTTCTCTATAGTATTTTGCTATATTGGACATCTGAATGATGGTGACGTTGCGTTACTTTCTGCTTGCTCATATCCTCATTGTACCTTGTCCTTACCTGCCCAAGCATTTTTCTTGCATGTTCCTGTTCTTAAATAGGAAACCTTAATATATTTCCAGAGAAACCTTCTATAATCTAATACATTTATCTCTGTCAGGTATAGGAGTTTCTAAGAATTGCATAATCCATTCTAATCACATCTCCTGAAATATCTTAAGCATTTTTCCATTCCATTCATGGCTCTTTATTTTGCTTATTCAATTTGGGCCCAATCTGAAACAGGTCCTCAGTTACTTTACAGTTCGTTGCAGGGTTGGACTGATCTAGGGCTTTTTCTACTGGGTGGGGAACTTATAGGCCACCCTTCAAAACTATAATGAGGAGGGAAAAAATGGTCAGGTCAAGTTAACAAAATCACAATTTGACAATTTAAATGCAATTGCCCAGGATTTGAACTTTATATTCATAATGCATATAGTAGTGGCTTATGTAGTTGTAGTTTACATTTTTGTCACAAAAATATTTGGACTAGTGTGCAGACAAGAGAGTTTTATTAAGTTATTTTGATGGACAGTTCTATACAGTGTTGTTGTTGTTGTTGTTGTTGTTGTTGTCAGTGTCGGGAAAAGTTACTTTTAAAAGTAATGCATAACTAAAAAAGTAACTAATTGCACTACTTAGTTACTTTTATGGAAAGTAATGTGCTATACTTTTGCATAACATTTTCTCACTTGGGCTGGGCTAGCTTATTTGTTTTTTAATAACAAAAAAGTTATATTTTTGGCAAATGTAAAGGCCCTTTCAACCCAAAAATGAACAAACCTCAGGCTGAAGGAAATGTAAATTTCAAATCTGTACAATAGAGGGTGCAGCTCAAACTTTTCAGCTGTGCTGCCATTCTGGATTGCAGAACAAGAAAATTTACCAAAATGTATGGAAGGGTGTGTCTCAATCAGCTCCCTATTTCAGTAGTCAGGGCACTGATCAGGAAATCGGCCATTTTAAGGGCTGTCTCAATCACAGAATCCTTCCAGTGCACTGAAATGTTCCCTCCCTAAAAAGTCCCACAATGCAACGCAAAACCCAGGTTGCATCGATGCTCACTATGTTCCCTTAATGGAAGTTCTGAAACGTGAAACTAAAATCAACTCACCACACATAACGACCGTTAATGACACGCCATATGTTTTTAAAAATAGAAATCATTATTTTATTATATTTCTGCATAAACATACATCGTTAGACAGGTGATGAACATAATCCAGCAAACATTTATAATTTATTTATGGCTGAAATGTTGCACGTAGCCTATATGTAACAAGCGAAGTATTTATCATAATGTACTTTAAATAACATTATAAGTAATTTCAGAAAGATATCAGCTCTGCTGTCATTCATAAATACCAGTAATGATGTTGTACAATGAGGAAGTGTCACGTCGCCGGAAATAGAGTTATCAGTCTCCCAAAGTGTAGAGAACCAGCGTCCTTTATGTGTCCCTAGTACCCGTATTTGTGTACACTATATACTGATTCACAAGCTCGGGAGCTATAGGGAACTGATTGATATGCGCCCGAAGGTCAGCAACAAAGACATAGGTTAATAAAGTGAGATTACATGCATATGTATTATTTAACATTTAATTATTGCAGATTTGCGTAATATCCATATAATAAGTTTGCATTTCACTGTTTCTATTCATTTTGAGGAATACTTCATCTGTTTTTGTGAGATAAGTAAACTATAATAAATCAACTACAATAATCATTACACAACACCTCTCTCCAGATTTCTTTCAACATGGGAACATGCCATCAGAAAATGGTAAAATAAAGTTACTTGCATGACTTATTTGAAAAAGTAACTCAGATAGTTTGTAAATTTAAAAGTAAGGCATGTGCTTAAATAAGCTCTCAACACCAATATTGACCCTAGACCCATTTATAGCCCTTTTTGGGGTCTCCCCTAGGCCTGATTTGACAGCCCACAATCTTGGCTATGGGCTATCCTTCTTAAGTGGAAGCATGCTTTCCCTCCAACACATGACAGGTAGTTACAGGACATTTTCTACTGTATTGGGCTTCAAAAGTTAAAATGCCCACTCTCTGGTTCACTAACATTTCACAAGACCTGGGATCCCTTCTTAAATTACATACCTTGTACACCTGTAACTGGCAATTATACATCATTTTCACCTATTAGTAGGATCTTTCAGAAGGAACTTTAAGAAATCATTGTTCTCGCTTTTTTGTTTTATTATTTTATTTATTTATTTTTACATCGAGTTGTTGAATTTTGGGGAGGGGGGATCATGTAAGGGATTAATAATGGACAACGTCTTACTGTTTACTGTTTTTATAATGTACTATTTTGTACTGTCACTGAAAACCAATAAAAAAAGATTTGAAGTAAAAGTAATGCATTACTTTACTTGTGTTACGTTACGGGATGGTGAAGAAAGGTGAGGACTCAAGTGCAGATAAAAGGGGATTTTAATGACAAACAAAACATAAACACAAACCAAAAACCCACAAGGGGGCAAAACACAATATCAAAGAAACAGAACACATACCAAATAGTCACGGGGAAACGGGGAAACGGGAGACGTAGACAAGACAACGATCCGACAAGCAGTACGTTTACATGGACAACAATACTCCGATATTAATCTGATTAAGACCATACTCTGATTGAGAAACTACCATGTAAACAGCGATTTCTAATTACCTTAATCCGATTAAAGCCATACTCGAATTAAACAAAAATCGAATTAAGACATGTGGAGTATGCCTATTTTAGTCGCATTATCGAAGTGCATTGTAGACATGTACACACCTTAATCTAACTATTAACGTCGTTTGGATTTTTCGCCGCATTTTGCGACAGGACACATACACTCAGTGGTCAACCGTTTGACGGCAAACAAGAGAAGCATGGCTTCAAGCAAGAATGACATGCTGCCGACTGAAAGCACAGAGGAGGCCTGTTGCTGGAGAATTTGTATCCGCCGTCGTCTATTTGCACGTATAGCATGGACAATTAACTGCACTTGAAACTCTCGTAAAATTAAAAATGAAACACCCAAAACTGTATGTGGTACCATAACAAAGACGAACTGCGTGAAATTCTTGAGGGAACGTCGGACGGCGTGGCATGGAGACGTAATGACGTGTGCTCTTAATCGATTTATGTTCTATAACATGTAAAATGGGAACATGAACGGATTACTCTAAAAGCAACTCATGTAAACACCTTAATCAGATTATTGTCTTATTCAGAATAAGGTCAATAATTAGATTACTGCTGTCCATGTAAACGTAGTCATTGACTGCAAACACACAGGAACTTATAAAGGGGATAAATCAAGCAGGGAATGAGGCAAACACAGGTGGGGCAAATTAAACCAATAACGAGAAGGGGGTGGGATCTGACAATGACAGAGGCACATGGCCACACTAACAAAACCCACATGTGCACACAAGACAGGACAGGCATGTGACATTACCCCCTCCTTAAGGAGCGGCTACCAGACGCTCCACTAGGACGGAGGGACAGACCAGGGCGGCACGGGAGGGACAGACCAGGGCGGCACGGGAGGGACAGACCAGGGCGGCACGGGAGGGACAGACCAGGGAGGCACGGGAGGGACAGACCAGGAGGGACGGGAGGACAGACCAGGGAGGGACGGGAGGGACAGACCTGGGAGAAACAGATAAGGAAGGGGAAAACAAGGGAGGGACAGGGAACACAAAGAGTTCAGGCGGCCGGGGGGGCCGGAGTGGCCAGCAGAGTTCAGGCGGCCGGGGCCGGAGTGGCCAGCAGAGTTCAGGCGGCGGGGGCTGGAGTGGCCAGCAGAGTTCAGGCGGCCGGGGGCGGAGTGGCCAGCAAAGTTCAGGCGGCCGGGGCAGGAGTGGCCAGGAGAGTTCAGGCAGCCAGGGGCTGGAGTGGCCAGCAGAGTTCAGGCGGCCGGGGAGCGGAGTGGCCAGCATAGTTCAGGCGGCCGGTGGAGCCGGAGTGGCCAGCATAGTTCAGGCGGCCGGGGCGGCCAGCAGAGATCAGGCGGCCGGGATGGCCAGCAGAGTTCAGGCGGCCGGGGGCGGAGTGGCCGGCAGAGTTCCGGCTGCGGGGCGGACTGCAGAGTTCAGGCTGCCGGGGCGGACTGCAGAGTTCAGGCTGCCGGGGCGGCCAGCAGGGTTCAGGCGGCCGGGGGAGCCGGAGTGGCCGGCAGAGTTCCGGCGGCCGGGGGAGCCGGAGTGGCCGGCAGAGTTCCGGCTGCCGGGGCGGACTGCAGAGTTCAGGCTGCCGGGGCGGACTGCAGAGTTCAGGCTGCCGGGGCGGCCAGCAGAGTTCAGGCTGCTGGGGCGGCCAGCAGGGTTCAGGCGGCCGGGGGGGCCGGAGTGGCCAGCAGAGTTCAGGCAGCCAGGGGGGCTGGAGTGGCCAGCAGAGTTCAGGCGGCCGGGGGAGCCGGAGTGGCCAGCATAGTTCAGGCGGCCGGGGCGGCCAGCAGAGATCAGGCGGCGGGGCGGGTGGCCAGCATAGTTCAGGCGGCGGGCGGCCAGCAGAGATCAGGCGGCGGGATGGCCAACAGGGTTCAGGCGGCGGGCGGCCAACAGGGTTCAGGCGGCGGGCGGCACATCCAGCACAGTGTCCGCCGGAAAGCGGGTCTGCCGGCTCAGGGTCCGCGGAAGCGGGTCTGCCGGCTCAGGAGTCCGCGGAAGCGGGACCGCCCGGCTCAGGGTCCGCCCGGAAGCGGGACCGCCCGGCTCAGGAGTCCGCGGAAAGCGGGTCAGGCTCAGGGTCCGTCGGCTCAGGGTCCGTCGGCACAGGGTCCGCCGGAATAGGGATCACCGGAACAGGGATCACCGGGACTGGGACCACGGGACTGGGACCACGGGACTGCCTCTGGGGGCTCGGAGAAAGTCCTGTGCTTCTCCCAAGCCCTCCAGAAGGCCACCATAAAGTATCCGGTCACAGCCCTCCAGGCCATGTCCGGACTCGGGACCACGGATCAGGACTCCCGAACACGATCCACGGGACTGGGACCACGGAACCACGATCCACCGGCACTGGGACCACCGGAACACGATCCACCGGCACAGGGACCACGAACCACGATCCACCGGCACAGGGACCACGAACACGACCCACGGGACTGGGACCACGGAACTGGGACCACCGGCACACGATCCACCGGGACTGGGACCACGGAACACGATCCACCGGCACAGGGACCACGGAACAAGACCCACCGGGACTGGGACCACTGGAACGCGATCCACGGGACTGGGACCACGGAACAGTCACGGCGCGCGCGCCTTCCTTCTCCTCCTCCGGCAAGTACCACCGGACCCGGAACACAGACCCTCGGCCCAGTGACCACCGGCACACGATCCACCGGAAAACGATCCACCGGAACAGGGTCCGTTGGCACAGGGACCACGGAGGTGACCCGTTCTTCCTCCTCCCTCTCCCGAAGAAATCGCCGGAGGACTGGGGACTTGGCAGTCTGTGGGAAAAAATGGGGGTGGCCCAAGAGGTGGAAGACCACCCCTCCAGGGCACTCCGCCCCCATCACGGTCATACGTATACCCCACAAACTGCCAAAATGATAGTGTCCCCAGCATTCCCATCTCCCAGGCGATGACAGGATCATTGAGACTGTTGTTAAATATGTCCTTAAGTTCCGCCTGACTGATGTTAAGCCCCTCCGCTGCAAACAGGAACCGGTAAGCAAACTCCTTAATGCTGTTCTTCTCCTGCTTAAGGGAAAGGAGTTTGCTTAGTTGTTCCTCTCCTGATGCAGCGGAAGGGCAGGGAGATGGGAATAGGAAGATTCCTATTCTGCTGAGTCCTCAGATGGTCGGATCCGACAAGGGTGCAAACACACAGGAACTTATAAAGGGGAGAAATCAAGCAGGGAATGAGGCAAACACAGGTGGGGCAAATTAAACCAATAACGAGATAACAAGGGGGTGGGATCTGACAATGACAGAGGCACATGGCCACACTAACAAAACCCACATGTGCACACAAGACAGGACAGGCATGTGACAACTTGTTACTTGAAAAAAAGTAATCTGATTATGTAACTCGCTTTACTTAAAATACGTTACCCCAATACGTTACATGTTTTTGTAATATAACATTCATATGAGGATTACATTTATTTTATATTATATAAATAAATCTTATATACATTTTCTTTGCAGCAAGATGCAATTCAGCTTTGTTTAATGTTTTATGCAAGTTTATGCTTCAATAAATCCATTCTCGAAGCATAAAAGGGTAGAATTATTGAAAAGATATCTTTTTTTGCAGCAAGTGTCAATTTAGCCATGTTTAATGTTTTATGCAAGTTACTTAGATCAGGCAACACTGATGTGATGTGATTAGCCAGCTTAGGTCCCAAACTTTTTTATCCCTAGCATGAAGAACCGAGAACCATGCTTCTCCTCCTGTGAGAGGGCAGTGGGTTAGAGAGCTCTGATTAATGAGAGGCCTGAGGGAGGACAGTCATGCTAGCCAGCGTAAGGCACTAGAGAGAGCGTGTGGGTTATGAATTACGTTTCTGTGTAAATGTACAAGCCTCTAAAGTGCCTGAGTGACTGTCGGTGCAATGAATGGTGATGAACTGATCCTTGGGTGTGTTGCAGCAGCGCGAGTCGTGAGGTGTGCTCTTCCTCACGGCATCTCTCTTTCTCTCCCTCCTCCTCACTGCAGATAACTAGAGACTGATCAAGAGGAGGGGTGAGACTTTTGGAAAAAGGAGAGACCGCAGTACTGCAGAAGCTGGGCGTTGGCTGTGAATTTGAGGAGAGGGAGTAATGCAAGATGGTGAACAAATGAGGCCTAGTGGAACAACTGAATGTAAAAAAACAGGATAAACTAGAAGGATTATGTGAGAGGGAGGGAGAGAGAGATAGAGTGAGCTAAAGAAGGGTTGTATTAACACGTCAGTATACTGCTGTGAAAAGACAACTTTAAGTCTGCAGTTAATGAGCATTTAATTGCTTATTGATGATTTTCATTGACTTCTTTCACCTTTGTGGTATCAGTTAACCCTTTACGTACTATATGGGACAAGACGCATGTCATAAATAATATGTAACGTCATAAAATAAAATAAAGATATAGCAAACTGATTAGATTTATACAAAATTTACTTTAGCATTTGGTTGGAAAAAAATCGCAAAGAAAAGCTTGCATAAAACTCCGAAGCTGTTCTGAAAATGCCTTAAATAAACATGCCATAAATAGTTATTTATTATTGGAAATTGCATAATTAAAAGCAAAAAAATATATAAAAAAATTAATTAAAGCAAGGTATTGAAGAATAACGAAGTAAGAATGTATTGAATATAAATAAATAATTAAATAATAATAAAACTCAAAGCTATGATGAAACACTAATTTATGGCTTTATGAACTGTCATAAAAATGTATTACAGCAAATTGCATAAACAACAATTAGCATGGCATTGAAGAATACATTACAACTATTAAAATAAACAAACAAACAAATAAATAAATAAATTCTCAGAGAGAAAAACAAGCTTGAATAAAACTCAAAGCGGTGAAGAAAATATATCACAATGAAGATAAGAAAAAATATATTTTATGTAAAGGTTTGTGTAAATAAACAATATTTAGCATGGCATTGAGAAAATAAATTAAATAATATATAAGTAAATATTTTATACTCAGGAATAAAAACAAGGTTGTTGTTACTCTTGCTATCATTTGTGAGTTTAAAAGATTGTATAATTTAGGTTATTTAAAAAAATATGATTTATTTTAATTGCGTGTTCAAACTTTGCAATAACTGTATGCGGCATGGAATTCTGGACGTTTCTGCAACACTTTAAGGGGATTTTATCAGCACAGGGGTTTGGTAAGGGGAAAAAAGGAAGCTTTGCATTATATCTCGATTACTAATAGCTGCTTTTAGAGTTTTAAATATTTAATGAGAGGAATCTGCAGAGACGAGAGATGCCTGCATTCTTACAATACTGCAGGAGATGCTTGAGGACAATAACAAAGGGCTTTTCATCAAGGACTTGGGCCGATCTCGTGAGGTTCAACCAAACCATGACTAACAGAGCACGCACAGTCCTTCACTACCACAGCGAGTGTGAAACGCATTCAGAGGAGGAGCACAAAGCTCATCTCTCCTGAGAGACATAGAAGTGCTCTATGGCCTATGATACTGCTGTCTTTGATCTCAAAGAAATGCAGAGTGAATTAAACAGCAGGCAGACTACGAGGGATGAAAGAGAAAAAGTTTTCACATTCATAGAGCTCCTATTTATGTCGTTATGTTCCAGAACTCTAGCGCATTTCTTTGGTGGTGCAATACAGAGGCAAGTCAAAGTACTAAACTGTGAAAAAATATTTTCATGATTTGTTATTGCAACTTTTTATCTTTTGTCAAATCAACTTAGTTCATTAATAGGATTCAGATAACATATGTTTTGGAGTTTCTATATTAAATTAGTCTCCTTTGTCGTATTAACTCAAAATGTTAAAGGGTTACTTCAGCGATTAGCATTAAGCTTTGTATCTGTAGAAATCCGGGCGTATATTCAAATTATCATACTTTCCCCCCCTCATATGACCCTGAGATGAGAGAATTATGTATTTTATTTCTGGAAAAATTCTTACGATGATGCAAATATCGTCATTTTGCATCATCTGAGGAGTTTTTGGCCAGAGGCGAAAGACTACAGCCAGCAGAGGGCGCTATTTCCACATGTTTTCAACATCGCACTCACATCGTCAGCACTCGGCTCGGGAGCTGCGGATATTCATGTAAACGGAGCGGTGGAGAGGAAAGTGAGTGTTTCAGCTTTTCAAATGAACTTCCTATGAAAGTTAAGTATCCAAAGACATGAACTGAACACGCGCCAGACTGATCACGCGCTGTGAATGCAGCCGCAGCCGCGAATCTCGCGCTTACCTCAGCTCATGTGATGAATGTTATCCGATCCTGCTACGTTTGTGCCGTGACGCTCGGAAAAGACACGTTCAGTTTTTAATTGTAGTGTCTCTAACTGAACTGATTTTCTGAAAATGAACATGATAGGCCAGTGATCCAGTAATCCAGTAGCCAACTAGCCGCCTAGAGTAGGGCAGTGAAGCAGTGCGTTCTGGGAATTGTTGTCTTTCATCCCCATGAGACAAAAATACATTTTCTGTTTTCTCAGTCTAGAAGGTACCAAATTCAAAAAATAATATCACATTTCTACAACATTAATGACCCAGTTTAAATATAGATTCATCTTCCTAGCGCTGAAGTACTCCTTTAAGGCAACCAGGTAACTTACTTTTTTAAGTTAAACCAACAATATTTTTTTCCAGTGTATCGAGTCCAAAATCTAATGAAATTCTAGTGTAAACCTGGCAAGGAATGTTCTAAGATTGTTAACAATTTACTAGTATGGTGTAAAAATGCAGAAACAGAAATAGAACCAGTAAATATTCTGTAGGTCACTAAACTAAAATGTGTAAACTAAAACATTCGCTGTTGTTATAGTTTCACTCAAACTATCCTTGGTCACATTACTTAAAAACTACATGTAACTACATGAACTAAATTTAAGTGGTTTCTACACTCAAAAAATCTAATTGTAGGATTTACTTAAAAAAGCAGTGTCAAGTGGGTTCCACACAACTATATTGAGTAATTTGTACAAATAACAATTTAGTTGTATGAACAAAATAAATTGTTTAGGCTGTGAGCACTCATATACTGCATGTTTTTAAGATACAATTGTTTAATAATTTTTTGAGTGCATTTTAGAGCAAATATTTAATAGTTAAATTAAAAAAACTTTTATAAATTTAATGTAACATTATAAAGTAAATTGCACTTATAAATATGTGACAGTGGCAAATTCAAATAATTTGTATTTACTCAAGAAATTTTGTAAGCTTTACTTGAACAAACTTAATATAACTTGTGTTTACTTTTTGATTAAATAAAGCCCTTCAAAGTCCTTGACCCACACTTGACAAGGTCAAATTAAATGTGTAACATTGTTCAGCTGAACTTCTTTGTACAGACAGTCAGATGCCCGTCCATTTAAACTCATAATGCTCTTTGGATAATTCTCAAATCATATATGGATGACATCATTTTTTTTATACAAACCTGCTTGAGTGCCGCTGTCATTCACGACAAACTAAATACTGAGAAATTCTGAAATTCATATACATAGAGTATTTTCATTTTCACTTTCATTTTTTGCCTTTCATAACACATTTTTATAATTATGATAGAATGAAAACATGAAAAGGTTATCAAAATGATAGCATAAACAGCCTAAAAGTCTCAGACTTTTGGACCTCAATGTAGATGAAGTCCATAGTTTTATGCTATTTAAAGTTATTTTTATATTTCTTTTAGTTTAAGTTATTGTGACATTCTAGTGGTGTTAAATATTTAAAATACTTTATTTTGTTAAAAATTTAAACAAAAACACTAAATAATAATAATATACTTGTATAATACTGTATTATTATGTATTGATCATCATTATTATTAGTAGTGATAAACAAACAAACAAACAAGCAAACAAACAAACAAACAAACAAACACACACACACACACATGTTTGTTTTTGTGAAATGTGACATTCCATAGGCGTAATGGTTTTTATACTGTACAAGCCGTATTTTCTATCCCCTTACACTGCCCCTGCCCCTAAACCTACCCATCACAGGAGACTGCGCAGTTTACGTTCTGTGAAAAAAACCTCATGTGTGATTTATAAGCATTTTGAAAAGTGAGGACATGGGGAACGTCCTCATATTTCACCCTTTTTTTGTAATACCTATGTCATACCCATGTCATTATACACATTTGTGTCCTGATATTTCACAAAAACATGCCCATACACACACATGAAATATAATTCACTATATTTATGGGGACTCTCTATAGACATAATGGTTTTATACAGTACAAAATATCATCTTACACTGACCTACCCCTAAACCTTCCCATCACAGAAAACTGTATAATTTTTACTTTTTCAAAAAAAACTTTAGAGTCCCTGAGTCAGTGTGCATTCAGGTTGAAGTCCCCCGGAAACACGAAAACACACAGGCACACGCACACACACACAAACACATAGTAGCCTACATACATAATTAAAGTACATGAATTGTACATTTTCCCCCCTTGCTTTTTCACCCCACAAAAAGAAAAGCTCTACAGAAGCAAGGAGATAGAACAACACAATGATGGCTTAATTATTAGTTAGTCAATACCTTTTTCTTATCCTCTCTCTTATTTGTTCTCGCTCTCTGTCCCATTTCCTCTCAGTTTGTCCCATGTTTTCACTAAGCAACATTCCTCCCCCTGTCCATTCTTACACAGCATGCATTTTCCCAAGGTCACCTCAAATCAACCCATTGCCCACGGATAACACTATAACTATGGCTCTTATGAGAAATATGCAGCTATGTATTGAGAAACAATTTTGGAGATGAAGCCAGTATGCCTTCCTCCTATGCAGCTGCCTCAGCAGAATTTTTCGAGTGCAAGTCAGCACAATTATGCCCATGTGTTCTCGCTGTCCAACAGAGGGCAGCATATTATCTGTAGCTGAATGTAATAGAGCACCACCAAAACAAAATCTCACACTCACAAACACACGCTCAGATGAACACACAGGAAGTAAAGCGGCTCTGCAGTGCAGAAAAGAGGCTGCACCATTATCAATTACACCTCCATCTCACATCGGATATCAGCTAGCGGGCCTGCGGACGCAGCACATTTCCTCCCGGCCCAGACCAGCCCAGTCCAGAGCCAACAGCAGCAGAAACCTTACCCGCGTTCCCATTCACAGGGTCCCTATGCAGGGAATTTCTGCAGTAGTTCACCTTACTAAATGTTCAAATTAATTTGGAATGCCTTCCAACACAATCAAACACAATACAGTATTTTATTTTATTTTTTCATGAAATTTTATGAAAGAACTCTGTGTAGGCAAGTCAAGTTCCTCCACACCGCTTATCTTGCTTTGTGCACTGGTGCACAGTCATGTTATTACTGTCACGGGGTGTGAGGGAAAAAACTGAGGTGAGAACTCAAACGCTGGAGAATGAAGATTTAATATAACAAAACATAAACACAAACCAAAAAACCCACGAGAAAACATAACATAACTCAAAACAACATCAACTATAAACTGAACATACCGGGAGATCACAAGAAGGGAAACGTAGACAGAACAACGATCCGACAAGGACTGCAAACACACAGGAGCTTATAAAGGAGAAATCAAGCAGGGAGAGGCAAACACAGGTGGGGCAAATTAACCAATACTTGAGATAACAAGGGGTGGGATCTGACAATGACAGAGGCACATGGCCACACTAACAAACCCACATGTGCACACAAGACAGGACAGGCATGTGACATAACCCTCTCACGGAGCGGCTGCAGGCGCTCCATCAGCCGAGGCGGGGCAAGAAAGACAGACCAGGGAGGGGCGGGAGGAGCAGACCAGGGAGGGGCGGGAGGGACAGACCAGGGAGGGACGGGAGAGGACAGACCAGGGAGGCACGGGAGGGAGCGGACCAGGGCGGCACGGGAGGGACGGGCCAGGCCAGGCGGGGCGGGAGGGACGGACCAGGGCGGGAGCGGACCAGGCGGGACGGACCAGGGCGGGAGCAGGAGGGAGCGGACCAGGGCGGGACGGACCAGGGCGGGGCAGAGGGCGGACCAGGGTGGGGCAGAGGGACGGACCAGGGGCGGGGCAGAGAGCGGACCAGGGGCGGGGCAGAGAGCGGACCAGGGCGGGGCAGAGAGCGGACCAGGGCGGGGCAGAGAGCGGACCAGAGGCGGGGCAGAGAGCGGACCAGGGGCGGGGCAGAGGACAGACCAGGGCGGGGCCAGAGGGGACAGACCAGGGGAAACAAATAAGGAAGGGAAAAACAAGGAGGAACAGGGAACACAAAGTTCAGGCGGCCAGGGGCCGGAGTGGCCAGCAGAGTTCAGGCGGCCGGAGGGCCTGAGTGGCCAGCAAAGTTCAGGCGGTCGGGGCCGGGTGGCCAGCAGAGTTCAGGCGGCCAGGGGTCTGGAGTGGCCAGCAGAGTTCAGGCGGCCAGGGGTCTGGAGTGGCCAGCAGAGTTCAGGCGGCCAGGTGAGCCGGAGTGGCCAGCAGAGTTCAGGCGGCCGGGGCTGGAGTGGCCAGCAGAGTTCAGGCGGCTGGGGGCTGGAGTGGCCAGCAGAGTTCAGGCGGCCGGGGCTGGAGTGGCCAGCATAGTTCAGGCGGCCGGGGGCTGGAGTGGCCAGCAGAGTTCAGGCGGCCGGGGGCGGGTGGCCAGCAGAGTTCAGGCGGCGGGGGCGGAGTGGCCAGCAGAGTTCAGGCGGCCGGGAGCGGGTGGCCAGCAGAGTTCAGGCGGCCGGGATGGCCAGCAGAGTTCAGGCGGCCGGGATGGCCAGCAGAGTTCAGGCGGCGGGAGCGGAGTGGCCAGCAGAGTTCAGGCGGCCGGGATGGCCAGCAGAGTTCAGGCGGCCGGGATGGCCAGCAGAGTTCAGGCGGCCGGGATGGCCAGCAGAGTTCAGGCGGCCGGGGCGGGTGGCCAGCAGAGTTCAGGCGGCCGGGATGGCCAGCAGAGTTCAGGCGGCGGGATGGCCAGCAGAGTTCAGGCGGCCGGGATGGCCAGCAGAGTTCAGGCGGCCGGGATGGCCAGCAGAGTTCAGGCGGCGGGATGGCCAGCAGAGTTCAGGCGGCTCGGGCAGAGCAGGGCGTCGTTGCGGCGCGGGCAGAGCAGAGGCGTCGTTGCGGCGCGGGCAGAGCAGGCGTCGTTGCGGCGCGGGCAGAGCAGGCGTCGTTGCGGCGCGGGCAGAGCAGGCGTCGTTGCGGCGCGGGCAGAGCAGGGCGTCGTTGCGGCGCGGGCAGAGCAGGGCGTCGTTGCGGCGCGGGCAGAGCAGGACGCCGGGGTGGCGCGGCCAGAGCAGGGCGCCGGTGGCGCGGCCAGAGCAGGAGCCGGGCGGCGCTGGAAGAGGAGGTCGTCGTTGCGCGCGGAAGAGCAGGCGCCGGGCGGCACTTCCAGCACAGAGTCAGCCGGCACCGGGACCATCGGCACCCCCGGAACTGGGACCACCGGCACAGGGACCACCGGCACAGGGACCACCGGCACAGGGATCACCGGAATATGATCCACCGGAACAGGGACCACCGGCACAGGGATCACCGGAATATGATCCACGGAACAGGGACCACCGGCACTGGGACCCCGGAACAGGGACCACCGGCACAGTGGCGGGCGCTCCTTCCCTTTCCTCCTCCGCTTACGGACCACGGTACAGGGATCACCGGTACAGGGACCACGGAACACGATCCACCGGGACTGGGACCACCGAATACGATCCACTGTCACAGGGACCACCGGCACTGGGACCACCGGCACAGGGACCCCTGGAAGAGAGATCTCTGGAAAAGAGACCACTGGACTCAGGGGAGGAGCCCTCTTTCTCTGACCAGTGAAGTAATCCACCGCTGCGTCAAACGTAGACCCCTCCAGTGCTCTCATGATGATCGCCTCAAAGGGTTTGTCAGGGCGTAATTGAGAAGGTCTTTCAAAGCCTCCTCATTGTATCCGAGTCCTTCCGCTGCCCTCTTGAACTCCTGCGCGAACTCCCTTAAATCCGTTCCCGTTGCCGCATAGCACTCAGGGACCTCCACTGGACTATGCGGTCCCATAGGGACAGGAGGCAGGCGAGGTAGGTAGTTGCGGCGAGTTCCTTCTCCGCTGAGTTCTCATAATGGTCGGATCGTTATGTCACGGGGTGTGAGGAAAAAACTGAGGTGAGAACTCAAACGCTGGAGAATGAAGATTTAATATAACAAAACATAAACACAAACCAAAAAACCCACGAGGGGAAAACATAACATAACTCAAAACAACATCAACTATAAACTGAACATACCGGAGATCACAAGAAGGGGGAAGCGTAGACAGAACAACGATCCGACAAGGACTGCAAACACACAGGAGCTTATAAAGGGGAGAAATCAAGCAGGAGTGAGGCAAACACAGGTGGGGCAAATTAACCAATAACGAGATAACAAGGGGTGGGATCTGACAATGACAGAGGCACATGGCCACACTAACAAACCCACATGTGCACACAAGACAGGACAGGCATGTGACAGGTACAGGAAGGGGCCCAAACTGCAAACTGTTCCCGCAAAGTTGGGAGAATGAAATTGTCCAAAATGTTTTTGTATGCTGAAGCATTAAGAGTTCCTTTCATTGGAACTAAGGGACTAAGCCCAACCCCTGAAAAACAACCCCACACCATAATCCCCCCTCCATCAAACTTTACACATGGCACAATGCAGTCCGGTGTCGTTCTCCTGGCAACTGTCAAATCCAGACTCGTCCATCGGATTGCCAGACAGAGAAGCGTGATTCGTCACTCCAGAGAACACGTCTCCGCTGCTCTAGAGTCCAGTGGCGGCGTGCTTTACACCACTGCATCCGACGCTTTGCATCGCACTTAATGATGTAAGGCTTGGATGCAGCTGCTCAGCCGTGGAAACCCATTCCATGAAGCTCTCTACGCACTGTTCTTGAGCTAATCTGAAGGCCACACAAAGTTTGGAGGTATATATATAATTCATATTTACATTTTTTCTCAGTCCCTTTGGTACATTTCTCAGATCACAAAATAAATTCTCAAAACTACTTCTCAACCTCCACATCATGAAGTTACTTGTGCACATCATAAAAGCAATTTCTCATTGTTTTGAACAAATTGCAAACTCTTTGGGACAGTGATGCTATTGAATATGTGCATGTGATGGGTACGTTTAGGGGCAGGGGCAGTGTAGGGGGATAGAAAATACAGTTTGTACAGTATAAAATGCATTACGCCTATGGAATGTCCCCATAAAACATGGAAACACAACATTTTGAATTTCGGTAATAAAGGGGAAAGGAAAAGGGCTAGATCAACCAATGATCAACCAGTTCTCTAAAATAGCTCAGAGATGCATCTCATAAACCTTCATTTGGCAAGCATACAGACAGGCGACAACAGTGTTACAATTTCTTATAATGGAAGAACAACAAGGAAACAAACTGGGTCAACAGCTGGGAGGAAGAAGAGGAATAAGAATGTGTGGTGAAACAGTGGAAGAGGTAGAAGAGGCCAAGACTGTAGACATGTTTCTGATGAAATAAGGGCCACTATTGTGGACCATGTTCTCAATCATGACCTTATTGCCGAGGTGGGTCAAATGGTACAGCTAAATGTTGGGAGAACAACAACCATTCAAACGTTTGTAGAACAGAAGAGGCATGTTATCAGACACCTATGTTCACTATACTGTAATACTGTACGCTTCATGTAATGCCATATTACAGTAGTCCACTTTCATTTTACATTATACAGTAAATATACTGGCATAATGTAACACACACACACACACACACACACACACACACACGCACTTGTTGTGTTTTCATGTTTTATGGGGACATTCTATAGGCGTAATGCATTTTATACTGTACAAACGGTACATTCTATCCCCCTACACTGCCCCTGCCCCTAAACCTACCCATCACAGGAGACATGCTGCATTTTTACATTTTCAAAAAACATCACTTAGCATGATTTATAAGATGTTAGCCTCATCGGGAACAAAAAAATGTCCCCACAAGGACAAGGATTTCGGATAATTGGTGTCTTTGTATATAGCTAATATTTTTACTCATATAAAATGATTTAATATGACTTGTAATGAATATAAATGTATAAATGAATATTAATAGTTTATTAAAGGGGTGGTTGATTATGATTTAAATTTTTTTTACTTCAGTTAGTGTGCAAAGTTGCTGTTTGAGCATAAATAACATCTGCATAATTAGAGCAGAGCCAATTAAGCAGCAGCTCATTTGCATTTAAAGGAACACACATTTTAACATGTTATAAAAAATGATCTGTGGGGTATTTTGAGCTAAAACTTTGCATACACACTCTAGGGACATCAGAGACTCGTTTTACATATTGTAAAAAGGGGCATTATACCACCCCTTTAAACATTTGTCTATGTAAGTGTTTGTGCGTATATAGCAGATAGATTGATCGAGTTTCATGTGGTTCATTGTTGCAACATGACTCACATGCCATTAAATCATATTATGTTTCTCTGATTCTATTTGCTCTTCAAGCTGCAGGTTGTTGTGGGATGGACGGGGTTTCTGGGTGCGACTCAAGGCTGCAGTGAGACAGGCTGGCTGCCCTTCTCCGCCATAAAACTAATAACATCCATATATCTCCCTCACCCCGTGAGGTGAGACAGCATTGCATTACAGCTTTTGATTAAATGTCAGATACTGCTCCTGCAGAAAGGAGACAGAGAATGTAAATATCTGAAAGTATTTCTTACACGGATATGAGTATGTTTTGAATTCTGACGTATTTTTTTTTTATATAATAGAGGCAGGTGAGAAAGGTTTGGAATCCTGCAGAGTCGGTTGAAGAAAGCCAAGTGCATTTCAGAAACTCCTGGCACATTGAGCTTGTCTGTGTAAACAGCATTCATTTTCTAATTGGCTCTAGCAGAGACAAAAGCAAATTACTGAGAGGAATGTGGGGGGAAACTGTCTGTTCTGTTATCTACTGTTGGAAGCTGCAGGCAGGCAGAGAGCCTTTGCAAGAGCCTGGAAACAACACAGCAGAGCCAAGCACAGGATGGTATAGCACAGCACAATATAATACAGAGAAAGTGCTACACAGCTCAATATAATCTAGCACATCATAAAACTGCACAGCAATATAGTGAACGATAAATGCAGTGTAATAAAACACAGCACAGTGGCCTCAAAAAGTTTTGGGACATTTTAAACAATATGTATGAATGTCGCTGCAATGGATAACACAATATTAGGCTTATTTTGTTTACCTACAGGAGAGCAAGTTTGATTTCTACAATAAGATTTCCAACGGGACAACTTGATTACCAAACTATACTTCTCAGAAGATCTGTAAAAGCTATGGGAATTTTGATTCGTCCCAGTGATTCACAACACTTTTTTAATCTGATCAGAACTGATATCTTTATTATATAAATATTTTAATGTTATTTAAAGTACATTATGATGTATACTTTGCTTGTTATACGTGCAACATTCCAGCTGTAAATAAATTATAAATGTTAGCTAGGTTATGTTCATTACCTGTCTAGCGATGTATGTTTATGCTGACATAAAATTAAATAAAGCTTTGTATTTTAAAATACATCTATTGCGAGTCAATGTGTAGTGAGTTGGCTCACATGATTTTTGTTTTCCAGTTCAGAACTTCCGTTTCGGGAACAGTGGCTGCGTCTGAAATTGCATACTTTAGTATTGAAAAACAATATGTGAGAACAGAAGTATGTCCCAATTCACAGTTCTCATAAAAGAGTAGGCAAAATGTACCCGGATGAACTTCTTCCGCCAAGATTCTGAAGTGCACATATGATGGACACTTAACATCCCATGATGCCACAGGAGAGGATTTGGGAATGGCAGTGAAGCGACGCAACTGACGCTGTCAGGTCACATGATAATGACAACATGGCGATCATAGTATGCCCAGAATACATTCATACTACACACATTCATACTTTTTGAATGCAGTCATAGCTCCCTGGTTTTCACGGTGCATTGTGGGACTTTTTAGGGCGCAAATGTTTCAGGGCACTGGAAGGATTTTGCGAAATGGCCCTTAAAATGTCAGGTTCCCTGACCAGTGCCCTGACTGATGACATTTGCATCATTAACAATTATTTTCCTGTTTATTACTGTGAAGCTGCGTTGAAATAATCTGTATTGTATAAAGTGCTATATAAATAAATGTGACTTGACTTTTTCTTTAGGTTACATCAATACACCAACAGGGAGTCAGTCTTTGAATTAACTCAACAGATTCAAACAACACGAGTCATTCACGACAGAAACATGTAACAGCACAAATTTCAAATACAGATTTGAAAAGGACGACTTCTATCATAGGCTACACGATGGATCAATGCGTTTAGAGTCTTTAAAGAAATAAGTGAACACATGAGCACATTTAAAGGCAATGACCAATTATGACAGAAAAGTTTGTTAATAGGCCTAAATCTTAAGTTTAAGGAAGCGTCTTTCATGTTATCAATAAAAGTTGTATAAATATGTTTTTTGCCGAACGTCACCTGAAAAAACAGGAAAACAGGTCTCGTCGAATTTTAATATCCGAATGTTACTGAGAAGAAGAAAAAAAAAACTATTTTAATCTGCTGATATTAATCTGCATATGCGATGGACGCCTGTTATGCTCATTTTTGGTAGATCCCAGGCATCTTGAGTAACCTAAGGGCCAGATTTACTAAACAGGGCAAATTAGCGTGAGAGTACAATTCCCCAACGCAATTTTCCAAGAGCAGTGCAAATTAGCATCTGGTTGAAGACATGCTATTTTTGGGCGGTAAATAATGCCGCAAACACCAGTAAACTGACGAGCGCAAACCTTAGTAAATCACCACGTGAGATTCATTTAAATACTCTCCTTCCATAAGTTTTACGTCTTAAGGGAAACTCCTACAAATGCATATGCAAGTAGGTCAGCTGCAAACTGTGACTGCAGCTGTAACTGTGCCCACACCTTTTCAGCGTTGATGTTTCACTGCGTGTCTTTAGTAAATCCTGACAGTATTTTTTTAACGCCAAAAGAGGGTTTGCACCGGTGCAAGCTGTTAGTAAATCTGGCCCAATAACTGCTCTATATTTAACGAACTACATGACAAAATGTTAATTTCCGGGGTTTTAGCCTACAAAAATACGAAATCACTGCAGCACTTAATTGAAATACCTTATCACTTCCCTTTTTAGACTCTATCGACTCAGAATCACATTTGAACCATGATATGTATTGTTTTATCATTTAAATCCCAGCATACTTGTTTTTTTGAAAGTCTGTATGTGTATACATTTCGATAAATAGCCTAGCATATTGCAAAGACCAGGTTTCTGTTCTAAGTAAGTTAGGTCCTCAAACTCATTTGCTGCCATTTCTGCTTATTAACAAGGTGCATGCTAACTTCAGAATGTAAAATAATGTACATGTCTCTGTGAATTGATTATTTTATAATTGAATTAGTGAGAGTATTGTTATAGGCTAAAGTCCAAGATTGCACAGGAAAAGTAAATGGAGACTTTTATTAATATGGACCACACACCCTCTAATTACTGACATAAATGTTTGTGGTATAAAGAATAATTTATATGCATTTGGTGTAAGGCTAGGATCGATAATCTTATGTTTTATTGTTTGGATGATTACCTGCTTTATATATTCAAGTCTGCTTGCAGTCCTCGGAGGCACTGGACCCCTCACCCGTTTAAAACAAAAGAGTGAAAGATTTATGGTCCCCATTTTATTATGCCTTCCTTTGTGGTTTACTAATGAGTTGAACAAATTGACTATATTATATAATCAATAGTTTACTCAGGATAATTAATTATGAATCTTATTGTACAAGCAATTTGGTAGAGCGGTTACTGAGGTTCTGGCCCATGCCAAGAATGACAAGACGTGCAGCGGTGGTCGCATTTCTAAGCATCAGGGAGCTTGTCCTGGACCGTCTGCTAGGACAAGTGTATTGAACTTGATCCTGTTAGGGATAGCAGCTCTGACAAGCAGGTGAAGTACTTGCTATCTGTGGCCCTTCTCTAATTGCACTATTTCATGGGTTATTCGATGCTAAATAAATAAAAACACGACCTCATATTACAGTTACACTGAATAGTAGCCCGACACTGAAAAACAGAAATGAACATATTCAGCTGTTTTTCAGTATTTTATTGCATAGTTACAGTTGTATAGAGTTGTTGAATCAATTATATTTTTATTCATTTAAAGTTACAGGGTAACATTTCAGTGTGTAACAGAACATGTAATATATTATAATGAAATATGCAATATGTTACCTTTAAAAAATATTTTTTCAGAATACAAGGTGGCTGCTTTTGAATGACCATCAATGGAGAAAGATATTTTTTAATGGCGTAGTTACAATCAGGGGCTAACTGAGCCTTATAACTCAATTTTCAACATGAGAGACAGCATTTTTTCAACAAAAATATTAAGCAGCACAACTGTATTCAACATTGATAATGAGAAGAAATGCAAAGCTCTGTCATGAAACTCTAGATGGTGCAGGCTGATAGGTCCTTAACTCATATAGGCACAGCTGATAGGTTCCTGTTATAGCAATAGCCAATGAGCTTGCAGCTCAAACCTTCAAACACTTGGTCAGCATTTGCTGTAGTAGTTGCAGCATGCTTTCAGCAGCCCACCACCTTCCCCAGCTCCAACTGTATAAATATGCTGTGGGTAAATCAATAATGATTTCTGAAGGATCATGTGACATTAAAGACTGGAGTAATGAACGCTGAAGATTCAGCTTTGACATCACAGGAATACATTACATTTTAAACATCAAAATAGAAAACCATTTCTTTAAATTGGAATAATATTTCTGTTTTTATTGTATTTCTGATCAAATAAATGCAGCCTTGGTGAGCATAAGAGACTCAAACTAGTAATAATATAATATAAATACATTTGAAAGAGAGGAAGGCAAAAGACTGCAATGCAAATGATTCAACAAATCCATCTTTCAGATCTATATTTTTAGAACTAAGAATTTTCTGCATAATAAAACACCCAAAAGGATTGGCTCATAGTCCCCATGAGACTAACTACACACACAACCACAGTGATAGGCACAACAGCAGCATGTCATTTTGAGGCTAGACATCTCCGAGCACGGATAACTTTTATATTGTAGACTTCCTTTGGCGTATATCAATGTTTATTGCTGTCATTTGTTTTAGTCTGCTTGGTAGATTTTGTCAAAAAGTAGAGCAAGAGTTCCACAGTCTTCTGACACGATGACTGATCAGTGTATATGTTTAGCTATGTAAACTGCAGTCATATTAGAAAGGTGATGAAAATGTAGGTGCAATCAAACAACACAGTTACTGTATCATTTAAATGGTTGCGTATACATTACAGCGAGAGATTGCGGGTCCATGCAAGTGTGTGTGTGTGCATGCATCCTGGTCCTTTTCTGCTGAAAGTCATCTTTTGTTGGCTAATCTAATCTATGAAGGGTAAGCAGTCTCCTTCCCTGTCCCCTGAGAGGGACAATTTGTCGACACAGACATCGATGCGATGACAATCCTTGAACACTCTCACCTGATGAAGGACTCAGGTTTGGATTGGTTAGTTAGATCACATGACGGAGGGATCCACCCACAAAGCAGGCTAACTTTGGGACACAAATAAGATGCTAAACAATTGCAAATGTGATACCATTATGCTGATTCGTGTTTGTTAATTGTAAGATTGCTATTTGTTGCATTATCAATAGTTCAAGTATGATAATCAGAAAGAGAGGAAGGGTAGAAGGAAAATGCATGAGGAAGCTGATGATGCATTGCAGATAAACTGCGTATCCTGCATGGGCAACCCCTCCCTTTCCTATCCATACACACACCCCAAGCTTTCTCTATGACATCATCACATCACCTCCTCCAACCTGATGATGTCCTGTGAGGGAGATGTGACTCAGCCTACAGACTAATGCCCCCCTATGTAAGATTTGGGCAACCCTAAAACACAGCCACAATCCAATCTCTCAAATCTATCATTTGCTGTAAAAGATGTTGTGAATATGAGAAGGCAAATCACATGACCCTGAAGACTTGGAGTAATGGCTGCGGAAAACTTTCCCATCACAAGACTAAATTGATTTTGAAACATATTCAAATATAAAATAGTTTACAATATTACTGTATCAAATATTAGTGCAGCCTTAGTGAATATAAGAAACGCCTTAAAACATTTCAAATCTCATCTGATGTCCAGGGTTCTGCATTACCCTTTGAAATGCAGAGATAGTGGATTTGAGCTACTCTTCTATTGGAGGCATGGGGTCAGGGAGTGCGTTCAATAACTGTGGAGAAAACTGCAACTAGTCTTTCGCGCTCCTGGGGGTAAGCTAAATGAACACACAGTTTCTCCTGTCATCATTTTAGCCCAATAGAAAGCCTCCTCCTGGGAAGTTTATGCAAGCCTTTAGATCTAACAAATCTGTTTGGCTTTGTGACACCCAAGTGCAAGATAGAGTGGGAGAGGGAGAGAGAGAGAGAGAGAGAGAGAGAGAGAGAGAGAGAGCTGATGTTCAAGGAAAGGGTGATAATAATGGCTGTCAGAATCTCACCACCTCTAATTCAACGAACAGCTCACCTATACATAAAAAACAACCAAGTGGCAAGGGAGGAAGTGCCTCCTTAAAATTGAATGAGAAATCAATCCATATTATATAAATCAAACAATGCAAATATTACAAAATGCGGCATTAAAGGTGTACAAATCACTCGTTTTACTAAAGTAACAGTTCAACAGTGACTCAGCAGGTAATGTGCAATGGTAGCCTGCGTCTCTCTTGCCTCCCTTGAAACCATTGAGTTTTCATTGAGAACAGACCCCCATAGCATACGGTGGGTTTGGTGGGGGTAGTTGAGAATGAATAGGGGAAAGTCACATAAGGCAATGCCTCTATCATGCTATAATTGGATATGATGACCAGTCTGTGACCATCTGAGGATATAAACCTGCCTCTTTACTGAGCTTGATGACTGATGAAAATTAATTGACTATTAAAAAGAACAGCTGAACATCGATTTAAAAAAATAAAATATATTGCTTACATTTTTACTGCCTTTAGTTATTATTTTGGACTGCGGAGGAGCACAGTCCCTGCGTGACTCGCCATAGACATAAACAGAGAGAAGTAGCTCCCGCTGCAATGTTCCTCCGCAAGACGCATGCAGTTCTGTTTATTTACCACTAGAGCACCAAAAGTTACAGACTGCAGCTTGAAGTTTAACTGGGACATGAATTTGCATTTGATTTATATATAACAACAACAAAAAAACACAGAACACCACTGCACCCCTGATGAAAAGACTGTCATCATTTACTCACCCTCGTGTTGTTCCAAACTTGTATGCTATCCCGTGTTGTCATCTCGAAATTACAGTCATTTTAACATTATGTGAACAGTACACAGCGTGAATCTGCAGCAGTCCGGTGGTACGAGTTGAAGCTTTCAGAAAATTCCCAGTTTATGCCCTCATTCACTATTCCCACTAATATAATCCTCTTGAAAAAGTGAGCAAATTCGGACACTCCTGGAATTCGAAGTGTGTGCTTGCTGTTTAATAATCTTTTGAAACGTATAAAACTGGCAGCTCCAGTAGTTTTCCAGTAGTTGAACTCTTGAAAAGAATTTAAACCTGTATGAGATTACGCTGTACCCACATTGGACCAGCGGTTTGTAAAATGGATGGATGATTCTGCTGCGGGCAACATCTTCTGGCGAGACACGGGAATTCATTTGGCATGGCTCTCACAGTGCATTATGGGTATTCTCTAGCTGTTGAGTTGTATACACTCATCATTACTGTACTTGATTGAATGAGTGCACTTGATAACATCCACTATAGACACCACTTCATGGCTATTCCCTCAAATAGTGCCTTGTTTAAAGATGGGCCCAGGGCTTCCCTACAATATAGTAAGTGAAAAACAGTATGTGGCAAAAGAAGTTTAACTCATGCAGACTGTATGGAGATATGATACTGAAGCACTTTTTTGACTTCTTCAACTCTCAAGTGCATTGATTACATGAGTAAATACACATGTTGTAGGAGTGTCTAATGAGGGATTTTGTCCATGACACGGATCGTTAAGGCTCTCTGCTCATATGATGCTGCTTTCTGCTTCCTCATCGATATGCTGACTCCCAACATCTTCCTTCTGCTAACCACCTTGTGGGGTGGGGGTTGGGGTTGATGAGAATACGGCCATAAATCACAGCTAAAAAAGAGACCAACAGGGGTCTCTCTATATCTTAAACACACACATTCACTCACATGCATTAACCCACTCTCTAGCTCTCCCCTTGGTCATAAATAAAACATGGCTGGCAGAAAAACACACTGAGAAGGCAAGGAATGGAACATGTTTAGTTGAAGTCATAGGTAGGGCTTTCCATGAGTCATGAAATTACACAGATCAATGTATTTCCAAATGCTTTCAGATATAAAGCACTTCTCACATTGTCTACAGATTACTGCTGAGTCATCCGGTCTCATCAGTGAAGGGAACCGAGCAAAAGAATCCCTTCAGGGCTGATTTAACAACACTATCCTCCAGAGATTTAAATCAGCAGCAAGTCTTCATGCACCGCTACTCTGCATTTGTACCAGAGCTTATCTTGCAACCCACATTTTTGTATGCACTTTTTTTTTCCGTTTTGCACCAAACTTATTTTTAAAGATCCCGTTTGATTCGTTACGTTTACATTTCTGTTCTTGGCAGACATTTTCTTATGAAAGTCACTTACATGAGCGTCTGCCTCCAGTATTGCGCCGCATAAGCGACCCCCTCCACACGCATACTTTATTAATAAATCACAGACTTCTCTCCCTGCGTACGTGCCTCATCCCCTTCATACTGATTCTGAGTTCACTGGCCGTAATATTGTCACATTATAGCTGGATCTCCAATAATGCATCACCGTAGGTTGGTACTGTAAGGGCGTGCTCTGCAGCATTACTCGTGGCCTGCATTGAATTTTAAACCGCACTGCTCTGCATGGCCACAAAAGGACCTTGAGTGACAGGCGCCCTGCTCCTCAGGGATGATTTGCACATTTAAAAGGGATGGTCTTCACTCAGAGCTGGACATGAGAGTGGGCAGTAGAGACATAAGGTCATTGAGTGCAGGAGCTCTTCTTCTGCTGCTCTGCATGACTGCACGCAGGCTAAATCTGGCTTCAGTGCTCAGACGCAGCAAATCCAATGACAAAGCAAATAGAATAAGGCCTACAGTTAATTGGAAATATCTCATTTAAGTCCTCTCAGAGGGACAAATTCATCGTCCTCTCATGGTTCAATAGAAACGACTTGGAGCATTACAATGAATCATTTAGAATTTCTGGTGATATGATTAAACTCTGCTGAGCGATGGGAAATATGGGAAATTAGCAGTTGCTAATGGTAGATGTCCGTGTATGGTCAGAGTGACTTTCAGCACTGTGAAGCTCCGAATGAAGCACTTTGGTTGAATTATCTATAGCAACTGCAGTTCTGGATCAATCAATTACAATCTTAATACTTGACTGAAGTATCTTTAAAACAATGCACATCTTTGGCATGTTACAAGCCTGTTGACAGCCCTTCTGTTCATTTTTTCTCATGAGATCAAATAAGCAGATGAGTCATACTCCTTAATTAAAAAAAAAAAAAAAATCAAATCAAATCTTTGCCATGTGAATCAAATAAAGTATAGAGAGGTTTCTATGCATAGCAGGTGTTCTGTTAGAGGAAGCCAGCACTATCTGACACGTCCCAGTCCAATGCATGACTTGCATACTTTGTCTATTCTGAAAAGGCAGGATTCTGGTTAATAGAAAAGAAGTCATTCGTCAACCAGCACAAAAAGCCTAAGTTAGAACTGCACTATATGCAGCAAATAACGTTTTGCAGCAGAGTAGAGCGGAGCGGTGCTTCTTTAGGATGACACAATAAAAGTATAAATTATGCACACTATTTTCTATATGTCAATAACATGAATTTATTTAAAATGAATACAACATAGGCTACTTTGTTCTCACTGTTGAGAAAATGTTACTTAACGATGTTAAATTTACAAATCATTTTAAAAGAATGATGCTTAGATCAAGGAATTGCTCATTTAAATAGCATATTTACTTAATTTCTGTATTTTTTTCTTGTTTGATTTTGTAGTATTTTATGTACTTAAAGTTCTAGGAAATAAAGGTTTTTTGTCTCATTATACTTAATCTAAAGGTGTTGTTACATAGGTCATTAATAGACAATTTATTTATAATGGATTGAGATCAAAAAGTCATGCAAACTGTTGCCTTAATTTTTTTAAGTCAACAAAAATATAATTTTTCAGAGTGCAAGGCGTATTGAAAAACAAATGCCTGCTCAAAGTTTCTTTTAGAACTAATTAAACTCATTAAACTTAATCATTCTCACACAAAAAATAGGGTTAAACTTTATTATAAATAATAAATAAATAATATTTATAAGAGTGACGTTGTTACAGTGTATTTACACAAATAAGTGCTGTGTAATATGTACTTATAAGGTAAGGGTTTGGTTTAGGGCTACTTAAAATTATACATCATTTACTGTATGCAACATGTGCACCTACATCACCTTAAAATAAAGTGCTACCGAAAATAGTCATTTCATGTAAGTTAGCAGTAGCACACCACAGCTAAATGCCCTTGAATGTGCCTGAGATCCGGGCCGCTGTCCTTGGTGCTGACTGTAGACGCTCAGTCAGTGATTGGGCTCCGTGATCAGACTCTGTCTAAGTACTAATGATGTCACGTCCAGCAACTGTAGCCCTCCTATAATAAATAAGACGTGATAGCATATTGTAATTATATCGAAAATAAATCTATTATTAGTTTGTACTTGTAAACGTTTCACAACCACCCAGGGCGCAAATTATGAAGGTTTAGGGTGTATTAATGGAAACGGATAGTTATAGGGAGCGTCTTAAAAGTAGGCTATGTAGGCTATCAGTATGTTTTACACAAGTTTAGTGCGCTACATTTACACGCTATTGCGAACACCATAGCAAACAAAATATAAAGTAGCCTAGGCCTACTCATAGTTTATCACTTAGCCTATTATAGGCCTATAGATAGTAAACACCGCAAATACATCACAAACATTTAGTGCTTAGAAAGTCTTTAAAAGTAATTTTTAGAACATTCCCAGCAGAGAAAATATTTTTGAAAGTTATATTTATAGGTCACGAGCCACCCAAGCACTCGGTATGTGTGACTATAGGAAGCAGAAAAGGCTACTGATAAAGATAAGTGTAGCAAGTAGGACCCTCCCACCTCGTCGGATCAATGGTCCAGTCAAAACAAGCCTGAGCTTTTTCGCAACAGAGCCTGAAATATATAAAGGCAGGTAGAGCTGCTATCCAGCGCTGAGAGAGCCACACACGCTACACCTATACACTACTTTACCTCACACTTCTGTTCATCTGCACGTTCACACCCCGTCTGTCCGGATGAGTTATTCAATAGACACTATAGGAAGTCCCTACCGGAGGGTGATGGACACCAGGACGAGCTATTCGAGCCCCTCCAGCGGGTTCCGCTCCCAGACCTGGTCCCGGCCAAGCCCGAGCTCCTCTTCGTACAAGAGGACATTCAACGTCCCGGTGGCACGAGCTTACGGCTCCACAGTCCTAAGCGCCAATGACAGCCTTGATTTCACTCAGACCTCCATCCACAATGGAGACTACAAGCGCTCCAATGAGAAGGAACAACTCCAGGGACTCAACGACCGCTTCGCGGGCTACATCGACAAGGTGCACTTTCTGGAGCAGCAGAACAAGCAGATCGAGGCGGAGATCCAGGCACTGCGGCAGAAGCAGGTGTCGCAGTCTCAGCTGGGCGAACTTTACGACCAAGAGCTGCAGGAGTTGCGCTCCATGCTGGAGCAGATCCACCACGAGAAGGCGCAGATCCAACTGGACACCGATCACATTGAGGTAGACATCCAGCGCCTCAGGGACCGCTTCGATGAGGAAGCCCGCATCAGGGAAGAGACGGAAGCGATCCTCCGTGCCCTGAAGAAGGACATGGGTGACTCAGCACTCGTCAAAGCAGAGTTGGAGAAGAAAGTGCAGTCCCTGCAGGACGAGATCGCGTTTATCCGCAACAACCACCAAGAGGAGATCAGCGATCTGTTAGCGCAGGTGCAGGCGTCGCAGATCACCGTGGAGAAGAGGGACTACCAGAAGGCGGATATCACCGAAGCGCTGCGCGAGATTCGCTCCCAGCTGGAGGGCCACTCGACGCAAAACCTCCAGCAGGTGGAAGACTGGTTCATGTGCCGCTACTCGAAACTCACCGAGGCCGCTGAGCAAAATAAAAGCGCCATCAAATCCGCACGGGACGAGATCGGAGACTATCGCCGCCAGTTACAGTCCAAAACCATCGAGTTGGAGTCTGTCCGAGGAACCAAGGATTCTCTGGAGAGGCAGCTCAACGACATAGAGGACCGACACAACAATGACCTTTCCAGCCTTCAGGTAGCCTACATAATCACATTAAGCATTTCATTTCATTTTGGCATTTAAACAAAAAAAGTGTAACATGCACGTCTGATCTTCCAAATGCGAATGTGTTGTTTTATGTGATTTAAAATGCACTACAAGTTCAAATAACTTTATCAAACAGTTTCGACATCTAATAGTGTTTTTTGTTGATAATCTAAAATAATGTTACTCAATGAAAAACTAATATTGTTAGACCACTTTGAATATTGTAGTGGTCAATGGTTGCAGCCTTTTTTCTGCAGTTGTACTCATAAATCACTTCAACTGTTGAAATGTGTTGCAGCTCTCCTCAAGTCGCATTTAAGTCTGTTGAATGCTATTTATTATGAACTCATTATTGTATGTGGAAAGCAGAGAAATAGACAGGACATTCACCAGAGGATTTGCATATGATGCTTCATTACATCATAGGTGCAGTGGAATGGTGTTAGAAAGGGTTAAGGAGAGGCAGACACCCACAATGCAGTCTCTCCTCACTGTTTGCTGAGTCAGAGCAGAGGCAGGGTTCGCTTATTGGCTGTGTCCTGGAATCACCTCATGCACATAGAGTCAATACACCTATTGGTTGTCCTTGAAGCCATACAGTGATACTGTGAATTATATTTTTAGTTGAATTGGTGCAGTGAGAGCATTAGCATGTGAGGAATATGCATAAACAAATTATTATTTTGAGAATATGACAGTCAGTTTGTTTCTTTCTGTCTGTCTTCAGCAACAGATTTATTTGACTAAGCTGTCATAATATTTTGTCTGACTCACTAGGAAACCATCCACCAGCTGGAAAATGAACTCAAGAGCACGAAATGGGAGATGGCACGACATCTTCGTGAATACCAGGACCTCCTGAATGTCAAAATGGCACTAGATATAGAGATTGCAGCGTACAGGTAAGATTGGGATCAATTTTGCAAATGAGTATGGTGTAAATACCTTTTATATTTACTTATTATTATTAGTATATCAATTATATTATCAATATAATAATAATAATAATGACTAATATGTATTGGTACAATATAATATTTTATTATTTCTATTTTTGAGTATTATTTATTAATAATTTTGAGAAATATGTATTGTTAATATTATATTTAATATTTTGTTTAACATTTAATAATTTATTAGCTATTTAAAATTTTCATTTAATAATGCAAATATGTAAAATGAGAGTATACCTTATATTATTGTATGTAAAGAAGCTGCAATTATTTGTATTTTGACCAATTTTGTAGCCATAGAAACAATTATTTCAGAGAAATCTAGAATAACCTAAATCACAATTGAATCTCCTTCTTTTATGCCTTTCGTTTTTATGTAGAAAACTTCTTGAAGGAGAGGAGAGCCACTTTAGCACTTTCCCATATCGCCAGACCATCACCAAAGGCCCCAAGGTCAAAAGTGAGCCGCCTAAACTTAAGGTGCAACACAAGTTTGTGGAGGAGATCATCGAGGAGACGAGGGTGGAGGATGAGAAGTCTGAGATGGATGAGGCTTTGGCTGAGATGGCAGAGGAGTTGTCAGCTGCTAAAGCGGAAGATGAAGGAGAGGAGGAGGGAGAGGCTGAGGGTGAAGAAGGTGGTGATGAGGAAGGAGAGAAAGGAGAGGAAGGTGAAGGTGAGGAGAAAGAAGAAGGAGAGGAGGAGGAGGTGGTTGCCTCAACCCAAGCCAAAGTAGCCTCCGGAACCCCTGCTGAGGATGAAAAAGAGGGAGAGAAAGAGGGAGGTGATGAAGAACAAGAAGAAGAAGCTGGAAAGGGTGATGAGGAGGAAGAGAAAGAAGAGGAGGAAAAGGAGGGTGAGGAGGACAAGAAAGAGGACGATGCAGAGGATGAAGCAGAAGAAACTAAGTCACCCAAAGCAAAGGCCTCTCCTGAGAGTGAGAAATCAGAAGAGAAGCAGACCAGCGGAGGAGAAGAAGAAGGAGAAGAAGAAGGTGATGAGAAAGATGAGGCAGATGCAGGTAGCGACAAAGGATCAACAGATGGAAAAGAAGCTGAAGCAAAGGAGCAGCCTAAGAAAGCAGAAACCACAAAGGAAGACAAGAAGGGAAAAGAGGAGAAGGAAGAGCCCAAATCTGAAAAAGATAATGCAACTGTGACAGAATCCAAACCAGAATCTCCAAAGAGTGAGAGTCCAAAGAGTGAGAGTCCAAAGACCGAAAGCCCGAAGGAGACACCTAAGACAGAGACTCCAAAAAAGGAAGCCCCCAAAATTGAGTCTCCCAAGTCTGAGAGTCCTAAGAAAGAGGAACCTAAAGCAGAACCACCCAAGAAAGAGGCCCCAAAGTCAGAACCACCGAAAGCTGAAGCTAAAGAAGATTCCCCAAAGCCAGCAGATGAGAAAAAGAGTGAACCAGAGAAAAAACCTGAAGATAAAAAGAAAGAGGCGACCGTGAATGGAGACACGGGCAAGAAAGATGAGAAGAAAGAGTCCGATAAGAAGGATGTGATCTCCAACGGAGTGGACGAGAGCCCAACCAAAGATGAATCGAGCCAGAGGGTGGTCATCACCAAGACGGTGGAGACCATCACGACTGGGGAAGGAGGAGTCAAACAAGTCACAAAAACTATTACCGTCACCGAGAAAGGAGATGAGGTGGAGGAGACCGTCCAGGAGAAGGTGGTCTCCAAAAGCGTGGAGAAGGCCGTGAAGGCCACTGAAGCAGATTAGACCCGAGCATACAGCTATAGCCGACTGAAGAGGAACTGAAGAGGAAGCATTCAAGCAATCAACACAAAACGAACATAACAAAGAAATCATAAAGCTCAACAGATGTACTTAATTACATTAACCACACTAAAACAAAGCATAGAGAGAAGCCACAAGATGCGGCAAGCTAAAAATTTGCATGTTGAGTGACAGCTTTAAATGGGTTCTGCTGCGTATGCGGTCCGGGACGCCGGGGACTCACTTTTCACTTTTGTTCAAACTGCAATACCTGGGGGAGGGGGGCGGTCACTTGAATGTGGCATCTGCATGCCAGCACAGGGGGAGTGCGCTCCTCGTTCTTTGAGATAGAAAAATAACCACCCTATGTATGACAGTAATATTAAATACTCGCAGAGTGGTGGGGAATGACATCATGCTTCAAGCTAGGGAAACAAGGGTTGTAGAGATATGTTCTTCTGACAAAGTAGCCTTATAAATATTACCGCGAGGACTCCAACTGAGCCAAAAATGTAAAAAAAAAACAAGGAAAAAATAAGGACGAAGACGATGGTGAAAATAGTCCATGGTCATATACACTCAGTACATAAAGCAACTAAGAAACTCTTAGCCTTAAACATGCTTTTTACCGTTGTCAGTTATGTTTACCTGATGAGTGCATTTGAAAATAACCCTGTCAATGCGCACATACATTCTTGTATGCATAGGATTGACTTGAATTCAACTACTTACCGTTAATGAGGTGCTACCGTTTGCAGTCCCATGTCTTAGTTCATCTGAATGAATTTCTCAGCAGCATTTGCTCAATAAACATCATATTAAATACACTAAATATATGTTTTGTCTTTTTTTCCCTCATGTGGTATGCATTATTTGAGAGTGTGATTTACGTATTCTTTATAAGAAATGTAAGAAATAACTTATATTCTATCCTTCTATCCTTCAAGAAAATAATACTAGCATTCACTGCAAATTCAAAAGTGAAAAAATATATATATAAAATGTAAAATAATTTATATATATATATATATATATATATATATATATACACATGCACTTTTTGATGTCATTTTTATTTAATGCTTTATTAAATCATCAGTGTAAGTATCTGCGGTGGAGTGCTATTACATGAAACTGTGTGTGAGACTTTATAGAGAAAATGTTCCTTATTGCATATAATGTTGCTGCATTGCAGACAAAGTGCATCATCAGAGATAAATGATCCATATTACTCACAAACACATGTGATTTTGATTCAACATTCCTAATGAACTGCTCAAGGCATTAATTTTATAAAATTGGACAACAATTTATGATTCAAAATAAAAGTGACAATACTGATTTAATCAGTAGTACTCTGGGTTCGGGCAAAAATTCCAAGCCCGGAGCCCTCCCCCGGACAGCACGCCAAATACGCATAATCTTTACTCCAATTAATTTGATGTAAGTGTGAACTCGTGAATGTACACAAAAGGCCTATTTCTCTCAAATGTTGTTCACAAATCTGTCTAAATCTGTGTTAGTGAGCACTTCTCCTTTGCTGAGATAATCCATCTACCTCACAAGTGTGGCATATCAAGATGCTGATTAGACAGCATTGCAAGCGTGGCGTGAGCTTCTCAGCTGCGTGGCGTGTCCGTTTTTATTTCGGCTCCCATGTTAACAGGTTAGAGCATGCACACTGCCTGCGTGACACGCGTTTCAGCGCATCTCAACGGAAAACGCGTGCATGCTAGAAATAGAACTGACTATTTTTCATGCGACACACAAGCGTGTTGGAAGCGTTTCCAGGCAAAATAGAATACAAAAAAGATGTTTATATGTCATTTTGACACAAATACATATTAATAAATGACATGTTAATGTCTGAAAGTTTCATGAAGTATAGGCCTTCCCTGTACGTCACCTAGCAGCAGCAGCACCGCGTCAGACACTCTTCTGGTGTGCAAAGACATAGAAAACGCCACGCAGAAGAGTGTCTGACGCGGCGCTGCTGCTGCTAGGTGACGTACAGGGAAGGCCTATACTTCATGTTACACATAAATATATAGCCTACTGATACAGCAAAGACAACGTCGGCAGTATTGACCTTACATATCTATGGTAATGACGGCAAAATAGGCTACAGAATTGGAATATTGGAAATCGATCATTATTATTATTTATTTAAATTAAAGTTATATCTGCATTTATGTCAAAACTTAGAGACTTTCAGACATCAAAATGTCATTTATTAATATGTATTTGTGTCAAAATGGCATATAAACACCTTTTTTTAATTCTATTTTGCCTGGAAACGCTTCCAACACGCGTGACGCGTGAAAAATAGGTGTCAGTTCTATTTCTAGCATGCACGCTTTTTCTGTGCGGCACAAGACGCGCGTGTCACGTAGGCAGTGTGCATGCTCTAACCTGTTAACATGGGAGCCGAAATAAAAACGGACACGCCACGCAGCTGAGAAGCTCACGCCACGCTTGCAGTGTGTCGCCGGCCACAATAAAAGACCACTCTAAAATGTGCATATATATACATGTGAGCAGCTCTGTTCAGTTAAGCGTACTCATCTACTCTTCTCCACAAAGTAAGTAACAGGGATATTGAATTTATGAGCAATAGCGTTAGATTTTTTTTTTACATTTTACTTTATGCCTCAATATTTCCCCATAATCCCAATTATCAAATGTACAGAAAAACTATAACTCTAAACTCAATTGTGTATTTCATTTTCATATTGTCACGTACCATAACCTCCTCATCTTCAGAGAGAAACTGCCACTGAGAATACACACATAAAGAAGGATGTAAAGACATCAGAGGATTGTGAAGATATTTTACTGGAACTTGGTCTTCATTACATCTATATCATGTTCAATGCCAATTGTTATTTATTAATGTATTCAGCTAACAAGGGTTGTTAGAGGACTGTCATTTTTCCTACAATTTGCCATTCCAATAAAAAATAAAAGGACCCAAATGACACAACATGCTGTTGTTTTTTAATGTAAAACCCAAATAGAGGCAACAGGATATTATAAGACCAGGCAGATAGAGGACTAATGTATATATATATATATATATATATATATATATATATATATATATATATATATATAAAACAGCACTGCGTTACCCCAGCGGAAGAAGTGGAAGCGGTCGTCTGTGGCATAATAAAAGCTCTGTGAAATCAAGGCGTCATTAAGCTACACCTTTGTTTTGAGTAAGCGACCTCTAGGGGCGAAAAATTACATATTGTGGCTTTAAGGTTCTTTTAACACTTTCAAAGGACTGTTCTTTGTGGAACCTTATAAAAAGGGTTCTATTTAGCACCAAAATGGGTTCTGTTATTGTTACAAGCCAAAGAAACCTAATTGGGTACATTTTAGAAAAAAATGTCTTAAGAGTATAAAATAATTATACAGAGTATAAACATAATGTTTTGGATGTGATTAATTGCGATTAATCGATTTGACAGGACTAGTACATATGTATTCTGTAAAAAATGTTTTAAAGGTTTACTTTTTTTTTAACCTTTTACAAGGTGTGTAGAAGTGCAATGAACAGTTTAATTAAAGATCACATGAGGAGAAAGGCTATTAATGTCTTATTGGCGTTTTCAATTTTCCCATATCAGGCATTCTGCATCTAATTTAAATGAAATGTATCCATTGAACTAAACATTAGAACATCTTAAAAAATAATATTTTCTGTTTATGACATTTTCCTACATTAGGCAATCTGCATCTACTTTTTTTTCAATTAAATACAGCACCTTTTTGTATAACATTTACAAATGCAGAGGCATATATTTTATACTATGTTTCAAACTTGGTTTAATTATCTAAAGGCATTCTGTAGGGTACTTCTGCATAAGAAAACTATTAAAAATTATTACACCCACAAGCAATGTCAATGAAAAAAATCAGCAAAACATTGTGATCATCAAGAAGCAAGTTTTTATTGCACTGGCAGCAAAGATTCACTTATTGCAATCTATTACAAGACTGATGCTTCATTCAAAAATATAATCTACTTCACAAGCATATACATTCACTCAGGTGTGTAGATCATCTCAGTAACATCAGACAATCATCATCTGTTTTAAAAGCTGATAAAGTTGACTGTAGTTTCAAATATTGTATTGCAATTTGCTCTGAGCACCATTGATCAAGGCATATTGATAGTAAGAGACTGAAGGGAGACTAGAAGCAGGTCAGGCTACTTGTATTTGTGCTGTTATATATATACGACTTATTACTTCTTTCCCTTGGGTTTCTCAGTCTCCTCTTTTCCCTTTTCCTGCTTCACACTTTCCTTTTTCTCACTCTTGCCTTTCTCTGCTTCATCTTTTATCTTAGGCTTTTCTGACTCTACCTTTTCCTTTGCTTTTGGTTTCTCTGGTTCTTCCTTGCCTTTATCCTTTGACTTGGGTTCAGGTACAGGTTCAGTTTTCTCTTTGGCTTTCTCTTTGGCTGGTTCGGGTTCTTCTTCCTCTTTGGCTTTTTCAGCCTTAGGCTCAAATTTTTCCTTCTCAGTTTCCTTTTCTACCTTATCTTTTTCTGTCTTAGTGTCTTCCTTGTCTGTCTCAGTCTCCTCTGTGGCTTTATCAGCACTTGTGTCAGCTTTCTCCTCACTTTTCTCAGTCTCAGTATCCTCCTCTGCAGCCATTTCCTCCTCCTCAGCTTTCTCTCCCTCTTTCTGCTCACCCTCTTCCCCGTCTCCCTCTTTTTCGTCTCCTTCTTCCTCATCTTCCCCTTTAACTTCTTCCTTTTCTTCCTCCACCTCTTCCCCTTTTTCTTCTTCCTCTGCTCCAGCTTCGCCTTCCTCTTCCTGTTCAGCACCTTTTTAAAACAAGAATTTAGTTATGCACTTCTTGTCAACATTTAGAATGTTTAAATATTTGTATTCATAATCTTGCAACTGAATCTTACCTTCTGCTTCCTCCTTTGTTTCTTCTTCCTCTTCCTCCTTCTCTTCTGCTTCTACTTCCTCTTCCTTTACTTCCTCCTTTTCTTCTTCCTCTTTCTCCTCTTTTTCTTCCTCTTTCTCCTCCTCTTCTTCTTCTTCCTGGGTTGGACTGGCTGCAGCTTCTTGAGCTTGACTGGATGTGATGGCCTCCTCAGCTGAGAGGGATGCACTGACAAGGCGAGAACTGAGCAGGTAGGGGGCGCCAGAGCTCAGGCTGGACAGTGAGTACATGGGTCGGGAGTAGACGGGACCAACTGAGTAAGCACCGACCAAACCTCCCACACCCACATTGAACCGAGACTCCTCTCCCTCAAGCAACTTCCTGCAAAAAAACGTAAAGGATTACGTGAAAAATCAGAAGCATTAACATGAGTGGAAATGTCTTTTATATTAGTGGTCCTGCCTGTAAGCAGCTATCTCGATATCAAGGGCCATCTTGACATTGAGAAGATCTTGGTACTCTTTAAGGTATCTCGCCATTTCACCCTTAGTGGCTCGAAGTTCATCCTCAAGGTCACTGATTGTATCCTGCGGGAAAGGATGGATGTTAAAATTATGGTTTTAAGGGCATAAAATAACTAAAATTGTGGTTACTTGCACTAACCTGCATGGCAGCGACCTCTGCACTCTGCTTGTCCTCCACCTCCCTGAGCTGCCTCTCCAGAGACTCATTCAGGCCCTTGCAGGCATCGATCTCAAGGACACATGACTGAAGCTGGCGGCGATACTCCCCTGCTTCATCCTTGGAGTTCCTCATTGCGTCACTGTGGTGCGCCACGCTCTCCGTCAGGTGGCCCATCTTCCCGCGGAACCATTCTTCAGCTGAATGGATGTTCTTGGCTGCCAGCTTCTCGTACTGAGCTCTGATGTCACGTAAGGCGCTGGACAAATCGGGCTTGGCGGTCTCCGCCTCAACGGCGATCTGAGCTCCATACTGAATCTGGGCCTGCAGCTCAGAGATCTCACCCTCGTGGACCTTCTTGAGGAACGCCAGTTCATTTAGCAATATATCAACCTTTTTCTCCAGCTCCACCTGGGCCAGAGTGCTGTCGTCGGCCTCCTTGCGGGCCTCCAGAAGCCTGCCTTCGCTGTCCTCACGAGCAACCACCTCTTCCTCGTAGCTGGCCTGCAGACTCCTCAAGGCATCTTCCATGCTCTCCCGGTGGCTCAGTGCGGCCTGCCTCTCCATACGGGCCTCCTCGACGGCAGCTCTCAGAGAGCGGACTTCCTGCTCGTACAGGCCCCTCAGGCGGGAAGGCTCCACATGCCTCTGCCTCAGCATTAGCAATTCAGTCTCCAGGGCACGGTTCTGCTGCTCTAGTTCATGGACGCGCTCGATGTAACCGGCAAAGCGGTCATTGAGTTCTTGCATTTGGGCCTTCTCCTGAGTTCGCACGGTGCGGAATTCGGAGCTTACCTGGGCGGCGTGGCTGATGTCCATGTCCACGGAGCGGCCAGCACTGCTCAGCAGGAGACCAGCGGAGCTCCGGCCGGGGGAGGCATAGTGGAGGCGAGAGGAGAGAGAAGGGGGATGGGCGGAGAATGTGGTGCGAGAACGACCACGCTGAGAGACCCGGGGGCTGCTCTCCACATACCAGCGCTTGTAAGAGGACGAGAAGTAGGGGTCAAACCCGACGGCACTCATGGCTCCAAGGACAAGCTGCTCTGTGCCTCAGTACCACAGTCAGCTCGATCAGCCTTCAAACACTGATCTGCTGCTCCTACTGCAGTCAGTGCAGCTTATATAGCCAGAAAGGAGCTCTGACGCAAGTGATTTTCTAAACTCTGACAATGCAGTATCAATAGCAGCGTGAGAGAGAGGGAGAGACAGAGAGAGAGAGCTATGTGCAGATATATATGCAAGTCAGAGTATAACACCATTTTGTTAATAAATGATAAGGTTTTTGCTCTGAAAGTATTATACATTTTTTATCATTTGATTAAGTACACACTTTGTGCCACCAAGGTCATTCTTTGGGATAAAAGGGATAAAAAGCTCAAATTAAGCAAATTATGATTTGCATTGTGCATTGTCATTTTATTTTAATATGTAATTTGATTATGAAACATAGAGGTTAAAAATATATACATACAGCAAAGTTTTCCACTGCAGATACAGAGATGAAAGCTGGAGGAAGAGAGGAAAGAGGAGGGGTTGGGGTGTTGGAAAAGAAGGGAGGAATGGTTACAGCTCTATTTTCAGTGCTTTACCTGTGGAAACACACCATCGCCTCTGCTGGATATGAGGGGTTTTACAATATAATACAATACAATATAATACAAAGAAGTGAATGTTTTTACTCATGCAGACTAAAAGGAAGATAAGATCATGGAATGTTTTTATTATAAACAAACACACATATATAAACATTGCATGACAATATATTAATGTCTTTAATAAAATGTAATATACATAATAAGAAATGTATGTTTATGCAACATGCCAAGGCTGAATTACAAAAATGTAAAAAATCTATGTTATGTGTTGTGTATGTTCATTCAGTGTCATATATATATATAAGGCTATAAAAAAGCTTGGAAACTCCTGCTGTACTTTACATTCTCTACATTCGCTCTCTACATTTGAGCTTCAGTGTTTACTGATGTCCTCTTACTAGTCTCTGAGATCTAAGGCTGACTGTGATCTTTGCACTTTTACTCCACACCTCTCAGTTTAAAAGTCATGTTGCTATTTCGAATCCTTTCACGACCTCTGCCCTTCGAGCAGTAGATAGATATCTGGTCCGCCCCTTTACAACATAAGAGTCAATAGGCAAGTTCAACTGTCATTCTGAAAGTGAAACATTATGATTGGTTCAAAGCAAGAGAGATATGACATTCATGAAGGGCCACATATCAGAATGCTATAAAAAGAGCATAGCATAGGCACGCAGGGCTCACTGTCTGTCACAGAGTGTGCACAACAGCAAGGAGGGCTGTGTTTGGTGGGCTTACTCTGGAAAATACTGTAGTAAAACCCAAATTCTTTCAAAATGGCTGCTGCTCATCGTCTAGTGATTGTACGGCACGGCGAGAGCTCCTGGAACCAGGAGAACCGTTTCTGTGGCTGGTTTGATGCAGACCTCAGTGAAAAGGGTCTGGAGGAAGCAAAGCGTGGTGCTCAGGCCATCAAAGATGCAGGCATGAAGTTTGATGTGTGCTACACCTCTGTTTTGAAGCGTGCTATCAAAACTCTTTGGACCATCATGGAGATCACAGACCAGATGTGGCTACCTGTAGTGCGCACCTGGCGTCTGAATGAACGTCACTACGGTGGTCTGACTGGTCTGAACAAGGCAGAGACAGCAGCTAAGCATGGAGAGGAGCAGGTCAAGATCTGGCGCAGATCATTCGATATTCCCCCTCCTCCTATGGATAAGGACCATTCATACCACAAGATCATCAGTGAGGTAAGGCAAAGGGATCGGTTGTTTTATATATATATATATATATATAGCATGAGAGAGAGAGAGAGAGAGAGAGAGGGACAGAGAGTACATATGTATGTTGAATAGTAACAATATAGTTTATACTTATACTGTACTATATATATATATATATATATATATATATATATATATATATATATATATACACTATATATATATATATATATATATATATATATATATACATAGTTCATTAATGCATATGACACTTTGCTTTTACGTCACTCATGTAAACACTGATGTGGGGTTGACTGCAGGTTTGATGATGTTCCATTCCTCCTTTTACCAGTCAAGGCGCTACAAGGGTCTAAAAGAGGGTGAGCTTCCCATCTGCGAGAGTTTGAAGGACACCATTGCTCGTGCCCTGCCTTTCTGGAACGAGGTTATTGTACCTGAGATCAAGGCCGGCAAAAACGTCATAATCGCAGCCCACGGCAACAGCCTGCGCGGTATCGTCAAGCACTTAGAGAGTAAGTATCATCGCACCAAGCATTTAGATAAAAGACTATTCAGGGACTCAATGTGTTATATAATAGAACCGATGTTAGCTAAGCATGTCAAGGAAGGACATATAGCATTCAGACATAGAACGTGTCTGACCACCAGGCTTCAGTGATCCCCAATGACACAGAGACTATTTATAGCCCTCATTCATACACAGAAGAGATGAGAAGGGGGTTAGGTTCCTGTTACGGGCACAACCTTTCAGCAGAAAGGTTCTGCATTCTCCCTAGAGAGCTAGCGAGAGATGCACTTTAGAAAGTAAAGGTCAGGAAAGGTCAAGGCATAGAAAACTTCAAGAACTGTATGTGACAAGATGTACACCTGTGTCTACAGGCATGTCAGATGCAGCCATCATGGAGCTCAACCTTCCCACTGGCATTCCCATCGTCTATGAGCTGGATAAGGACCTGAAGCCCATCAAACCCATGCAGTTCCTGGGAGATGAGGAAACAGTGCGCAAAGCCATGGAGGCTGTGGCCGCACAGGGCAAGGTCAAAAAGTGAAGGGCTGACACAAAACCAGAGACTGAAACACCCCCAAACACGGAGGGGCGCACTATTGGATCCAAGCCTGTTTGACGACCACCAATTGAATAAAAGTGAACATGACATGGACATGACTGTCATCCCTCCCCCCAACATTCTCACATTACATCACAATGTGTAAACCCCCTTTTGTTGGACTGCCCCACTCTGACACAGCAAATAAAAGTGAGCACCATTTTGTGTACCTCCTTTTTTGCCATTCCTCTGAGTCATTCCTCCCCCTCTTCTTCCCTCTCTGCATTAATTCAGGGATTTCAGCAGAACGGTACGCTGCTGTGTAAGCTGACCCAAAGGGCACACCAAAGAGGTTGCTGAGTTCATTTTGGCAGCTGTCCCGCACTGTGGTGCAGTGGCAGCTCAGCTAGCCATAGTCCTCAATGAGAGCCCGCTGCACAGACGGCCCATAATGACTACGGCATCCTGCCAGCACAACAATTAGCAGCAGCTCAGGTTCTCTGGTGACAAAAGGACAGGGGTGGATGTGCATGTGTGACGGTTCGTGATTGGAAAAGGACGAAGCCGGAACTAGACAGTCTCAGTACCCCAAAATTGCTCAGGGACTAATTCATTATGTAGGAAGACTAATTTTAGGTTGAACCTTGGGCACTGACAGTATGGAGTAACCTATCATTTTAATCTATTATTTAAGTATCAAAAAACTTATATTATTAAACATATTACTAAACAAAGTAATATTCAAATTTACCAAAGAATTAGTATCCAGTGTGTGTATACTATATATATATATAAGCCTTAAAGGGTCGCTAGCATATCAGTATTCTAAACACAAAATAGGATAAGAGATAAGACACAAATGAGCTATCAGTGGGCCATCAAACTTTTAAACGCATATTTAGCACATAGTTCCATAAAGGGAAAAGTATAAAGAGCAAAGCCTGGTAACTACACTGTGAAACAGTGACATGGTGCAATGACACCGTTTGGGTATGGGTAACCTCTTTGCTAAATCAACCCAATACTGCCATCTAATGTTTAACATATAGTGTTGCACGATATTCTGGTCTGCAATAGAAACAACAGTATGGGGATTGGTGAGTAAATTCATTATAATTTTTCTTTTAAACGTTTCAGACTATTTGAGAAGTCTTGGTTTATGGAGAGGGCAGTCATGCTAGAGAGCCAAAACAAACACTGGCAAACGGCTGTTAACTGGCAAGCAAAAAGAAGTGGCATCTACCCAAATACAATAAATGTCTACTTCTGTTCTGTCAACCTCTTTAAAAATAAACCTCTTATTCCTGTTTATAGGTTTGAGTCTTATAAAACTAGATTTATTTGGCCAAATAATATAAAGTAGGCTAATCCAACATAGTGAGGTAGTTTTCGTAGGTTATTGTTTACGTAGAAAACCACAACAGTTCTTACTTCCTCTTAGAAAGTTCTTACTTACTTCCGTCAGTACTGGCCAAAATTTCTTACTGTTCTTGATAGGTGGAGTCATTCATGTTCAGGACATGAATTCTCTTGTCCTCAGGCACAGAGAGAATTCCAGCTCTGTGGGTCAGGCTGACTTCAGGAGTGGTGAGATGTTTCTACATGCTCTGGTGAGCTGATTCTTGGAACTCATTCACTGTGAAGTCACTTCCTCTTTGTTTCCTCAGACTTATTCGATTTCAGTCCTGTGTGAAAGACAGAAGTATATTATTAAAAAAATAAGACCAAACATAAAAGATATGAAAACTATTAAAAGGGTGCAGTAAGCCCAGTATTATTATTATTATTATTATTATTATTATTTTTAATTTAGAATACCACACATAACATGTCCAACCTGACATGTATCACTGATTAAAGTGATTAGTATTGGCAAAATAAATAAATAAAAACCAATCAGAAATGCTATTTTCCTGTCAATCATTTTGCATCAGATTTGCTCAGGTGAGGTGAAAGGATTGGTGTCAATTTTGATGAATAGTTTGTTATTAAAACTGTTGAAACCACATACATTGAGTGGACATGTCCTTCTCAATGTCTGTGGTGGTCATGGCCCTGGTAACATATTCACAACATACATTTACATTGTAGAAAATACTGTATCTTTAAGTGATATCTTAGATTGTTGTACCTTGCATTCCTGCACTATCCCTTAATTACTCAGATATGAAGACAGTAGGCTATTCTGTCATGTTTATTCCACTTAATTTAAGAGCAAATTATGAAAACAAGACCTCCATCTGAAAAACAGATACACTGTATCCTGTTCTAATGCTGTACTGTTAGAGATTGTAATTCACTAAAAAATCCTATATAAATTAAAGAAGCGGAAATATTAAGTACCATTCATTAAGTACCATTCTAGGGAGTATGGAGACTAATGTTTTGAATGAACTAATAACCACTATTTACCTGACGACAGAGATGGAGGAGTAGCAATAGAAAATGGAAACACAGAAGGCTAGCTAGTGTAAAATATTACAGCTAACTAACTGGATATAGTCTAACATTTATTTTCTGTTTTAGGCCATGGCAAAGTAATCGATTGATTGATTATGCCTGTGCTGTGGGTCATTGGGGGGCACGCTTTGGATGATTATTTGTGTCTGGTCAGGGTTGCCAAATCCGCGGTTTCCCTGTGAACTCTGACTACTTTTAAACTGTTGCCAATGATAAAACTGGAAAAGGTTTGTGATCACACCGAAATAATGGTTTCATTTAGCATAACAGTCACTGTAAAATATGTATTTTAGGTATGGGAGTAGGCATATTTTGGGATAGGTTCTTTTAAACAGACCTGGCAACCCTGGTCTGGGTGCAGGAAAGGAGAGAGCTCGATGCTTAGGATATACAGGTCCTTCTCAAAAAATTAGCATATTGTGATAAAAGTTCATTATTTTCCATAATGTAATGATAAAAATTAAACTTTCATATATTTTAGATTCATTGCAAACCAACTGAAATATTTCAGGTTTTTTAGTGTTTTAATACTGATGATTTTGGCATACAGCTCATGAAAAACCAAAATTCCTATCTCAAAAAGTTAGCATATCATGAAAAGGTTCTCTAAACGAGCTATTAACCTAATCATCTGAATCAACTAATTAACTCTAAACACCTGCAAAAGATTCCTGAGGCTTTTAAAAACTCCCAGCCTGGTTCATTACTCAAAACCGCAATCATGGGTAAGACTGCCGACCTGACTGCTGTCCAGAAGGCCATTATTGACACCCTCAAGCGAGAGGGTAAGACACAGAAAGAAATTTCTGAACGAATAGGCAGTTCCCAGAGTGCTGTATCAAGGCACCTCAGTGGGAAGTCTGTGGGAAGAAAAAAGTGTGGCAAAAATCGCTGCACAACCGGACCCTGAGGAAGATTGTGGAGAAGGACCGATTCCAGACCTTGGGGGACCTGCGGAAGCAGTGGACTGAGTCTGGAGTAGAAACATCCAGAGCCACCGTGCACAGGCGTGTGCTGGAAATGGGCTACAGGTGCCGCATTCCCGAGGTCAAGCCTGACCTGGGCTACAGAGAAGCAGCACTGGACTGTTGCTCAGTGGTCCAGAGTACTTTTTTCGGATGGAAGCACATTTTGCATGTCATTCGGAAATCAAGGTGCCAGAGTCTGGAGGAAGTCCAGTGTCAAGTACCCACAGTCAGTGATGGTCTGTGGTGCCATGTCAGCTGCTGGTGTTGGTCCACTGTGTTTTATCAAGGGCAGGGTCAATGCAGCTAGCTATCAGGAGATTTTGGAGCACTTCATGCTTCCATATGCTGAAAAGCTTTATGGAGGTGAAGATTGCGTTTTTCAGCATGACCTGGCACCTGCTCACAGTGCCAAAACCACTGGTAAATGGTTTACTGACCATGGTATTACTGTGCTCAATTGGCCTGCCAACTCTCCTGACCTGAACCCCATAGAGAATCTGTGGGATATTGTGAAGGGAAAGTTGAGAGACGCAAGACCCAACACTCTGGATGAGCTTAAGGCACTTCTCCCGAAGCATCCTGGGCCTCCATAACACCTCAGCAGTGCCACAGGCTGATTGCCTCCATGCCACGCCGCATTGAAGCAGTCATTTCTGCAAAAGGATTCCCGACCAAGTATTGAGTGCATAACTGAACATAATTATTTGAAGGTTGACTTTTTTTGTATAAAAAACACTTTTCTTTTATTGGTCGGATTAAATATTCTAATTTTTTTAAATTTGAGAATTTTGGGTTTTCATGAGCTGTATGCCAAAATCATCAATATTAAAACAATAAAAGACCTGAAATATTTCAGTTGGTGTGCAATAAATCTAAAATATATGAAAGTTTAATTTTTATCATTACATTATGGAAAATAATGAACTTTTATCACAATATGCAATTTTTTTTAGAAGGACCTGTATAACATAAGTTACAGATATAAAATTAAATTTCAACAAATTTGCCTTCATAACAGATGTGATGCAAAAATGCTTGTAGTAATCATAAATGTAACATGTTAATATGCCAGTAGATGGTGACATTTCTAAAAGATTTGTGAAGCAGTAGAGATTTGTGTTTTACCTGTGAGTGTGCTTGAACCCTTGAGTTAACCAGAAAAACTTTGATTCCAATATTAGACAGCAAGTGAACATTTTGCCCTCAAAATTGATGTGTCAGAAGTACGAAAAATGGGCAAGTGTAAGGATTTGAGCGAGTTTTACAAGGGCCAAATTTTGATGGCTAAGTGACTGGGTCAGTGCATCTCTAAAACTGCAGCTCCTGTGGGGCGTTCCCTGTCTGCAGTGATCAGTATCTATCAAAAGTGGTCCAATTAAGGAACAGAAGTAACCGGCGACAGGGTCATGGGCGCTCAAGGCTCATTGATGAACATGGAAAGCGAAGGCTGGCCCATACACAGTGCATTGTAGTTCGTTGTGTATGGGGCTGCATAGCCACAGACCAGTCAGGGTGCCCATGCTGACCCCTGTCCACCGCCGAAAGCATCAACAACGGTCACGTAAGCATCAGAACTGGACCATGGAGCAATGAAAGAAGGTGGCCTGGTCTGGTGAATCACGTTTTCTTTTACATCACGTGGATGGCCGGGTGTGTGTGCGTTGCTTACCTAGGGAACACATGGCACCAGAATGCACTATGGGAAGAAGGCAAGCCGCCAAAGGCAGTGTGATGCTTTGGGAAATGTTCTGCTGGAAAACCTTGGCTCCTGCCATCCATGTGGATGTTACTTTGACACATACCAGTACCACCTACCTAGGCATTGTTGTAGACTATTTACACCCTTTCTTGGAAACGGTATTCCCTCGTGGCTGTGGCCTCAGATTAATGCTTCCTGTCTCAAAGCAAAAATGGTTCAGGAATGTTTTGAAGAGCCCAACAACTAGTTTGAGGTGTTTACTTGGCCTCCAAATTCCCTACATCTCAATCCAATCGAGCATCTTTGGGATGTGTTGAACAAACAAGTCAGATCCATAGAGGCCCCACCTCGCAACTTACAAGACTTAAAGGATCTGCCACTAATATCTTGGTGCCAGATACCACAGCACACCTTCAGGGGTCTAGTGGAGTCAATGCCTGGACGGGCCTGGGCTGTTTTGGCAGCAAAAGGGGGACCAACACAATATTAGGAAGGCCTGATTGGTGAATAATAATTGATTAAATGTTAAATTAACATATAATAAAATGTAAAAATTTAATTAAATTAAAATAAATGAAAATGTGATGAAAATAAAAAAAATGAATCTATTAAATTAACGATTTGTTATTATAGTGAGTAGAAAAGATGTATAATAAAGTAACTTAAACTAATATATAATATTCATTTTAGTGTATCAATTGGGTGTTTATAAAGGACAGATGTCTTTTAAATATCAGGATGGGGGTCGCTCATGGGGATGTTCATCTTTGGGGATCCATGGCATCTAAAAGTTTGACAAGCCCTGGGTTAGTGCATGATTTATTTGTTCATAACTCTAATGTTTGTGATATTTAATAACCAAGGTTAAGTGTTTATATGTTATGCTTAGGTTAAGAATTATTTTAATTCAATATAGTTATCAAGTCTAAAGATTTTGTCAGTTATTCTACCACAACTGATTTTGACCAAAACAGTTGATCCTCATTGACTTTTCCAACATGCATCATTTGCGACATCAGACTGTTATTTCTCCTGTTGCACAGCAATGATGTTTATGGTTTAATTGCTATTGTACTGAAGCTGATAGCCAATAGTAGGCTGCAGATTGTGCAGTATGATAATAGTGCTTTAAACCTACTCATTTTAGTTTCTTATTAGGTGAAGGCACAGGGTATAGAGAAGCATTAAGCCGCGGTTCTGACTCTATATCTGACCCAGATCCCACAGAGAGCCAGTAGGGAGTCACGACAACTCAACATGGCCTCATTTCCACAGCAGAAGGCAGCGGCGTATGTCCTGTAAATGTTTAATCGTCAGCACTCCCAAATGGAGCGTGAAGATTCTGGAAGGGCTCAAGCTTGATTTAGACAACACAAAGACGTGTCAAAGTGGCCAAAGAAGTCAATTATGTTGGTTTGGTAAATTAAAGGTTTTAACATTTCTGGGCACATAGCATCCCCAAACAGAATTGCAAAAAGTTTGGTATTTTAAAAAGTATTTTATATAATAATAAAATGAATCAATAACAATAAATGAATATTTTGCCATTTTAATAGACATTTTCAAGCTTCTAACTGTCATTTCAGTAGTTAAAGTAAGATAATATGATGCATAGGCCTATACATCCGTTTGGATCTTCCAATCAAAATGCTCGTAATAATAATAACCCTGCGCAGATGTGGCAAAGGTTCAGCTGACCGAGACTTATCAAAAGGCTAAATATAGGCACATCAGTGCTTCTGCCTTTCTGCACACACAGATTGTTTTTGCAGATTGTCTGTGAGATGAGGTTTATCTTGCAGCATCTAAATAGAAGAGAGTGGGAGATTTTAGAACACAACAACATTTATTTCTAAAGCACATTTAAACACAGTAATAATTGATCCAAAGTGCTGTACAATGTACAAAGCAGATCGATCCACACAAAAATAATTACAGGTTTCCAAACGCTAAAGAATAAAAATACGATTTAAGAGTAGATTTAAAAAATATCCAATGAGGGAGCAGTCCTTACACGATACGGGATACCATTCCAAAGCTTGGGCCCAGCCACAGAAAAGGCCCGATAACCCTTTGATTTATAGCGACACAGAGGCACAGTTAAGAGCAAGTGAGTAGAAGATCAAAGTGCCCAGCGGGACAGTATGGCACAAGAAGATCACTTGATCACCTTGGTGCACGGCCAGACAACACCTTATATACAAACATAATGATTTTGTAAGGCGTTTAACGGGAAGCCAGTGAAGAGATGCTAAATTGGGGAGATGTGGTCCCTCTTTTTAGACCCAGTCAGAATTGCTGAATATTTTAACGGTGCCATTTTAAACTGATATTAGGGCTGTCACTTTAAGACTGGGCCAGCCACTCATTATGGCAAGGTTCAATCTATAGCAGCAGAATTAGCCTTGGGACAAGCTGGTAATGGGCTAAAATGGGCCTGCATTGACCTCTCTTTCAGAAACCCAGTGATTGTTCTCAAAAAGAATCCATTTTCATCAATTCTGATGAGTGGTGTCACTTTTTATTATGTAAATGTAACAGTGCAGATCAAGAGGATTGTTGTTGTGGTGGTCTAACTGTATTAAGCATTTAAAATATGCTTTCTAAAGCACACTGAGTGTTGGTATGGTTAGTTAAAATAATCCTAAACAAAATATTGATAAATATCAATTGACACAATCATCTACAAAATATAAACTTTTGCTGCAAATCAGCAGCATTGACTTGACTTGGAAGTTTTTAAGTGACAAATGCTGTACTGTTGATTTTATATTTTTGAAGTTTCCATGTCATGATATAGTGCAATAGTTTCGAATCCACAACCAGTGGTTTCTTCTTTTTCTTTTCCCAAATATGATCATATTCAGCCTTTAACATCGCCAGTTCTGACTTCAAACAACTAAAAATAAATTATGTAAAGTAAATCTGGTGTCTAATCTGTTTAGGCCATGCAAAAAAATAAATAAAATAAAAATAAAATCTCATTGAATTTTATGCATTGCTAATTTAACCTAGTAAATTAAATGAACTTTTGTATCTCTGATTCAACTGACACAATATCCAGCAGATATCAAAGTGAGCTCTTCTACATTTCTCCTACAAGCTCCCTAAAATAAAGAAATATAAATAAGTAAATATCAAAGCCCAGCAACAATTGCGCAATTTGCTTTATTTTTAGCTCCTCGATTGCAGTGTCTGTCATGTTTCCAAAGCGCATATAGTCCTGGGGTAATGGTTTGATGCTGTCAAGCTTATCTGCACCTGTTTGCAAGAATCATTAGACCAACACAACCATCTAAAAGCAAACGATTTGGTTTTAAAGAGTGACTGCATTTCTAACAAAACCCAGTGTTTAATATAATAAAACTGACCATTTTAAAATGCATCACAATGTAGGTTATGTAATGAAATTAATTTGTAGGACTGATTACATACAACTATTACATAGTCTTGCCCATTTCAAAGGTGAAGGTAATTTCTGCACATCCATAACAGAGCTTCCATTGGTTGAGTAAATGTTATGTCTGGAACATGAACTAGTCTGGTCCAGTTTGCAGCTAATGGAACCACACGTTTAGTATGAGAAATACAAGATTTGGAATCTACTGAACTGTTAGATGTGATCACACTGGAGCCTCAGGAAAATGATCAAGCTTCTCAAAAAGACTGCAGTGCCATTTATTGCTGAAGTAGCGGCGCAGAAAGTACACATTTTACCTTTAAATAATATCTGGCCTTCAGGTGATTGACTTTCCACCAAATATTTATTTGTCACCAATAGTGACAGCGCTCTCAAATAGCTGAGGCAGACTGTCATGATGAATCCATACCAACAAGTAAACACACGCACAGCCTTGATTCAAATAGTCCTTTTCAGTCCATGTGAAAAAAACCTGCGCAATGAGGAGCCTTTCTCGCACCATATCACATAACCGTTCTGTTTGAACCGATGGGATAAGTTCATGCACAAGGTCACAGAGCCGAATAACCAAAACGATGGAATCCTGATTTACTCAATAAATTAAAAAAAAAAGCAAAGAATGACCTTCATAACTTTCTCTAGGTCACCATAGCACAGTGATTCTTTTTTTGGACACTTCATTAAAATTCTTTAATTATGTCTTCTCTCCAGGGCACAGTCACAATCACAACTGGTGCTAATAAAAAATTCAAGTGAGATAACCAACCTCTCGTTCCAGATAGCGAACATTGTCTCTAAACAGGCTGTTACATCAGTTTTGTTGAACAAAATGTCTGTTGAAAGAAGGGCTTCAAAATGACCCACTTCACTAATCAGAAGTCTCCAGAATGATATTTGAACTTCTTAAAGGTTCCCATCATATTTGACTAGTTCATTTAATGAGCAGCCATTTGTGATTTCTTAAGTTTTATTGGGAATCACTTAAGCAGAAATCGCTGTGGTAGAGCTTCATTTGTATGTCAGGTACCGATCTTCAAATAGATGTAAACAATAATACAATACTAGTAAGAGCAAAGTAAAACTGTAAAAAATGTATTCACTACATACATTTCCATTACATTTAAATTTTTTTATTAAACTCCATGACTTTTCCAGATCTGGAAACCACAAATTTAAACCCTAATATATCAAGGTTTGCCATGACCGTGGCAATCCTGCATTCAAAGTCTTCATACACGGGAAGTTGGTCATACACACAAAGAGAAGTAGACATAAATTTTATTTACTCGTTCTGTACATAATGGGTAATACCAGCACGGGTGTTAACCATGGGAAATATTATTAACATGTAAATGGTGTAAGAAAATAAAAGGCACACTTTCTTTAAAAAAAAAAAAAAGAAACCACATGGATATTTTGTAATGTGAAACATGAACAGTAAAACTGTAAAAGCCTTTGCCGAAATAAAAATGAAAACATTTGCATTTGAAACCTTAAATTATTTGAGCACTTCTAAAAGATACGGGTTGGTCTATTGCTTAATATGAATGTTCAGCCTTAATTTGACGCTAGGGATGTAAACCAGACAAAAGAGGGAGTTAATTACAAAAAGGAGAGAAAAAGAAAAATCAACAGACAAATAAAACATAACATGAAGCAGCATTAAACCAGAGGGAAACCCCTCTTGGCCAGAAGGTCATGCACAGAGGCCACCAGCAGGCTTTTTAATTCCCTTTTTAAAATTGCCAGTTTATTTCAACACACAGTAAATGCTTGATTCAACACCTGGCTAAACAAAGAAACGGATTACAGGTGGACAAAACCAAAAAGTTGTGTGCATGTCAGGTTACTGAATCAAAATTGAGCAGAAACCATCAAAGTTGTTGCAGAGACCTTGTGATGTGCTGAGTAGATGAGGAGAGTAGAAAGAGGATGATGAGAAGAGAGGAGAGGAGCTCATGATTGCACAGGTGACATTTCCAGCTTGTCCAAGGAATACTCTCCCCAGACCCAAACTTGCATCGAAGGCATCACAACCGGATGCAAAAAAGCTCCACAGGCCAACCCTTCACCATTCTAAAGATCCCCCGAGAGTCTAGCCACAACCATCTAGCTACACTACTACTGCAATTTACAGATAAGTTATTATGGCACAAATAAAAAGGCTACAGTAGACTAGTCCCACATAACTAGTTGTTGAGTCCGTTTCTAAGGTCAGGAGTGGTGCAGTTGTCGCAATTCTAAGATCCTGCAATATCATACCCTTATCTTCAAGTCATGGCCATTACCAAAAGTCAGATCAGTATCACTAGGATTTAGTTTAAATGTAACAAAAGACAAAATAAGAGAGCAATTTTGGACCAAACAGGTAAACAATTGGCAATCAAACCAGAGGGTATAATAATCATCATTTCCCTTTCTTAACAATATATTTCAGCTAGCAAAAGTCAAAGCTAAAGGCAGAAAACTGCAGGAGAGTGGCAGGAAGGCTTAGGTCAATGTTGGAGGCCTCATTTCACCTTGTCACAGGTACAGATTGCAGATGTGTGGAAACAACAGAATGTTAAGGGCAGACATACAAATACTGATTGGCCTGTAACCAGGTGAGGGGGGTTTAAGAACAGTTTGATTTCGGAGCTGTAAACAGTCAGAAGCCACGCAAATGGTTTGCTTGAGAAATGCGCCACAGCTGAGCCCCAAGGCAGGCAAGCGCAATACCGGCGGTGACTCGATGGGGCGTCCAGCGAGCTGACGGGTGCTGACAGAGCATGGTCCAGATCATTCGCTCTCATCTGGGTTTTGGGGGTCCAATATTTTCACATGGGTAAAAGGGAATAAACCTCTCCGGCCATTTACCTCCCCTTCCCACTGACCGCTGATGTTCATCCTAGTCACTTTCACTATGTCACCCACCTATGAGGAAAAAAACAGGACACATTCAATAAAATCATATAATGTACAGGTCTTTTTAAAGCATGTAGGATACAGAAAACAAACTGACAGCATGGTATTTACTTTCATGTTTAGAATGACAGAAAAATATGACTGGCTTCTTAAAAAGCGCAGTGAAAGCTTTGACAATTTAAAAAAGCATAACCTAGAAAATTCAAAGAAAGCCTGAGGAGAAGACGATGGCCTGCCCACCAGAAATTAGATCCGACGGACAAAATAGTTTTCAAAGACATGAAAATCCTTTGAGTGGGCTGGACAGAATTATTGGTTTGTACCCATTAAAATACTTATAAAAAATACCACTCTTATCTAAAATTAAAGTTGAAGCATATTAAGAATTATAAAACTTTAAATCACTCCTGCAGGATAAACATCATCTGCATTACCTGAAATGCTTTACTTTCTCAAAATGCCTGCAATAGCTGCTCTAAATCAGACTGTTTTGCTTTAGGCCATAACAAACGGTGCGACATAATCCTTGTTTCCATACACAAGCTGCATAAATACAAAAAAAAAAAAATACAAAATCTGCATTTGACCCCATCCATGAGTTTCTTTACCTTTTTCTTGTGCCTACCTGAATCTACTGACACATTCTCAGGCTGACTAAGACATATGTTATGTAATGTTTTCTACAAATGGACAAGGCCTTGCATGTAGAAACAGATGGAGGGGTGCTGGAACTTGCCATGTGGGATGACTAAGTATGGAATTTCATTCTAAACCCTGAACAAACCAATGAACTACACTGAATTAGACAAAACACACACTAAAAAAACATTTCAAGTAGGTGCTTATTTTTCACTATGTGTCTCCTGAAACAGGTCTTAAAGAGATATGGCCCATGCAAATATATATAGCATAAGAAAACAATGAGGAAGGCATTTTTACAAATATGTTGAAAGATCTAAGGAAAGTCCCTTAGAACTGGACTGACAAGTGTGTCATCAAGAGAAAATAGTTGTCATTTCCATGCTATCAACACCATCTGACCAAATGTAATGAAGGGTAAAAATCCCTTTAAAAGTGTAATCACTGCACCAGTTAAATGTTATAACCCATTGAGAAATAGCTTCATTAAGTGTTTATGGCAGCCAGCACTGCATCATATATTCCTATACATTAACCAAAAAAAAATATATATATATATATATATGCTGACTAAATAACCTTTGGTAATTAGTTAACTGCAGGAAATATTTTAACATTTATAAGGCTGCCTCATTTTATCCCTCATAAATAAGAATGGAAACTAGCAAAAACCTATGCTGGTGACAAATGCAAATTCTGATTTATCCATCATTTAGCAACCTACCTCCAGTGCTAAGGCAGTCTTGTCATATGCACATGGCACTCGTTTCTGGATCGCCTTCGCCATTACTGGCCCGTTCTGCACAGACGGCAGCGGGTTGATAACAGCGCCGGGTGTGACAGGAGGAATGGGCGATGGAGTCTGAGGCTGAGCATAGGCGTGTGCTGGCTCAGGTATGCCATAGCTATTGGAATTTCGTGAACCATGGCCAGGCTGACCGGGATGGTGCGAAGGTCTCACCAGCTTTTCTACGTAGGGAACAGGAATCATGCCTACTCGGCCTTCTTTATTCTTGGCACTCCACCACTGCTCCTCAGGCTTCTCCAGAATAATTAGGATTTCGCCCTTCTTGAAAGGAAGGTCTTCAGCATCGCTACCAGTGAAGTCATAAAGAGTTCGCACATACTCCTGGTTCTCATCTCCGAGTCCCCCAGATGGCTGAATAGGACCACTGGGCAGAGGGGTACTAGGGTACCTGTAGTACAATGATAAGAGTTTTTAGGATTGACTAATCCAAAATGAAACAAAACAGCATATCTAAGAGGAAATGCTTAAATCCACTTTTTGCTAGGCAGTGAGAATTTTGTAATATTCATTCCACTACTGAATGTGCACTCACATGTACAGTTAACTTCCTGGTATCGTGAATGCAAATGACTTAATTTATCTTTACTGCATGGCTCAATGAGAACATACAGGAAGGAAATTAAGGGGAATTACAGATGTTTAACTAACCACTCTCACCTTCACAATATTTATCTCCAAGCATAAGAGGAATGAATGTGATCAAGATGCAGCAAAGCTATGGCAGGAGGTTTTAACATTTATTCCTTAAAACTAGCAGTATTTATTTTCACTGAAAGTTTTTTCGGCAAGTATTCTCGTTAACGTAACCAGTTAAGAAAGAAATCAGACCCTTGCATTAGGCCTTAAAGTGACAGTAGCCTATAAATACTTGCTGTTTGTCTATGTTCATTTCTGTACCTGAAGTGAATACTACAGTTGGTACAAGACAAGCTTTTGCTGTGGAATTGGAGTACTTAAAATCAAAATCTGCTTTAAGTAATACATGGAATGCAAAGTACCCCCCATCTCACTGGTCCAAAAAAAAATAAAAAATCTGATCTATGAATCAAACCGTCATATAAACAGTGAGTTTTGTGATCAGTTGAACCACTAGTTTTTTACATTACTAGTATGGAAGCCAATATCAATCAGTAATGTTACCTTTTCGTTTTACTATTAGCTTGCGAAGATTTCAGACAACACCAACACTTGTGAAGGTAATTTTGGATGGACATAGAATACCGCCAAATCTTTATATTGTAATAATTGCCTTATACTATTGTGATGAAGTATAGCATAATTGTGTTTGTTTAACTAAACAAATTACTTAAACTAACCACATGACTTGTATTATCTATATTCCAATATTACTTAGATTGGCACTTATTTTTTAGACATAAATACTCAAGACACTAGCATCTATCTCAATTGTTTCCAGCAAAATGTCTCATATCACTAGTCACAAAATATTTACTTGTTGCATTGGATCAATTGAAAAGTGTCAATTTCTGACCTCTCAATTAAAACTGTTACTAGTAGTTAAATCTGAATATACTAGTACCAATCTGTAGGTAGTTACTAGTAACTAAAACAATTTTATAACATAAAACTTGAAACAGTACCAAAAACATTTGTCACTAATGAAATAGTGACTAGTGGCAAGAGTATAGTAGCTTATAAATCAGTACTGGTATCGAATAAATTGTCACTGGTGAAACTGAGAAAATATTTTGATTTGATTGCGGCTAGTAAATAAAAATAAGAACACACCCAAGTTCAAAAGAATGAATGTTTAGAAAGCTTGCCATACCAACGACGGGGAGGGAAATGCACATTAGTGAGAAGTGAGGCTGATGATGTGACGATGTCAAACCTAAATGAAGCTCTTACCTTGGAGCTGGCTCTATCAGGGTGGTCGTATCCAGATAATGTATTTTATAGAACTCCAAAAGGCCAGGTAGATTATCAAACTCTTGGTCTCCTATCTTGAATCTCTTGTTTGGCAAAGAGTTGATGATATAGTGAGAAACTTTGGAGTTTTCGGACACTGACAGTACATAATCACCAGGACAGGTGGACGAATCTCGCACCAAAAACATTCCGTGTCTCTGTCCCTGAAGCCTATTCTGCGCCTCCTGTCTCGAAACTGGGCCGAAATACCAGCTAGCTCGGTCCGAGGAGTCGAACCGTGCAGACGACATGTTTGTTCGAAATACACTTGTAACCGATGAACTCGAAAAGAAAACAGAAACGAGCAATAAATTAAAACAACAAAAGCCTATTCTTACAAGCGACCAAACGCCTTTTTGACCCTACTGAACCGCAACCTGACGTTTGACCAGACAGGCTGCGACTGGCGTCAACCAACTTTGATGCATTGCTAAATTTTCCACCAACACAAGAATCACGACGGGCGTAGAACAGGTTCAAAACAATCCCAAAAGTTCGTAACGAACCCAAAAACGCGTATTTAGAATCAAAGTTCCCCTTTCCGCTCTCTCTTCCGTGAAAGTAGCTGCAGCTTATGAGACAATATAACGCGTTAGCCAGCTAGCCGTCTTCAGTCACCGTCCGCTCAAGATGAAGCATAATATGTTAGCAAATCGCCCTGCATGACAATTCAAGGCGACATATGTCAGTTGAGTCCAACCGCGTGTTCTTCTTCGTGTATTACACCAAAGTAAGGAAGAGTTTTGTCTCTTATTTAGACTCCCAACAGACTTAGAAGGCTGTAACAAAAATGGCGGCCCGCAACACGTCTTCACACACAGCGAATTCTGAATAACCTCGCAACAGAAAGTTTCCCTCCTTGCTCCCCTATATGACGCACGACTTTGCCAAGCGACAAGACGTTCGAACAGATTTTTAAAAATTTATGTTTGTTGTGTTTTCTGTTCCTTCCCGGTATTGGTGTAAAAGCTGCTTCAGCTCCCCACACCGTCCGAGAAATGGCGTCTGGAGGGCGGATCTGCGCGCGCTCACGGTCTGTCTGATCACCAGTCATGAACGCCTCGAGCGGCTGTTACTTAAAAGGAAGAACACGATGAGTGGCGTGCAGAGGCGCGGCATTTCAAATACCATGTAACGAGGCACATAACATAAAATACTGCTTAGAAGATTGTATAGCCTAGTGCGAACGGCCTGTTAATGTGAAAATTGCTGTAAAGTGCTGTAGTAGTGGAGTCATTTTGGATGGCAAGGTTAGCTCACATCTCATCTGGAGATCTGTTGTTGACATGGGCAATTGACATGAGTTGTAAAAATACTACTTCACTGCTTAAATGATTAGTTCACGTCAAAATGAAAATTTCCTGATAATTTACACGCCCCATGCCATCCAAGACGGTAGTCTTTCTTTTTTCAGTGGAAAATAAATTACGTTTTTTGAGGAAAACATAACAGGGTTTTTCTCCATATAATGGATCACCCAGAACCTTAGATACAATTTAAAAAAATAAACAGCAAATCTACTGACATCATCGAACAAGACTGCCATTTTCAAGGACTTTCTATTTTTCTTCCTTTAATAAAGAAGAGCTCTTTTAGCTGCAGTATCATGAAGCTGCACTTGGCGCAATACCTGGCAACATTGTCACCTCAAGTTTGGAATTCACATTTATTTCATAAAGTCTTTCCTTGGATCAGTGGTGCAACAAATTGGTTTGACATATCAAAAGAGAAAACTTCTAACACTCCTGCAAAGTGGGAATTAATCTGTGTGGAGCACAGAGAGTCTTTTCGCTCAAGTGGACACACACACACAAACACACAAAAGATGCCCTAGTCAAAAAGCTTTTATGAACTGTTGCTTGCCAGACATGTCTAGATCAAACAAAGTAAAAAATGCCTTAAAACTTGTGGGCTCGGTTTCACATACAGGGTTTAGATTAAAACAGGATTAGGCCTTAAATTCAGAAGCAAAAGTAGTCCAAGGCACTCGATGGGTGTGTTGAAAAAGTTAAAAGACCTTTATTTTTTCATGGTGTTTTTTTTCCTTTTTTTTCTAAGGCATGTTTATAGAAGTTACTTAAATGTCCTAATCAAACTAAGGCCTAATCCTCAAAGCAAGGAATGCAAGAAGTGCTGCACAGGGTGTAAGATCTCGGTGCTCTTTGGTTTTGTGGGATAGTTAAGTTCAGAAGCAAAAGTAGTCCAAGGCACTCGATGGGTGTGTTGAAAAAGTTAAAAGGCCTTTATTTTTTCATGGCTTAGGCATTAAAAAAATTTGTGAAAGGTACACCTACGCGTTGTGGCTTCACATGCCTTCGTCAGGGTGTGTATAACAAACAACATCTCAAGCTCATTTTTAACGTTTTATGGTACGTTTTATGAGACATTCTGCTTAAGTTTTGTCAAGGCCTTGAATTGGCTGCCATCAGAATTCAGCATTATTGATTATGGCCACCAAATGAACAAAATACAGTGAAACAATGGGCAGGAAGCCAACATAACGAATGTGTGAAAATTGCGGAAGTTTTTCATTTGACATGTCATGCATGTCATGTGTCTGCCCAGTAACCACACCCCAAAACCTATCCTAACACATCTGAAAATGAAAATAAAAGTCAGTAATGCAATGATAAAGTAACTCCAATGTTCTAAATGTTTCTACTATCTAATTAATGTTATGTTATTATAATTTATAAAAACTAAAACCATAAAATACATTTTTGGCACTTGAAATAAAATACAATAAAATACAAAACTTAATGTATAACTTTTCTCATTTAGTTTAACTTGATGTCCTAAAATAACTAAATGGAAATACAAAACAAATTATATTTTTTTTAAAAGAATTAAAAAGAAATTTTACCAAAATGAAAAAGGAAAATATAAGAATAAAACCTATAATAGTATCTCAATGATACTTAAATAACAATGATTCACTTTAAGCATGACTTGAATTATGGATAGGCTACATATAAATTGACACATGCTCTAATCTAGGGGTTGCAAATTATGTAATCTAAACCATTCATCACTTACCCCCAGTTTCACAGACAAGGTTTAAGCCTAATCCTAGACTAAAATGCATGTTTGAGCTGTTTTAACTGAAAGCAATTTGCACCATATCTTAAAATATATCAGTGCCATTGTTTTGTCTCAAAAGCACACCAGTAATGTTTGTTTCCAAGGCAGGTTTATAAAAGATACTTAAATGTCCTAATTAAACTATGGCCTAATCCTGGCTTAATTTATTTCCTGCCTGTGAAACCGGGCCTCAGAGTTTTATTTGTCACATTCATAGGCCTGGTTTCACAGACAAGGCTTAGATTAGGCCTTAGTTTATTTAGGACATGTAAGTAGCTTTTATAAATATTTCACTCCTATTTCACCCAAAAAAAAATACATAAATAATAATGACAAATAATAGGCTAATATTAATAGTAATAATAACGAATACACTTTATATTGCAGATTTTCTAGAACATACTTTGAGAATAGCAGCAGTTTTAGCCTAGACTGGTTTAGGAAAGTCCGACTCATTTCTGAGAATCGGTTCTTTTGTTTAATTTCTTGTCAATGTCAATGAGCCGTTTCTGCTATTATTTTTATGTATTGCAAAACTTATTTTTACGTATTTTTGTTTAAATGGTTTTTATTGACATTTACTGTGTAATAGTTCAGTTTGTTGCAGCTATTATTAAGCTCAAAAGGGTAAAGCATTTAAACCTAGGTGCATTTACGTTAAAAACTGCAATAAACTTTCATGTAGATTAATAAATATGATAAGAAATTCAACCATATACGTATAGTAAGTATATACAATTTATATTTCAAGTAAGATTTATTTGTATTATTTATCTACTAGTTTGTTTATTCAGATTCTTGAACGAATCTTTCAGACGAGTTCTGTGAGTGGGTTCAACCGATTCCTTGAAAAGATTCGACTCAGTGGAATGATTCATTTACGAAGCGGACAGACATCGCTAACTGAAAGAAGCTTGTTAAACATTGTTCAGCAACAACAGTTATGGAGGTCCCAGGTCCTGATAGTGATTGGAGGAGTCCAGCCTTTCGACAGAAAGTAGTGGCGCAAATGTAAGCACACAAATATATATATTTTTGTTATATCCTTATATTAAGCGCATTCTGGACGTCTCGGACTCGGCTAGCTAGTTAGCTGCTAACTAGCGGATGCTCAGGCTTGTTATCAGCTCATCTGTTAAAGAGTCGAAATGTTCAAAAATAGCCTGTACGTGTATTTATATATGATATTCATCTAATCACGGTACTATGCTCAAATTAAGTGAGATTACATTTTCTGTTTAGAGTTTGTTTAGCTGTGCGTTAGCTAATATAAAGTAAAGCCTCATTAAATACTATTCAACTATGTACAAGAGAAATATGTATTACATATATATAAATGCACTTTAACGTTGTGGGAAAAAGAAAATCAACCTTAAATATTTTTCATCGCTCTTGTGATCACTTTAGGCTCTTCTAATAGTTGCCCAATTGCTCCTTTTGTAATGACTTTGAAGAAATATGTTTTGAATGGACTTTTCTAATATTGTTAAAAGGAATTTATCCCCAAACTTCTGTATTAGAATTTTTTTTGTGGCTCATTGAAAATAGACATATTAATCACTTTTTAATTATTTTGTTGTTATTCCAAAATTATACATTCGTAAATGTACATTTAAAACAACATCTTTTTTTAAGGAGGATGTTGTATATTTTGAGTTCTTAAAAAAATTATTCATAAATTAATTTGCTTGTAAGACTCTTATTTGATGTAATACATATAAGATAATGCACTTTAGTCCATTTCAGAATTTCATGTATCATTTATAACCCTCTTTGAATATTTAGTTTGTCTCTTTGCCTGTAATAGTTTTATTCTTTGTTGAAATAATAAAAGTTCTTCTAATAGTGCTCATATTCTGAGACATAGTTTAAATGATTGATATAGCCTATCCATAATTCAAGTCATGCTTAAAGTTTATTTTGATTTCTTTATTGATGTGTGCGTGTCAGTAAACAATAGGTAACATTTCTTGTTTGTCGTGCATCAGTTCATTCAGACTGATCAAATATTCAGACTTCTGCTTTATTATATTGCAGAGATGAAGCCATGAGAAAAGCAGGAACTGCTCACACAAAGTCCAGTACTGACATGGAGAGCCATGTTTTTATCAAAGCAAAGACTAGAGTAAGTACTACTTTTAAATGTGCATGGTAACTTACACTTTAACTGAACTGTTTTGTTAGTGTGTGATTTGTTAAAATATATTTCATATTTTTTTGCGGGAAACAGGAGGAGTATTTATCTCTGGTTGCAAGGCTGATCATTCATTTTAGAGACATTCGTAAGTAGCCAATTCACTGTGTACTTTACAATTTTTTGTCTTGTTGCTGTGATGTTTTGATGTCGACTGTGTATTGAACAGATTGTTTTTCATTGCAGATAAAAAGACTCAAGGTGGGCCTGGTAAATTAAAGAGCTATTTAAGATCTTCCTAAGTCTACTATTTCATTGTCAGAATATATTTTCTGCTGTGTTTCATTGTAATCTTGTTTATTTGTAGACCCCATGAATGCCCTGCAGAATTTACCAGGAGTGGGTGGAGGTGGTCCTGGAGTTATTGGCATTGGACCACGCCCCCCTGGTGCACAAATGGGTGGTATAGGGCAAATGGGGCAAATGCAAATGGGTCAACATGCCATGCAGGGAGTCGCGGGAGGCCAGCAGGCTGGTAAATTCAATAGCTGTCAACTGATTGGAGAGACTGTGGCTTAATAATCTTATTTCAATTCTCAAACCATTCCACGAAATTACGTAAAATGGAATATCTACCCCAGCAGGTTCTGCCGGGCAGATGCAGATGATACAGCAGCCGCAACAGCAGCAGTCCATGCAGTTTCAGCTGCAGCAACAGGCCATGCAGCCTCAGCAGCAAACAGCTATGCAGCAGAATGCCATGCAGCAGCAGTTCCAACAGATAAGGCAACTTCAGCAACTTCAACAGCAGCACCAGCAGAATCAGCAAATGCAGCATCAGAATCAGCAACAGCAGCAGGCCCAGACTCAGCAGCAACAACAGAACCAGGTAAATATATTAGGTATAGAACCCCCCCAAAATATGAATCATATTCATTGTAGAGCGTGACATAGGAGTGGATTTTCAAACCTCTCCCGCCCCACTTCCACAAAACAATCCTGTCCCATCCCAATCCCATAAAAAAACTGGGGGGAAATCCCGTCCCGTCCCAAGCCCAGAAGAATGACTCCTGTTCCCCTCCCACTCCTGTGTTTAGTTTTTTTGGCTGGAGTGCCAGCTTGAACAATGCACACACATTAAATTTCATGTAAATCATCTATGCAAACACAAGCACACACACAGTAAATGTCTTGCAGCCTGCATGTGGCACTTTCACGCCGTCTTTTTGGTTACTTCAGACTGCCCAGAAATGTCGGTGAGCACAACTGAGGTAGCGTTTTCCAACAGTAGTCACTGCAGCGCGGCTTTCAAGTCAGACTCCAACTACAATTGAGTTCAAAACTAAAATACAGGTCCTTCTCAAAAAATCAGCATATTGTGATAAAAGTTCATTATTTTCCATAATGAAATGATAAAAATTAAACTTTCATATATTTTAGATTCATTGCACACCAACTGAAATATTTCAGGTCTTTTATTGTTTTAATACTGATGATTTTGGCATACAGCTCATGAAAACCCCAAATTCCTATCTCAAAAAGTTAGCATATCATGAAAAGGTTCTCTAAACAAGCTATTAACCTAATCATCTGAATCAACTAATTAACTCTAAACACCTGCAAAAGATTCCTGAGGCATTTAAAAACTCCCAGCCTGGTTCATTACTCAAAACCGCAATCATGGGTAAGACTGCCGACCTGACTGCTGTCCAGAAGGCCATCATTGACACCCTCAAGCGAGAGGGTAAGACAGAGAAATACATTTCTGAACGAATAGGCTGTTCCCAGAGTGCTGTATCAAGGCACCTCAGTGGGAAGTCTGTGGGAAGGAAAAAGTGTGGCAAAAAACGCTGCACAACGAGAAGAGGTGACCGGACCCTGAGGAAGATTGTGGAGAAGGACCGATTCCAGACCTTGGGGGACCTGCGGAAGCAGTGGACTGAGTCTGGAGTAGAAACATCCAGAGCCACCGTGCACAGGCGTGTGCAGGAAATGGGCTACAGGTGCCGCATTCCCCAGGTCAAGCCACTTTTGAACCAGAAACAGCGGCAGAAGCACCTGACCTGGGCTACAGAGAAGCAGCACTCAATTTTCTCAAATTTCGCATGTCATTCGGAAATCAATGGAGCCAGAGTCTGGAGGAAGACTGGGGAGAATGAAATGCCAAAATGCCTGAAGTCCAGTGTCAAGTACCCACAGTCAGTGATGGTCTGGGGTGCCATGTCAGCTGCTGGTGTTGGTCCACTGTGTTAATCAAGGGCAGGGTCAATTCAGCTGGCTATCAGGAGATTTTGGAGCATTTCTTGCTTCCATCTGCTGAAAAGCTTTATGGAGATGAAGATTTTGTTTTTTAGCACAACCTGGCACCTGCTCACAGTGCCAAAACCACTGGTAAATGGTTTACTGACCATGGTATTACTGTGCTCAATTGGCCTGCCAACTCTCCTGACCTAAACCCCATAGAGAATCTGTGGGATATTGTGAAGAGAAAGTTGAGAGACGCAAGACCCAACGCTCTGGATGAGCTTAAAGGGTTACTTCAGCGATTAGCATTAAGCTTTGTATCAGTAGAAACCCGGGAGTATATTCAAATTATCGTACTTTCCCCCCTCATATGACACTGAGACAAGAGAATTATGTATTTTATTTCTGGAAAAATTCCTCAGATGACGCAAATATCGTCATTTTGCGTCATTGGAGGAGTTTTTGGCCAGAGGCTGAAGACTACAGCCAGCAGAGGGCGCTATTTCCACATGTTTTCAACATCACACTCACAGCACTCGGCTCGGAGCTGCGGAGATTCATGTAAACGGAGCAGTGGAGAGCAAAGTGAGTGTTTTAACTTTTAAAATGAACTTCCTATGAAAGTTAAGCTTCCAAAGACATGAACTGAGCACGCGCCAGACTGATCACGCGCTGTGAATGCAGCCGCGAATCTCTCGCTTACCTCAGCTCATGTGATGAATGTAATCCGATCCTGCTGCGTTTGTGCCGTGACGCTCAATCGGCTCACTTGCATTATATCGAACAGACACGTTCAGTTTTTAATTGTAGTGTCTCTAACTGAACTGATTTTCTGAAAATGAACGTGGTAGGCCAGTGATCCAGTAATCCAGTAGCCGACTAGCCGTGCCTAGAGTAGGGCAGTGAAGCAAGTGTATTCTGGGAATTGTTGTCTTCATCCCCATGAGACATAAAAAATAATTTCACATTTCTACTACATTAATGACCCAGTTTAAATACAGATTCATCTTCCCAGCGCTGAAGTACCCCTTTAAGGCCGCTATCGAAGCATCCTGGGGCTCCATAACACCTCAGCAGTGCCACAGCTGATTGCCTCCATGCCACGCCGCATTGAAGCAGTCATTTCTGCAAAAGGATTCCCGACCAAGTATTGAGTGCATAACTGAACATAATTATTTGAAGGTTGACGTTTTTTGTATTAAAAACATTTTTCTTTTAATTGGTCGGATGAAATATGCTAATTTTTTGAGATTTTTGGAATTTTGGGTTTTCATTAGCTGTATGCCAAAATCATCAGTATTAAAACAATAAAAGACCTGAAATATTTCAGTTGGTGTGCAATGAATCTAAAATATATGAAAGTTTAATTTTTATCATTACATTATTACAATTTTTTCCTCTCCCCGTCCCAATCACGTCATTAATAGTGATTTTGTTTCCCAGCAAGTGATCGCGCTTACGGCCAGCGACTGCACTGCATGTGTGTGATCAGCTATAATGTTCATCATTGCAACCTTTCATGCCACAATCTAAATATAATGCCATAGATCTAAATGTAATGCAACACTTTTCACGATTAGTTAACCATGAGAGCTGTAGTAGTAAAAATGCGCTAAAACAGAGCTTTCAGACCAGAGGGCTAAAATCAGGTCAGGCAAAATGCCTTTTATTTATATATTATAACATTTTTGATGTAAAAAGCATTGTAACATTATAAGTGCACCCCAGGAAACATCAGAAAACAATAAAACTCATTGTTCCCTTTATTGCTCTATCAAATGTTATCTTTTTTTTCATTTAATAGCACAGCGCATATTTAGAGTTGCTTCAGCAGCAGGGCTCGACACTAACGCTTGTTTTTGAAGGGACAAGTGAAAGAGAATTTAACTTGCCCTACTGAACAAGTATTCTGATTAAAACAAATTGCCAAATAACTAGGGGATCACCAAAATGCAAGAATAAATCTGCATTTATTCAGTGTAAGTGGTGATCAATAGTGGATAATAATATATAATGTATAATGAACTGAAGGAACAAGGTTGCGCTGTTGACACTCTCGCAGCCTCTTGAGGAGAAATCGAAACACGAGCACAGCTCACACAGAGAAACTCAGTAACATACTGCAGTAAAAAGAGTTTTTATTTTTATAACATATGATATAGTTTGACCAAGAGTGCTGTTTTCCTGAATACTATCACAATTGAAAATGGGACACTGATTTCATATGACCTTTCCATTAACAGTTATTAACATTAAGTCACTTACATTTTAGATGCACTGTTGACTGTTTTTGTTCTATTTCAGCAGCGAAAGTAGTTCCAAACAAAGATCACAGCAGAACCATAATGCGTCTCACAGCAACAGTGTGATACTGCATGATTCAGCTTTTTGAATGAATCAGTTGAATCAAAGATTCAATGACATATTCGTAAATGACTGCCTCATTCTTGAATGAATCAGCCATTTCAATGATTCCCTCATTAAGACGATCACCTTCCACCACCTATGAAAATGTAGCTAAAAAAAGTAAGGATGAAGATGTTAAAAGGATGGATGTTTCCCTTATGAATTTGGTCCTTACAAATCAGAATAGGCTAAACAAAATATGGAGATGATTGTTGGTCGTGGATGTGTTGAAAGACCTAATTCAAGAAGTCTGTAGTGCAAGCGGTCTTCTGTGTGGGTGCAAAACCGAAATTGAAAAAGTTATACTTCAGAGAAACCTTGAATCATTGTTCCTAGGTTCGGTTGTGTGGGCTGGGGGTATCTCTATTCTAGGCGCTCTATATTCTAGCCCCCAGCGTGAGATTTTTTTTATTCTAGAACATTTTAGAATGTTTCATTTCCTTGGTGACATGTCATGCAGCCACACAGACAGATATGTATCGCGTTTATTTCGTTTCACCCTTTTTATTCGAAATATTCACAAACTTGCTTACTATATCATGAATTGTACGATGTCTGTGAAAAAGGGATGCGCTCGACAAGCTTGCATGTCTGTGCTACTAAGCGCTTGATCTGGTCTGTTTGTGCTTATCAGCTTGCACACAGAAGCTATATAGGCATAAATATTTAATTTGTTAAACATTCTATCAATTCGATAGGTTTACTTTATTAACATCCTTCTCTGATATATCCATTCTGCTCTCTGTTAGCTCTGTTGTCTGTGTTTCTTTGTCACAGCATCTTACTGTACACGCTGTGTGGTATCGGTTGTTGGTATCTGAGCATTTTAATGAGAAGGAGTACACAAGGGCAGTGTCGGGCCCAATACCGATACTGGTGGTGATGATTGGTGAAATCATGACCAAATAAAGATACTACATGACAGTAGTATGATACTACGTTTATCATTTTGTAAATTTGCTCATTGTGTATTTATTCTTTTAATGTCTTTAACTCTAGTTGCACCAAACCAGAATGCAGCAGCAGCAGTTGCAACTGCAGCAACTGCAACAACAACAACAACAACAACAACACCAACAACAACAACAGCAACAACAACAACAACAACAACAACACCAACAACAACAACAACAACACCAGCAGCAGCAACTTGCTCAAGCCCAGGCCCAGGCTCAAGCTCAAGCTCAAGCCCAAGCTCAAGCCCAAGCACAGGCCCAAGCCCAGGCCCAGGCCCAAGCCCAAGCACAGGCCCAAGCTCAAGCACAGGCCCAGGCCCAGGCCCAGGCCCAAGCTCAAGCCCAGAGTATCCAGCAAATGCAGCAGCTTCAAGCCCAGGTTCAGGCTCAGGTCCAAGCACAAGGTCAAGCCCAGGTACAGGCTCAGGGAGTGGCAGGTCAGATGCCCCCTCACTCACAACAGCAAGTCTTGGTGTCCCAGTCATTACCACAAATGGCTCCAGGACAGCATCAACAAATCAGCCAACAGCAGGCGCAACATCTGAAGCTCCAGCAGGTTATGCAGGTAAAGATCAGTTGCCCTAACAGAATTTATCATAATGCAAAATTAATAATAACCACTTTGAGTCTCTGTTTACACCTGTCCACAAGTGGTCAGGAAAGGCAAACAAGATGCATATTACACCGGCTAGTCTCAGTGTCTTGTATATCTTTGTTTGCTTCATTCAAGCAGGCGAGAGTATTGCAGCAGCAGCAGCAACAACAACAACAGCAGCAGCAGCAACAACAGCAACAACAACAACAACAACAACAACAACAGCAGCAACAACAACAACAACAACAGCAGCAGCACCAGCAGCAGCAGCAGGTTCAACAGGTCCAGCAGGCGACCCAGCTCACAGCAGTCTCTGGCCAGGTAAGCTTAGTGCAAGGATTGAGATAAGAAACTGAGCGTAGGGTGATTGCATGCTACCGAAATCAATACTTGGATTTGTTTTGGACGTCAAAACGGTGTATTCTTTGCCTGGTGGTGGGCCGTAATGTAATGCACAATGTCTAAATAACAAGGATTATACATCAGTATTTTTCTTGTCAATAGAAGTTTAGTCTTGGGCCACAGCAGCGGGCCTTGTTCTCCAATCACAGCTGAATTTATCTGAACAAATAAGCTACTGACATCTTCACCAGTGTTGCGGAAGCTAGTTTGCAAGTAGCTTGACAAACTACAAGCTGCTCATATCTAGCAAGCACCACTCTTACTATTACTCATTCTTGGGTTTAAGGGTTTTTCCAAATCCATAACTCATATTGTTTGTGCTATGGACATAAATGATACTTCAAACGTGATCCATGAATACTTGCGGTACATTGAAAAAAGAAACATGAGCCATATTAAGACAATATACAAGAAAGCAGCTGAATAATTCTATATACCGATAATGTATATTTAAAAAATAAACTATTAGGCAACTGAACTAAGTTTTGAAGTTTTAGTAATTTTAATGATTTTTTTTTATGATTTTGAGAAAAATCTTGTAACTGGAAAAGCTGATTAAAGTGTGATTTAAAAAAAAAAACTGCTGACAACATGGTTAGGTCTGTAGTGTAGCTAGTTTTAGTTAATAAATGCCCAACGTTGCTTTCTACAACTGCATTCTGGAGACTATTTCTGCTTTATTTGTCAGCACTTGCTATCAGCTGGTATTAGTTATATATGATAAAGATAAGATCAACTAGATTCCAGTTTTACTTTTTCAAATACATTTAGTCAGATCTCTCCCTCAAGAGTGGCCCCATCATCTGCAAGCATTTGGTGGATACATTTTGCTTTGTTGCTTTTATTCACCTTTTCCCATCTGTGTGGCCCTAGTTTATGCTAAAGCCAGAGATGGAAATCTCTATTCTGTTACAGAGCTGTGAAATCCAGCAGCGCAGTCAGTTTAAGTTTGAGTAGCCTTAGTTTTTTAATCTCATTTGCACTATGCGTGTTTGTGCAGCTAACAGCCTGACTGCATGCTTGCTGTTTTGAACCCACAAGCCCTTTCTGCATGCATTCTTTTTTAGGTTGGCCTGCACAAAGCTGTATAAATTAGTTTGCCATAATTGTTAACATACTCTGATATTTTCCTTTGAGCCTTTAAATGATTTCCTTAATGTGTTTTAAGGGTTGCATTGCAGCCACCCATCTTTTGATGAGAGCTCCCCTCTAAAAGCTATTAGCAGATGGCAAGCTCAACCACAGGTTTAATTTAGAATCAAAAGGCTTGTTGGAGATGCAGAAGTACCCATTGCATCATTCCTCGCCTTGTATGATTCTGGTACATGAAAACAGAGCATGAAATCTATTGGCCTGTGGCTTGCCTTGTCTTGACAATCAGTGTTGTTAAAGGAATATTCTGGGTTCAATACAATTTAAGAACAAACAGTGTCATCTTGATTACCACACTCATTACTGTGAGCCGTTTACACAGTAGGGCCTGGCGCAAAATGCGGCACTGGCTTCTCGAAGCGGCACTTGCCTCCATATATATATATATAACTGCATTTCAACAAAACAACATTATATAAGCTAGTTACCATAGTCGGTCTCCAATCATGTGTAAGCAATTTATCATACATTGTGTTAATAAAGTTGTAATCACGTTTCTGGTACTGCATTAAATCAGAGAAAGCTGAAATTGTTCTGTGTATGTGTAGGACATATATATCAAAAAAGTGTCAATATCACCTTCATGTTTCAGTGACGATAAAAGAATGCCTTCATAGAAAATGCTGTTTATTAAATATTAATTTGAAATGTTATTAAATGTGAATATAAATTGTTATTCAGTTTATACAGAAGCTAGTTTCTGATGTGCTGCACAATTTTGCCGTTGAAAGCATAGATTGTGTATACGTAGATTCCCTGTTCGACCGCGCCAGGCACGTCAACGCGCCGCCATTTTAAAACGGTCAACACTTCAGATGCTGTCAAAGTGAGAAAAAAAACGGACAATCCAAGGCAGTGTTGTGGCATAATTCCTGAAGAAATGGGATAACCTTTCACAAGTGAGAATATGTTGGTTTGTTTTTATAACATATGTATTAACTCAATATTACATGTTTTTAACTACTGTTACTTTTTTATATATATTTTTTTAAAAACTGATTTCTATTATTATTTAATTTGGTTGATGGTTTATGATTTCTTTCCATTAACTTGTTTATAATAAGTGATCAGTAGGGTTCTCTGATTTATCAATAATTCTTATAAGATATCTACAATTAAAGTCTTTAATTAATTGTTTTAGCATGTGCAGAATTATGTGTTATAAATCATCTGCTTCAGTCTATTGCAGTTACAGATATTCATACATGCATGCGTATAACTACGGTTGTAGACGCACAGATCACAAGCATCATTTGAACGTTCAGAAAAGCGCTTTCACGACCGGCTTTTACCGTTCTAAAATGGTGGACGGCGGCCCATAGAGACAGTCGCTAATGAGGCATCTACTTATACTCTTCTATGGTTGAAATAAGCCAACATACGTCACGATAGCCAACAACGTCCAATAGAAGAATTCCCCTGCAGTAGCCAACGTTCAACCTCAAGAGGGCAGCACTCCGACGATTTTACAACAAATATTGTGGATTTAAAACACTTAATACTCAAAGGTCAAAACATTTACTTGCATCAATGAACGACACTAATAAAGACCCATTCTTGCAGATCATTATCTAAAAAAAGTTGGTTTAGAGTTTAGTTACCCTTTAATGCAAACGCCAAAATAAAGGCTATAATATTATAATTGTAGGCTAATATTTAATAAACAGCATTTTCTATGAAGGCATTCTTTTATCGTCACTGAAACATGAAGGTGATATTGACACTTTTTTGATATATATGTCCTACACATACACAGAACAATTTCAGCTTTCTCTGATTTAATGCAGTACCAGAAACGTTATTACAACTTTATTAACACAATTTATGATAAATTGCTTACACATGATTGGAGACCGACTATGGTAACTAGTTTATATAATGTTGTTTTGTTGAAATGTTGTGTCGAGGCTGAGGTCGAGCCAGTCTGGTTGTTTGATGAGGAAAAGATAAAATGGAGTTGCAATAAACGCGTTAAGAACTGCATCGCTGTTGAGGCGCAGGACTTTTATTCTGCTGTGCTGAACTGAGGAAGAACTGATGACGGAATAGTTTGATCTTCGGCTGGCCAATCAGCAGAAAGAGGCGTATAATTCCCGCGTGTAGAAATCGAATATTCAAACTGTTTATTCATTTTTCCACTTGTGAACGAAAAACTAAAAACTCACGCCGAATACTTGTTTTTCGCTTTTTCTGAAACGAAAAACAAGCTGTTTTCTCATTTTTCTAGTTTCAATATTAAATCAAAAAGGATCGAACGAATGATACACGGATTTAAGAGAGTCAAATGTTTCGTTCCTTGAATGAATCAGCTGTTGGAATGAATCGGTTGAATCTCAATGACTTACTCATTAAACGTGACTTGCTGCCACCTACTGGCGGTTTGAATTTCACAGTTAAAGTATCTTAAAATGTTGATTAATATTGATATTTGAGATTATTTAAAACATGTAGTTTTAAACATCAAAACATTATTTATGCATAACTGCAGGATATTAATTTGTCACTTCTGAACTGTGTAAATGCCACTTCAGATGCAGCTTCTGTTTCCTCTGCACTGCAAAGATACATTTTGTTGATATAATTATTATTTAATTTGATTGGTAACATCCCTATTGTGTCTTATTATAATTCATTTTTATTAATTTTATGAAATTGACACAAAAGATGTAAAAAAATTAATTTATCAAGTTAAAAAATATTATTTCTGTCACTTCTGTGAACTGACCACCAAACAGAATATGAAGAATATCATAAACTTTAGGAGTCAGCTGACCATAGCAGTCCTAATCCTGCCAAAGTACCAGCACCATAACACACTCAGCAAAATATAGTCTAATTATCGTTTCGAGAAAATCCCAGAAAATATCGAGATATCTTTTTTTTTGTCAATATCGCACACCCCTACCCTCAAGCCATCCTCGGTATATATGAAATTCTTCTTTCAGACAAACACAATTTGAGTTATATTAAAAATATCCTGGCTGTTCCAAGCATTATAATGGCAGTGAACGGTAAATGAGATTTTTAAAATCAAAAAAGCGCATCCATCCATTCTAAAAGTAATCAATTTGACTCCGGAGGGAGTTAATAAAGGCCTTCTGAAGTGAAGCAATGCATTGTAAGAAAAATATCCAAATTTAAAACTTTATAACCTAAAATAACTAGCTTCCGGCAGACGGCCGTACGCATGTCTACTTGCGGCAAAAGAGTAACTTGTAACCTGGCGCATGACACGACAAACACGGAAGCGCAGCGGATGGAACAAAACAAAACACCGGTCACGAATTAGAAGTCTAAAACAAGACTTTATAAAGGGAAATGTCAGAGGATGTAAGAGAAAAGGAGCTTGAGTTTGTTGCCCAGCCCTATTTGTTTGAACCGCAAGAGGTTCAAAGCTTACGCTACTCCTACATCCTATGTGATACATCGAGTCACAAGTTACTCTTGGCACAAGTTGACTTGCATACAGTCTTCTGGTGGAAGCTAGTTATTTTGGGCTATAAAGAATTAAATATAGATATTTTTTGTTTACAAAAACGCATTGCTTTGGAATGAATGGATGCGGTTTTTGACCTTCAAAATCGAATTTACCATTCACTGCCATTATAAAGCTTGGAAGAGCCAGAGCATTTTTTAATATAAATCTTATTGTGTAGATCTGAAAGTCATATACACCTAGGATGACCTTAGGGTGAGTAAATTATAGGATAATTTTCATTTTTGGGTGAAATTATCTCTTTAATACACATTTTGTACATCTGGCTGTAGGATTGAAATGAATCGTCCCCTTTCACGTCTATTTAAAATCCTTATAAAAGATCCTTTTTAGTAGCAGTCAACATAGTGTTGTCGTTTAAGCTTTACTTGTGTTAATCCCAGGATATTCCGTTTACGTGCTCTTGGAATGACAGTAAGCTCACTATACTTCCATGCGGGCACATCTTTTTATTTTTGGATGGCTTCGTTTAATTGAATGTGACTTTATGTGCATCTGTGCTTGCAAACCTGTCGAATCTATTTCTGTTTGCATTCTTGCATGTGCTTCCTCTTGTCTGCTGATGCACTGCATTTATTGTTTTGCTTGTGACATGTCTGTTGTCCCCTCTGTCCTCCTCAAAGATGATGCACCGTCCTGGGATGCAAATTCCACCCCGGTTGCCCCGCGCCACCCCGAACTCTGCCATTCCTCAAAACCCCGCTGCCATTGGAGGACAGCAAATGCCACAGGTATTTACCGCAGGGCTGAGTGCAGGGTCTCAGCGCTGCAATCCAGTGGGTGCGTACGTCTGTGGCTTTACACTAGAGCGAAGGCTGTCCATAATCCACACTCATCTACCTCCCTTTACCCCCCACTCCCACCTCAATCAGAAACATTTAGTCAGAAATTACCCAGAAGCACTTACGCAAGTGAAACTGAAATGAAAACGTGTGTGGCACAGGTAAGTGGACTGGATTTTGTTAGTGAGGAAGCTAATAAGAAGCAAACATCTACTGGTTAAACAGTGCCATCTACTGGTGCTCTACAGTCAAAGCAAGCTGATCTTGACTGTATTTCTGTTATCTCTAGGTTACTGGCTTCACCAGTGCTGTGCCCGCTCTCCTTCTCTCGTCGATTTACTTTGAACCCATTTTCATTTTCCCCTTCTCCTAACTTCTTCAAAGGGGCAGCAAATGATGTCATCACCCTCCCCAGTTCAGGTGCAGACGCCCCAGTCGATGCCACCTCCCCCGCAGCCTCAGCCATCCCCCCAGCCTCCTTCCTCTCAGCCCAACTCTGTCAGGTATTGTAAAATTGTAAAAAAATGTCCTCCAATATGTATACAACTGTAGAATGTTAATTCAACCTTTTTTTTGCCTCTAGCTCTGGTCCGACCCCATCTCCAGGAGGTTTCCAACCCAGTCCCTCTCCCCAGCCATCCCATAGTCCTGCCTCTTCACGCACTCCCCAGAGTTACCCCCTCCAGGTACCTTCACCTGGACCCCTGAATACACCAGGTACAGAGAAGATTTCTTGTTTTTATGTGTGTGTGTGACCCTGGACCACAAAACCAGTGATAAGTCGCACGGGTATATTTGTGGCAATAGCTAACTTTGTATGGGTCAAAATCATAGATTTTTCTTTTATGCCAAAAATTGGATATTAATTAAAGATGAAGATATTTAGTAAATTGCCTACCGTAAATATATCAAAAATGTATTATTAGTAGTAATATGCATTGCTAAGGGCTTCATTTTGACAACTTTGAAGGCGATTTTCTCAATATTTAGATTTTTTTTGGACACTCAGAGTCCAGATTTTCAAATCGTTATATCTCGGCCAAATACTGTCCTATCCTAATAACAAACCATACATCAAGATTATTTATTCAGATTTCAGATTATCTATACATCTCAATAAAAAAAAAGAGACCCTTATAACTGGTTTTGTGGTCCAGGGTCATATCATTTTGTATTTATTATAGATAATGTTTATATATATTTTTTTAATTCAATAACATTGTTAAATGTAAACTTTAGCAAATCTCAAAATTAAAATGCATTTTTAGTACTAAAGATTATAATCTTTGGATGCCTACATTTATTTGTAACAATCAAATGATTGATTTACTTATTTATTTTTTTTCTTAATTGAATTGAACAAGAAATTTAGCCAGTTAATGGTTAACCGTAACATGAAAATAATGTTTTGCTTCCAGTGGTAGCCAGAATTTTTGCAAACCTATTTCTTTGGATTACAGGCAATCCAAACTCTGTGATGAGTCCAGCAGGGGCCTCACAGTCTGAGGACCAGCTTTACATGGATAAACTGAAGCAGCTGTCAAAATATATTGAGCCGCTACGCAGGATGATTAACAAAATAGACAAAAATGAAGGTACTGGAGACTTTCTCTTTTGGTGCTGATTTATTTTTTTCCCCCCTTGATTTTAGTGCTCATGTTTTTTGTTTGTTCTTTACAGACAGGAAGAAGGATTTGAGCAAAATGAAAAGTTTGCTTAACATTTTGACTGACCCAAACACAAGGTAAGATAGCAGGCACTGAATGCTGTCTCTCATTCTGATGTTTGGCTTGTGATTAAGGTTGCATTATTACTGTCTTCCACTAGGTGTCCACTTAAAACACTACAGAAGTGTGAAATAGCATTGGAGAAACTAAAGAATGACATGGCTGTGGTGGGTAATGTTTTTTCAAGATAGGAAATCAAAGTTAAGTTGTTCATTTTAAAGCAGTAACAGATTTCTACAGTGACGTCTTGACTTTTGTTTCCAGCCAACTCCTCCCCCTCCCCCAGTGCCCTGTACCAAAAAGCAGTACCTGTGCCAGCCGCTGCTGGATGCTGTCTTGGCCAACATCCGCTCCCCAGTTTTCAACCATTCACTTTACCGCACGTTTGCTCCTGCTATGACAGCAATTCATGGACCCCCAATCACGTAAGATCAACAGCTAAAATATATATTTTTTCATAATTTCAGGCCGGTTTCAGGGCTGTATTTATTTGATCAAAACAGTAAATACAGAAAATGGTAATATGTTTGAAATATTGTTAAAAAATATATTGAAATGTTTTCAAATGTAATTTATTTGTGTGATCATCAGCATCATTACTACAGTCTTCAGTGTCACATGATCCTTCAGAAATAATATTTATATGCTGATTTGATGCTCAAGACACATTTTATTTACTATTACTTAAAAAAATATATTTTAACATTTTAATACACAATATAATTTTTTTATTACTTGCTATAAACTAAAAGATAATTGTAACAAATGACTTGTAGTGCATAAAACAGCTTCCCAATAGTTATAGTTTTGCATAAAAAAATGAAACCATTGTATGGTTTATACCACCCAGCTTTAACTCGTAAATTTACATTTTACAAAATATATTCCTTCATTACAGGGGCCCCTCAATTCCTTCCCGTAAACGGAAGCTTGAAGATGACGAGCGCCAGACCATCCCCAACATACTTCAAGGGGAGGTGGCTCGGCTTAATTCCAAATTCCTGGTCAATCTAGACCCGTCCTTTTGCAGCAACAATGGAACGGTGCATCTCATATGTAAACTAGGTTAGTTAAAAACTTGTGCCCACTATATGTGTCTTGTACATGTAACCATTGTCTCTAGTGTTATACCATGACAACACTCTCAACATATATGTCTGTGATTGGCTACAATGATCCATTATATCCGTTGATAGACGGATCCACTGACAGACACCTGCTTTCAAACACTCCCGTGTGTATCTGTGCAAGCGCTCAGTGAAGAGCGTCAAAGATGTCTATTTACAACATGTTTTTGAAGCATTGGTCATTTTTAGACATATGTTGAGCATTTGAACACAATGGCCAATCAGAGTTGTTAAATCTGTTAAACAGTGCTCAAAATGCTAGTGGAAAGGCTGGTATTGTCAAATTGACAACACTAATTCACTCCCGGCACTGTCTTTGTCTAGATGATAAAAATCTTCCCAGTGTTCCCCCTCTTCAGTTGAGCATTCCAGCTGACTATCCCGATCAGAGCCCCCACTGGGAAGATGACGGTCAGCAGTATGGTGAGTCTTTGTGCATTAACTGTCAACATGCTATCTTTGGCAGCCTTTTAAAAAGCAAACCAGTTTAAATGAAAATGTACTTCCTTACCTTCCTCTTTCTGTTTTTTAGAGGCCAACCCCTTCTTGCAGACTGTGCATAAGAACATGACTTCTAAACTCCTTCAGCTTCCTGACAAGCACTCGGTGACGGCACTGCTGAACACCTGGGCTCAAAGTGTAAGACAGGCTTGCCTTTCAGCTGCTTAGATGTTTTCCCATCAGCACTAGCAGCCCAGTATAATCCTTGCACCTCTATGGAATGATGGCAATATATTAATACTTTCTTTCTTTTTTTATTTACATGAATAATCATCTGTTTTCTTTATTCCAGTACACTAAAGCCTTAACTGTTTGTGCATTGCTTGATCAATAAAGTCATTTAAACTGCTGTTTCAATCTGAGCTCAAATACATGTAGTTATATAACCACATGACTGGTCCTTCAGCGCATAGTCCTCTGTAGACGACGTCTCTGCACAGCCTGAGTTCTCCTCTGTCTGTCTGCTATGTTGTTGTTGAGGGTCTGTGTGAGGGCAGGGAGGATCACTTTCTCAGCTTTACTAGCTTGAGAAACAGGTCTGTTCAGATAGTAACAGAGCAAATGTTGATATCTCCAAAACGGACTTGTTCTTGAAAGGCAGGTTAGAAACAAAATATTTATCAGAAATGTACAAGCATTGACTTACAGTCCTCTAGGCAGTGTTTGGAAAGAAAGCCGAGGAAATGTCTCTGAATCTTCAGCCCTGCCAAAAAAAGGAAAAAAAAGGTAAATGGTTAAAGGTCATCTGGAGGTATCTCAGTATTTTTTTTTTACCATAATGTAAGATATACATTGAAAAATATTTACATAATGGTTTTATTTGTGTAATTGTAATTTAATTTTAAGAAAATCATACAAGATTATATTCACATTTATAATATTGCTTTAAAATATTACTGGAAAATAATGGGAATCGTAATAGTTGGGAAAAATGAAAGGTAACCCTTTATTGTACAGTGTCCTTGTTACATATGTTACATGCACTTACCATAGTAATAACAGTAAATTATAATAACATGCTACTAAACCTAATCGTACCCTAACCCTATGGTAAGTACGTTATTACTAAATATTACTCAGTACTTAAATATATAATTACAATGTAACAATGACACCTTAAAATGAAGTGTAACCACATGATATATATGTATGTATGTATGTATATATATATATATATATATATATGTATGTATGCAAAAGTTTTGCAATACATGAACACAATAAGTACATTGCAACGAATTTTTTTTTTTTTCAATGCAAGTACGGTTAAAGACACCTAATATGAAGTGGGACTATATTTTTGACTATTTCCATTATATAAAATGTAGTGATAAAGAAATTACCTTTTACCATCAGCAAGATAAGCCTTGGTCAAAATGTAATTCTCTGCAGTGATTTTCTTGTTGAACACAATGTCTCTAAGAACAGCCTTCACACGTAGGATCTGAAAGGAGATGTATTAAAATGCCTTATATAATCATTCTTGTATATTGAGATAGATTGAGAACTATCTCATGATCTCACCTCCTGGGATTGCAGGCTATTAGCGCTGTACAGTTGGCGTATGATGACCTCACATTCCTGTAGGGTGGGAGGTCGAGGGGCCTGAGATGGACTACACTGGATCATAAGAGGCTGAAGAGAAGTGATGAACCCTGCTTTGGCTACTGAAGGACCTTCTATTCTGTCTGCTGTGAGGGTACCTGAAGAATTTGATCTAGTTTCTCTATATTTTAAAGAACTGCTGTTAGAATGTTACTAATGTATGTATCCCCTTATTACATATTTATAATAATTATATCAAATAAATATTAATAATCTTTGCGAGCACCTGATCTCTGTGCTTTGTGATGACCAGATGTCCAGAGTTCGCTCCAGATAGTTCTTTCTATCTTTCTGGAATGTGTTGCTTTCTGTATGATGCCTCTGGATACGGCTGGTTCCTGTCATGGAATTTTTGTGCAATAAGTTTCATTAAGCTTGTACCAATATATTTGTCATAAGGTTTTGATTGAGAAAATGTGTGAGAGAACAGCAGTGTCACTTAACCTGTACTACCTGACTTTGGAGGCTCCATTATCAGCTTATACTGCAAATCTGTAGCCACATAATTAGACAAAAAATACAGAATGGCGAATAATGTTTAATACTATGTCCAATTTAATGCATGTATGCTTTGTGTAGAAACCAGGCCTAGATGTCACACTTTTTAATTCCACAGAATATGTATATTTTTGAAAGTCTTTGAAATCGTGATAACCCAAAAGTTAAAGTGAACATTAGGCTATAAAAATTACAACTGGTAAAACACATAACTTGTCCAAACACGACATTAATGAAAAATACACAATAGTTGTTTCATTGTTAACTCGAGAGCAAAAACAAAAATATAAAATTGAATTTAAATACAACATTTGGCTCAAATATCGCATCTGTGACTGTGACTAGTCCCGGTCTTCCTTACCATCAGCAAAAATGCATTCCTCTCACTGGTTTGATGTTATCAAAATACCTTTACATTTGATGGATTCATTTCAAACAAATCTCCTTTTGACAGTCAGACAGAAACAAAACACCGAAACGTTTGTCTGTGTAAACTGATCCTTTGCCACCCACAGCGGTTACAAACGCCATTCTTTCATTTTCTTCTTTCAGCAGCTCGACGTCACCAGGCAACCTGTACTAAAGTATTACCTCTGATAGCCCTGGCCCTGACAGAAGGTGCCCGTCCTCTATAAAGATACACTTCACCTGAAAATTAACATTCTCTCATCATTTACTCGCCCTCGTGTTGTCCTAAACCTGCATGACTTTCTTCCGCTGAGGAAAACAAGATGATTACAGTCTCCACTCACTTTCATTGCAATTTCCTTACAGTGAAAGAGAATGGTGACTGATGCTGTCATTCCAGCTGACATATTTGTATTTCACAAGAAAATCATACAGGTTTTGAAAACATGAGTATGATGACAGAATTGGTTTAACTATCCCTTAAACAACTCACGGGCAAGCAGATAGATTATTAAAGCAATACAGGCAACATTCATATGTTCTGGTCACATTTTCAGTAAAGTACGTCATTTTAAATAATGTTACATTTTGTTGTATGTGTGAGGACAACAATTAGTATGTCACACATCAATGCATTGTTCATGAAAAGGCCATAACATTATTTCGGTAATATACAGAAGAAAATGTAACATAACATTACCTTTATTTTGCCGTTTCAAACTATCAATTTCACCATGTAATTTCTCCAGAGTTTCTCTGTGCTGATTTTGTAAGAAGTAAATATTCCTCCTCAGCGAGTCGAGTCGCGTATCCATTTCGCTGTGAAACAAGTTAGATTCCCGCAAAGATCTTTACGTCACATGCGGCTAATCAGGCGGATGACGTTTCACTGCCACGTTGCGTCATAAATCATGTTCCACACAATAAACCTGCCAATACATGTAGTCACAGATGGTATTTGCATAGAGGGCTGATGTTTTCATAAACTGTACAATCCTCTCGCACTGGAACGTTTAATCTTGAAGTGGCTGCTATGGTAACAGCACTACTTCCTCCAATACAGCTGGGAAATAACAGATTTAACAAAGTCATTGCAGTACTTCTTGGTGTGAAATTACGTGGATATCTGATGCATATCCACGTTTCTACAGCAATGAAAATCCAGTACACAAATAAGACACTCATTATGTTTAATGAAATGCAGCCAGTATAGCGCAAATGTTTGATTGTTCTGACATTGGCAAACCATTATTAATGAACTTAATGACTGAAAAGATGGATTAACCACATTTCACAGTAAAAAAAAAACATTCCTGGTTCACTTTGTCATTAAACATACCAATACACTTTCAGTGCAAATACTGTATATAAAAACCTCCATTCACCTTTGCTTGAAGTTTTGTATTGACATTAAAAGAATAAAAAAGGCTAAATGAATCTCCATCTACTGAGTCTTTAGTTTTTCATTAAGGAAATTCAAGAGGAGCTCGAACAGAAAGCTGATGAGGAGAATGAGTCCAGTGCTGGAGAGAACACCAAATGATAGTAGTGCAAACAGCATGTAGAGCAGGAGAAGGATGAGGAGGGTGCGATAGCTGGCCAGAACCCGCAGGCTGAGACGGACTCGCTGAGGACGTTCCCTCATCTGCCGCGTCACCGGACTCTTCCGCCGTTGCTCTGCCACAACTGAGGAACTACTCAGATAGTGTCGTCCTAGTCTGCCCAGGAGGTCCTGTCGATAACACAGCGCTTCCATGTGGTCTCCCAACTACAGAACAAACAATATGGACACATTTGACTGAAATTAAATGCAAATGAAAGACCACAGTAAAAGGTTTCATTTTGCAGGCTTAAGCAATATTCTTACTCTTGCATTAATAAAGTTCGAGATTTGGAACATCAGTCGAACCAAAAAGCATTTTCGTAGCTCCTGATAGGTTGAAGCTCTGGGTCTCCTTGATATTCGATTTCAAATCGGCGAAGACCATTGATGATCTGTAAAAAGGGAAATTATACATGTAGAAAATCATTATGGTTTGCAAAACAAATGCTGAAGATGATCACTTTTCTACAACTCACCTGCAACCTGCCCAGGTCTGTTAACACAAGGCCATTCTCACTCGGTACGCAGTCTGGCAGTTGTTTAGATGCGCCTTCATTGTCTACAGATGCCACATTGACAATCAGCTGAGACAGCTGCCCTGCATTCAACTGTACAACACAAGAACCAAAATTAACTTGTTCACCTTTCATTCTATGTAATCAACTAAGTACTGTCAATATATATATGCTCTGCTGTACAAAAGTTTGTGGTCTGTATGATTTTTCAGAAATAAATGAATACTTCTATTCAGCAAGGACACAACATATTTTAAATTATTTTAAATTGTTCATTTAAATTTCACAATATTACTATTTTACAGTTTTTGTGATAAAAAAAATGTTTTAAGCACTTAAAAAAAAGAAGAGAAAAAAGACAGACCCTAAACTTTTTAACATGCATCCAAAATAAAAGCAGGAATAGACTGACTCGGAATATTTGACAGAGATAGTCTAGGGCTTTGTCCAGGAACTCGTGAGTTTTCTTTACACCCTCTCCCAAATCGTCCATTTCTCCTCCGCTAAAGGTGTTGTTGTTTTCCAAGGAGCCAACGCCAAACCACGAGAAAAGAGCGGTTCGCAGCCATTTCTGTAGAATGATCCGATATCCGTTTAGCAGTCTGTCGGGCTTGGGCAATAATCTGGATGAGCTTTAATACCTGGAATTGACAGAAGGAATCATGGTTGATAATATTCCTTCTGTGGTAAAACCATTCATGCGTCAAACCGGACTGCTTATCGCATACATTCAACACTGATTTAGCAAGAAACACTAACTTTTTTTTAACTCATTTAGCATTATTCTCAGCTTACAGTTTTCCGTAGATCCGGACCAAACATCAGGTTGTACTGGCAGTCCTGCCCTTCCAGGCTATAAACATGACTTTTGACCTTGAAGACACTTTCCGTCCCCATTGGCTGGCGGGAAGAAAGGAAGCTGCCACCATGTGAAGGTGTCAGGAAGACACGGTTCTGTCGTTGGAGAATGGCATGCTCCGGCTCCAAAAACAGCTGCTCACCTGGAGACACAAACAAACAAAATCATATCACAAAAATCCATGGGGTGTTCTACAGGTTTACAATATCAAATAATACGAAACACTACTAAATCCATTAATTTATATTTCTAAAATACCTTTCTGTATCATCTCTGACAGGTTTGGTTGAACAAAGACTTTGGCAACCCTAAAGATCATCAGGGCGTTTTTGGCATTTACCAAGTCTGTGCGCATGGCACGATTCAAGAAGCCCTGGAAAAGCTTTGTGTACATGAGCAGATTCTCCTGGACAAATGACGCCCTGTAAATGACAAAAGACCAAAAATCTTTTTGGTACACACTGATCTAAAGGTCACAAACTGTCAAATTACATCAAATGCTCACTGTGAAACGTGATGTACAGGTCCTTCTCAAAAAATATTCGCATATTGTGATAAAAGTTCATTATTTTCCATAATGTAATGATAAAAATTAAACTTTCATATATTTTAGATTCATTGCACACCAACTGAAATATTTCAGGTCTTTTATTGTTTTAATACTGATGATTTTGGCATACAGCTCATGAAAACCCAAAATTCCCATCTAAAAAAATTAGCATATTTCATCCAACCAATAAAAGAAAAGTGTTTTTAATACAAAAAAAGTCAACCTTCAAATAATTATGTTCAGTTATGCACTCAATATTTGGTCGGGAATCCTTTTGCAGAAATGACTGCTTCAATGCGGCGTGGCATGGAGGCAATCAGCCTGTGGCACTGCTGAGGTGTTATGGAGGCCCAGGATGCTTCGATAGCGGCCTTAAGCTCATCCAGAGTGTTGGGTCTTGCGTCTCTTAACTTTCTCTTCACAATATCCCACAGATTCTCTATGGGGTTCAGGTCAGGAGAGTTGTCAGGCCAATTGAGCACAGTAATCCCATGGTCAGTAAACCATTTACCAGTGGTTTTGGCACTGTGAGCAGGTGCCAGGTCATGCTGAAAAACGAAATCTTCATCTCCATAAAGCTTTTCAGCAGATGGAAGCATGAAGTGCTCCAAAATCTCCTGATAGCTAGCTGAATTGACCCTGCCCTTGATAAAACACAGTGGACACACACCAGCAGCTGACATGGCACCCCAGACCATCACTGACTGTGGGTACTTGACACTGGACTTCAGGCATTTTGGCATTTCCTCCTCCCCAGTCTTCCTCCAGACTCTGGCACCTTGATTTCCGCGAATGACATGCAAAATTTGAGCGACAGTCCAGTGCTGCTTCTCTGTAGCCCAGGTCAGGCACTTCTGCCGCTGTTTCTGGTTCAAAAGTTGCTTGACCTGGGAATGCTGCACCTGTAGCCCATTTCCTGCACACGCCTGTGCACGGTGGCTCTGGATGTTTCTACTCCAGACTCAGTCCACTGCTTCCGCAGGTCCCCCAAGGTCTGGAATCGGTCCTTCTCCACAATCTTCCTCAGGGTCCGGTCACCTCTTCTCGTTGTGCAGCGTTTTTTGCCACACTTTTTCCTTCCCACAGACTTCCCACTGAGGTGCCTTGATACAGCACTCAGGGAACAGCCTATTCGTTCAGAAATTTCTTTCTGTGTCTTACCCTCTCGCTTGAGGGTGTCAATGATGGCCATCTGGACAGCAGTCAGGTCGGCAGTCTTACCCATGATTGCGGTTTTGAGTAATGAACCAGGCTGGGAGTTTTTAAAAGCCTCAGGAATCTTTTGCAGGTGTTTAGAGTTAATAAGTTGATTCAGATGATTAGGTTAATAGCTCGTTTAGAGAACCTTTTCATGATATGCTAATTTTTGAGATTTTGGTTTTCATGAGCTGTATGCCAAAATCATCAGTATTAAAACAACAAAAGACCTGAAATATTTCAGTTGGTGTGCAATGAATCTAAAATATATGAAAGTTTAATTTTTATCATTACATTATGGAAAATAATGAACTTTTATCACAATATGCTATTTTTTTAGAAGGACCTGTATATTACCATTAAAAAGTTTTGGGTAAAGTTTCTGAAAGAAGACTTTAATACACACCAAAAGCTGCATTTATTTGATCAAAATAGAGTTAACATTAATCGTACTGAATTGTACAAAATAAACATTTCTAAAGGGGCCCAATTTCAGAAATCAATTTAATATGCTGATTAACTGTTCAAGTAAAAATCTTTTTATAAATCACAGTTAAAAAACAATGCTATTTAATATTTTTGTGTAAACATGACACTTTTTGTAAGATTCTCTGACGAATTAAGTTCCAAAGAACATTACAAATTATTGTAACATCATAAATGTCTTTACTGTTACAATCGCGCTCTGACGCGGACCACAACAAAAGTGTCCCGTGTGAAAAGCATCAAAGTGAGTTGTTGCCCTGCATCATATTCTTTACAAATCAACTGTATGAAATGTTAGATTACCAAAGCAGGTCTGGGGCGGGGCAAGTGTGTTAATAATTAACGCGTTATTAACGTAACTAATTAATCTAACGAGTTAAATAGACAGCCCTGATATTGATTGACACAGACACACACACTATGTAATCCTTTAACAAGAATCCACCAATATATAAAATACCATTTATCAGGAACAGTTCTGTTCTGGCCATCTGCTTGCGTGTTGTTTTTTTCTCCAGTGTATCTCCAGGGCTGGATGTAACTAAGCCACGTCTCTAGTACCTAAAACAACAAAATAAACATTGCATTCAATTTAATGCATTTCTTTAGCATCACAACCCTTACTATGTTTGGAACAGCACATAAGGTTTATTGCCAAAGTATAATGTAGGCTCCAAATGTCAGTGAGCACTCAAGGACATTTACCGCTCTGAATGATGCGTCCAAAGGCCAATGACCAAAGCAGTGTTGTAGAAAGACATACAGCTTTTGCTGGACAAACCTTTGCACCACTACACTGTGGGAGACAGAGAGTGGAGGCTTATTGACAGAGCAGTAAAACAGAAGACAGTTCAATCAAGTCCCCGGCACCTGATCGGGTGAATCTTTACGACATGCCACCTTAGATTTACAGATGTTTTAGTTCTACAGCCTGATCCTCAGGACAAGTTGACAGATGCTAGCAGGCAGTAAAAACCCACCGCTTGAGCTCCTCCAGAGGACTGCTGTGGGAGTGGGCAGAAGGCGAGGAGGAGATCGACTCCGGTTTCAGGCTGCTGGAGAAAGCATGCAGATGCTTGACTAGGAGACGCACAACAAGGACGTGCTCCTCCGTAGGCGTAAAGGGCTCCTAAGACATCATCAAAACACAAGTCAGACTTTTAAGATTATTAAAAACATCTATGAGACCCCATTTATACCTGGTATTAACAGGTTTGAAATGACATTTACATGCAGTGACAGATTATGAGGGACGCACATCTGAAGTTCATTTAATTTGTTCTTATTAATAACAGCGTATTCTTTTAAATATTGAAATTTTTTTTTTTGCATTTTTCTTTGCATCACACTGGTTTTGCTATAGTTCATGTATAATTAGAAATTTCAAATAATTTCTCAACTTTTTAATTAAAAAAGTAGTGTAGTAATAACATTAACATGTGAAGCTCTGAAATGTTTGGATATTCTGTCATTAATAAGAAGTTAATAATCAGATACAAAATAGTTTTTGGGGAAAATATTGATGACAGAAAAAGTTATGACTGTCTTATATGCTAATCAAAACTTATCCGGAAGTCCAAAAATTATCTGCAGTTTTTTTAGGGTTACGGGTAAAAAAAAAAAAAAAAAGGAACTTTCTGCTCAAAAGATTATAATATATATTAAATTAAACCAAAATTGTAAATAAAAAAAAAATCTGAACGTACTCTTAAGATAAATGCGATAAACATGCCGAAATGAGACCTTCCAGAATCAATCACAAGTGGTCACAGTAAACACAATTGAAACATTTGTTACTACTGGGTGTAAATGTGATCTCATTGGTCTACTTGTGGTCAGATCATCTGAGACAAATGTCAGTAGCAGGTGTAAACACGTATCATTTCATCCAGAGTGTAATACTTTCTCGAAACCATCATACCGGAGGCTTCACACATACAGCTGAAAGAAGGTACTTTTTGGGCAATTTGGTCTGGATATTCTGTGTAGTGTTTGCACAGTTGAACCACGCCAAATAAGAGAAAATTACACAGAATAAAGAGCAGATCACATAAAATGTGTTCAAATCACCACATAAATAGACATGCTTTTACCAACACAAAGTTTCTCACATTTACAAGCTCTCAATGTCACAATATCTTCTGATTATGTAAGAGATCACATGACAAGTTAGTCACATTAATTCAATCACACATTATAATCAGACCAAATCTCCCAACCTAAACATTAGGTGTTAAAACCAACCCCTAATCTTACTCCTATCTAATCTTAGGTAACCTCCAGGAAGCCCGTGGAACTGAATGAAAAGGTAAAAGTACTTGGTATGTGTGGAGGGTCCCAGAGCCTGGTGGGGCGGGGGGTTGGCACAGCATGCTGGACATACTGAGGCGGTACTGCAACAACGCCAGCTGAAGGACTCATCACAAACGGGTGGAGGGAAGGGGGAAAGAGAGGAACACAGTGGGGGGAGGAAAGGAAGAAAAAGGGGAGAGGAGCAGGGCAGTGAACATGAGAATAGAAAGGAAAAAGGACAGAGTGCAATCCAAGAAAAATAGTTGGACATAGTCAGGACCGAAATGGGGGTGTACAAAAGGAAAGAAAGAGACAAATCGATATTGACCACAAAAGACACAAATGCAATGACCATGAAGATGATGCAGTTGTCCTTTTCGTACCAAGGCAAATCTCTAGTGTAAGGTTGAGTGACATTTAAAATGGCGACTTTGATTCTCTAACTATGTGTATTGTGTATGATGAAATCTGGCCAGAGGATATAACTCATAAGAAAATTACAGAGAATATGCTTTTCTATGACTGACGTTTTCAAAAAGGTAAAACAAGTTTAAGAATTATGCTAACTAGAGTATAAACTATGGTATAAACTAAATTGTAGAATTGGTTGCCTCAGGAAGCCTGCAACTGTACTGTAGTTAAGGCAACCAAGGAACATTATTTGTAATGGAGGTCTTGATTCTCAAGAGAAGCGTCTGTTTGATGAATTCGGCTTTACAGTTTTGTCTAATCACTATAATTCCAAATAAAAGCGAATGGAGCTTATGAGAGCAGAAAAGGAGACACTGCATCTTCAAAGTTTTCACCATGAAATATACCAATAAAAAGTCACCAATTTACTCTTTTTCAGACAAAGTAGTTAATTTTGGCTAAATAAAATCAGGCCATGCAAACAGAATTATATATCTACAGATATTACTTATCACTAGAGTTTAACAGTCTCCAATTCTGTCAGTTTATTCATTTCATTCCAAGTCTATATATACTGTTATTTTTCCCCCGAGAAAAAAAAAAAAAACTTAGATCACAGATTTGTTTATGCAGTGTTCATAGTTACACACACACCTGATTAAATATTTAAATCAGCATATTAGAATGATTTCTAAAATCATGTTACACTGTAATAAATAATGAATGACTGCTGAAAATTCAGCAATGCCATTCACAATAAAATACATTAATATATATATTTTTTAAAAATTGTAATATTTTTTAGGGTTTGTTTTTCTTTTGATCCTATAATGCAGCCTTGGTTAGAATAAGAAACTTTTTCCACCTCAATCTGTCAGTTTGAACAGTAGTATATGAAAATTGTTATATTACATTAAAAAAAAACATTTGGTTGTGTTACATTGAAAAAAAAACAGCATACAGGTTTGGAAGAACATGATGATGATTAAATAAATAATGATTTAGTTTTTATTTTTAGGTGAACTATTCCATTCATTTTTTTAGTAAACTGGTGACTTTCAGTTAATAATTTCCAGCACAAAGATGTAAAAAACAAAACAAATGAAATGATGCCAAACTTAATATGCTCTGGGCTGACTGGAGGGAGACTTGCACTGATATACTGACTGTAAATAACGCACGGACAGGGAAATTGACTCGGAAGCAAGAGACACCAAAAGATTACATACATCCCACAGCCAAAGAACAAAGACGGAAGACATATCAAGTAGCCAGCGGGCTGCATCATGCAGACTCAAACATGAAGCAATAACTCTACTACTTCAATCACATGCCAAATGTGTACTGTGTGTACAACAGAGAACAGAGTAAATACGAATTAAAAAGCTGTATTTCTCTTTTATCCCCACCTATTTCCAGCAGTCATATGACTTTGGGTTGATTTTAACAAGTCATTAAGGAAATAAAAAATTCAAGAGAAATTCATGTTCTACTAAAGGGGCAAGAAACCACTAGGGGGCCTCAGTAAACTTCCAGAGAGCTATACCAAAATCAGATCAGATACATCAGCAATATGCTTAATACACATTCACGCCGGATCGAGAGGATGATGAAGCACCAACAGCCAACTACAAAATACAAAATTGCTCAGCTAACATTTAAAATAAACTGCTTGATCTAAAATGAAGCCGATAAAAGTTAGAAAACACCAATATGATCATCAGTTAAAGAGAAAAAAATTACAAGGAAACCATTGATTTTCCATGAATTTCTTTTAGAAGGGAGGCAGAAGTGTATACTACATAATATACTAAAATCTGATTGTAGTGTGTAATCTAATATATACCCTTCATACATCTTGCACAAGAAAAGACTAAACATAAATGGTTTTAAATAATAGAATAAGCTACAATGACAAACTCTGACTTAAAATATTTTATATACTACATTTAAAAAAAAAAATGTGTTAAGTTATTTAATGTTGATTTAAGCAAAAACTGTTCAAAATGCAAATTGTGACACTAGCAATAACATATTTAGCCTTAAAGTAGCAGCTTTAAAGACAAAACCACAAAAGGGAGTTATATGGTTTTTAGCCCAATATCTGTGTAAGCCATACATTGAGGTCATCTATATGCAAATATGTAGCACGGATATAAATGACACTTGGATCAGTCGGAATGACTGTGATGAGGAACAGGAACCCCCTGTTCCTGTTAAAAATGCTTATAAACATATAGGATATATCTGTAAACAGAGCACATGTGTCGTTCACAGAGGGAGAGAAAGTGTATAAATCAGGGTGGGTGCCGTGCAGCAGTCCCTATGCAGTGCAGGGGTGAAGGGTTGGAAGGTGGTGGTGTTCAGCCAGCCAGCCGTGCGCAGCGGAAGAAGGGAGAGTGTCAGTTTAAGGGCCTGTATCTTGTTCTTACCTTCACCTGAGGAGACTGCAGCTTCTGGTACATCTCCAGAGAATAGTGATGGAGCCACATTTCCACAAACACCTTAAGAAACAAACAGCCATGACGTTTATGCCGAAATGTGAAAAACTCATGCATGAGAATTAAGAACTTGTTTTCCAACCTGCAGAAGCGTCTCTGACCTCCAGATCTCTTGAGCGGCAGGGTCAGCGTTGACTGAGGGTTGATGGGTAATATGACGCTTCAACAAACTGGTGCTGTAACCACCGTATCCAACATAAGGCACGTTAGGAGACCTGGGAGAGGAAACATTTAAAAGCTTATCAAATTGGAGTTTATTTGCTGAGAAATCTTTTAAAAGACATCATGATACCTCGGAGCAGGAGAGGCCGCAGTGCCCCTGGTGTCTGAGAAAGGTGATGGAGGCACATTGCCCTCTGTAGGAAGGAAGTACTTGAGGTAGGTGTCGACAAGCACAAAGTATGCGCTGTCTGAGCAACTCCCATGCTGCCCTGGAGGGTAGTTCTGTACAGATTATTAAACAACATTTCAACATACAGCCAATAAAATCCTGTAATGCTAATATTTATTCTTGAAAAACGACTGCAGCTTTTACCTTTGGTGCGATGAGACTGGAGGCAAAGTTGAACATATAATATTCAAAAGGATCTGTGAAAGATTAACAACAGACACTTATGTGAGAAAAAATATATAGTGATGAAACACCCATGTAACAGTCAGAGAAAGTTATACAATACATTTAATTGTAAAACAAAACAGTGAGGGTGAAAAGAGCCAAGACGTACTGAGCAATAGAAGGCCTGACATGGGGAATTGAATTTTATTGTGAAACAGAGGGCAATCCGGCAGAACCCCTGCCTGAATGGACGACTTTACAGGGCCCTGTGCAAACAACGCAAATAAATGCAGACATTGTAAAAAAAAAAAGAGATGTGAAAATAACATCATTTTTTACTTTGAAATTAATCAGGGGATGATGCTGCAAAACCTAAATGAATACCTCTGAACAGAAACATAATTAATGGACATAATTCCTTAAAAAATAAAACACATTTGAGTGTAGAGCACACTTACCGGCAGATAACTGACTGGAAACTCATATTTGTATTCCTCAGCTTGTAGTTTGTACACCAATTTCATCATCGGTCCACTGCTGAATAAATATTTAAAATTTGATTAGAACAGAGCTCATTTTACTATATGTAGACTAGTGCTCTAAAGTTTGTGGTCAGGAAGATATTTTTAATGTTTTTGACAGATGTATGGTATATATGACTTTTTATTTTAATACATTTTAAAAACACTTTGTAATCCTGTGATGATATAATTACTCCAGTCTTCAGTGTCACATGATCCTTCCGAAATCATTCGAATATGCTGATTTGGTGCTCAAGTATTATTTCTAATTATTATGATATATAATTAATGTCGAGCTACTTATTTTTTTTTGAAAACAGCAAAACCCTTTCATCAGGATTCATTGATAAAAAGAATTTGAAAAAAAAAAAATTGTAACATGAAATGTCTTTTTGATCAAATTAATGCATCCTTACTGATGTCTTCATATTTTGCTGAATAATTCCTTTCATTTCTTCCAAACAAAAAAACAAAAAAACCTTTTAAACAGTAGTATATATACCCATCAGATTTCGACCACACAAACTGGCGGTAATAGCATTCATACATACTAACAGAATACAAAAATAAAATAAAAAAAAACCTTGGGTCCAGGAAGTTCATGACGATGTTGTACTCTGTTGATCGAGCCTGCAGAAACCGAAGATTCCAGCCAATAAGGATTCCATCAAGGCTACCGAACACACTCTCCACCAACCAGGGAAAGATTGCATGCAGCTCCTAATGAAACATTTGTCATATAAACACAATGAAGAAGACATGACTTTCTTGATACAAAAAGCAGGGGAACATGCATGCCAACCCTTAATTAATCCAAATAATCATGCGCCTTAGAAAAGCCAACAAATGAAACGACAGTACAGGCATGTGCGGCCCAAACATTCAAATGAATCTGAGAAATGGGGTCACAGAGTTCAGCACTAAACAAACATCATTCATTCAGACAGACAGCGAGTGAGGGTAAAGCGGCGCCAGCAGGACAGCAGCTGGTCCAGCACCATGTGCCAAGCAGATGACACTGCGTTTAATCTCTAATACATGGGCAACTGGCAGCAACCTTAATGGATTTTTTAGATGAATCGAGAAAGAAAATAAAAAACTGCCTTTGTTCGGTTTAAAAAGACTTTGTAAACATGCAACGGTGGCCATAAAAAAGTGCAACACAATACTGTAAATAATAACATTAATAATAAATGTACAAATAATAAAGGGTATTTCAACATTGGCATGTATTAAATAAAATAAAAAAAACTGTACCTTTGCAGGGTAATCGTCTATAATTTTGCTCAAGTCATGACATCTTTGATGAAGAGGTTTATTGGTCGAGTCTGCCTTTAAATTGACCTGAAGACATCAAGACACGAAGGTTATTTTATGTATAAAAATTACACACACACACACACACACACACACACACATACATACATACATAAGTACTAACCAGAAGATAACTGGGCTGTTGCAGGGCAGGTGCAGCCATGGAAACTCAGACCACAGATCAACACCAAACCTGAAATAAATGAAAGTAATATAATACAATGTCATTTCAAAACATGCAGCATAACTAGTGAGGTAACAATTACTTCTAGCACTACATAAAGTGCCAGTGAACGTTATCAATGAAAAACAAAGTACTGCACGCTGCTTAACTTAACTAACCACTGTCAGACTATACTTAAACATTTTAACATTTTATTTTTCTCTAATATTGCCCCGGTTAGCCAGCTAACGTTAGCTCCACTATCAGCTAATTGTGTAACGTTAGCCTGCACATTACTGAGTTTGCTCTGTAACAGAACTAAACGCTCATTCGGATTCATGTTAACTTAAAAACGATATTAAACGTCCCAAACTAGTTCTTGAGCATATTACCTTGCACGCAAGAGAGAGAAAGATAATATTTCTAATAAATTCCAATAGACCGCGCTTCGATCCAAGTAGAGTCAAATGCGGTTGTTATGATGTCATGTCCGCCTACTAGAACTGTAACAGCTCCATCTATAGGCAGAGAGCTGAGAATGACGTCACGAATAGAAATGACCTTGATGAGTCTCAAATAACTACATTAGAAATATATAGGCCCTACTTAATAATATTGTTTATCCCACACCTCACTTTTTCTGGTCTTCTGTGTTTGGAGATGTGAAGCTTGGTGAACAGTGGATCAAAAAGAAATATGTATTTTAAGAAATATAAGGCATACTTCATTCAATTATTTATAGTAATTGTAAAGTTTTACATTCATACAATGAAATGTGCTGACTCCAAACCTAACTTTTCTTGCTTTAAAAATTATTTCAAGCTTAATTGTTCTGTTTTGTGTAATTGCACGAGTACAAAAGGCAATAAGAGCTTATAACATTGTAAGCAGGTGATGTTGTATAAAGTAGCACCCTTGTCCCTTTGTTTGTTATAACTTTGTTCTTGTCCTCTGGCACTGTTTTAATTTATTTTACTTTATGGCTACATTATATTTTTGCTTTGAATGTATATGTCTCATTGTGTTGTACTGGTTTATGACATGAATAAAAAAACAAAAACAAAAAATTGATGCTCTATTCGAACACTTTAGTTCTGACCATCATATTTGATTCTTAGCTTAAAATAGCCTACATATTTTTTTTACTATAATAATGTTAAAAATGAACATAAATTAGTATCCCATCTTTTCTAAAAATGTATTTTGTATTTTAACTAAAATCTGTATGCTTTATAAAGATCAACAAAAAATAGTTTCTAGCATAAAAATAATTAGTTTTTTCCATGTGTCTGTTTTGATTTGTTTGAATACACATGTGTGTTATGTTTGTTTCCCTAACATGCTATTTTAGTAGTGTGTTAAAGTTATGTTTATTTTATTTTGTTATTTTCATATAACTTTTCTCAAAATTGTTATAGGAGGATTTAATAGAATATAATTTTTAATATAAATATAAAAACTTAGACGCTGATGGATAGCTACCCCTTGAATATATTGTAATTTTATTCCCAAATATTTGCATGTGAATCATCCATCTTGCATAAACTATGAACTTGTAAAACCTCAAATCTTTTATAAGGTTTATCCGAGAAAATGTGCTGAATGAACTGAAGGCCCAGTTGAGGAAGGACTCAGAAACATCACACTATATTAGTCATGAAATTTTGGATGCAAATTAATATATAATATTGTGATTATATGAAATTCAGAGTAATAAAGGCAAGGCTATGGAAAACATTTGTCAAAGTAGATAGACTTCAAAAAGTACCTGAGGCAAAGTAGCACCGATAGCACAAACAAAACAGCAGCCTAATGCAATAAAAGTGTGTCACGTCCAACAGCCGTAAGGGTTGTGTATATATTTCTGCACTTCTCAGTCAAACATATGCATTCATCCAGTCTGAGTAAGAATTTTGCTACTTAGCAGACAGTGGCAATCTGCAATATTATGAAAACAATAATCAGTCATTTTTTAATCTGTAAAAATTGCATTATGAGCTCTCAAATTTGCTCAGTGTTTGAAATAAATGTTAATCTCGCCCCAGCAAAACTCAGAAATAAGACAAGCTCATCTCTAATTCAGAAAGCAGCCATGTCTGTACCAAGTGAATGTGGTTAATAATTGCTTTTATATTAGGCTCATCCTGCATTTGAAGTACAACCAAATAAGGAGGTCTGTATTGAAACAATGTCACTAATGTGTTGAAAATGTGAGAAGTATCTCACTCGGTTTTCATTTATTATTGTTTGAGCCTTGAGATGAATTCGTTAATCATTCCGAGGGAACGTACATTTCGAGAGAGATTGCTTTTTTTAGTTTCAAAAGTATTCAAAATGTGTATTAAAACACGAACCACATAATCCAGAAGCAGTTGCTGAGCTTTCTTCTTTCTTACACCATTCTTAATAAGTCTTACTTCTCATCGTGCTCAATCAACACATTACAGAGAAAATATCAAGTGCAACATTAAAAATTCTCAATTGACATATCCATCTCCATCTGAGAAATTCCATGAAAACTCTGAATGCAATGATGAATGGATATAGAGATGGCTGTTCTTTCACTTAAAAGAGGTCATGAACTAAATGTATTATTCTTTTTAGAACAAAAGATAATTTGAAGAATGTAGTTAAAGCTGCACTATGTAACTTTTCCATCCGCTAGAGGTCGCCTATTCAAAACAAAGGCATAGCTTGATGATGCCAAGTTTGAGCACAGAATCTTGGGACATGTGGTCTTCACCTCATAGCCGGTGGAAAAGAATCGGGACAGGACCCGGGCAGAAATCACGTTCATGGATGTGATTATTAATATTACTGTATGAATCAGAGCAGGACCGAGTGTTGAGGGAGCTGAGCAATGCCGTTGGAGCGATTGTTACCCAACACACGGCTCGCAAGTAGCGGGACTTTTATCATGACGGGCCAGCGCCGGCGCCATTTCCGCTTTTCCGGTCATGAGTATGAGGTAACGCACATTAGATACATTTAAGTGTGTTGAAAACTATGTTATGACGTTATTCTGTGCATTCACTCTGGGGCTGCTATGATACTTGTTGCCCACTAGAGTAAAAGTAAAGCGTTTCTGCAAAATAAAACCGGGAACCGAGGGTAACGCAGATATGACGCAATTGACAGGCGACTCCCTCACACGCTATGCTCACTTGTCCCGGTTGTTTGGTTAAAATAGCAATTTTCTCAACATTTACAAATAGTTTGAAACATTTGGGATATTGTAAGAACTCAACTGAACAAAATATATAACACTGGCCTGGGAGTTTTTGGATATTTGACTGCAAAAATCTTGCACCTTTAACCAAACGATAGTTGATAGACCCCACTGAGTTCCATATGTAGTAGGGGAGGGGGAGGGTAATATGGAAGTCATTGGGGACTGTCAACTGCTGTCAACTGTTTGGTTTCTAACATTCTTCAAAGATTCTTCTTTTGTGTTCAGCAGAAGAAAGAAATTCATGCAAGTTTAGAACAACTTGAGGATAAGTAAATTATGACAGAATTTTAATTTAATCAAAGTAAATGTAAAAAAAAAAGACAATTTGAATAAAAAGCACATTGTGAATGCAATAACGTGCCACCATGTAAATGACCCCTTACACAGCTCCTTACAAAAGCATTGTGTGACATATTGTCAGCCAGACGCTAGAAGGTTTGTCATAGATACCAATCAAAACACTGCTACTTTTTTCATTCGACTCATACATTATTTTTTTCTCTCTTTTGCTACTTTTTTTCTTCACTTTGAATTGTGGTCTAGACAAATAAAGGCAACTGCTGGAGTTTCATCCCCATTGCCCCTAAGGTAAATTGGCCCTTTATCAAAGGCAGGCCTCATCTATCAGTGCAAAGACGGGTATTGAAATTGCTCTGCTGGCCACAAATCAGGCCAATGGATCAGTCCCTTATCTGGAACAAGGCCGTCATCACTCTCCAGCTGGAAAAAGAGGAAGAACCCTGGCACGAGGACCTTTTTCGTTGCTGGGCTGATGGATGTGACCCCCTCTTGACCCTTGGATGACCATGATCACCTGGTGTGAAGTCACATCAGGAGCTGGTAATCAGGGCCATTCTCTATCTCTTTCAACTTCATCTTCAGCGGGTCAATGCAAATAGATAAAAAAAGTCATTCAGGACGAAGAGCAGGAAATAGCCTGTTCAAATCGGTGTGGGAAAGTGAAGGCTACTGTTTCAATCAAACTGGTTCCTATAGTTTATTCGTTGATTTTTGATTTATACCCTTGGTTTTCTCTTCTGATGGACATTTGACACCATCATATATAAAAGTATACAATTAATGCAACTGGAAATTCATTTTCACCATAAAATATATTTTTGATCAGGATTGATGAAACACCATTGATCATGTCATGATAAATAACACCCTGAAATCATGGTGTTGAAAACTCATTCATCACAACGAACACCCAAGGACGATCTGTGCAGAGAGAAAATAACCATTTTACGTTCAAATTCCTTCTCATATTAATTTTCCAAGAGCTCAACAGGTAACTGAATCAACAAGTGAAAATAATCAGAAATAAGCATTTAGTCACCATACTTTACTTGGTGTAAAACAAAAAGCAGGTGGCTTGACAAAGCAGTCCACATTAGCTTAGTACACTCTGATTTCATGAAAACCAAGCCAACAGGACTTCTACAAAGCAACACACATTTTTATTGTAAATTATTTGCAATTAAAGTGGTTGATCAAGGAGGATATAGGGCTTCAAAATGACCAAATAAATCCAAAAGGGCAGTTCTCTGAAGCGGTAGCTATTTCCTCCACTAAGTGTGTGGCGTTATCAGTCCCTCGGGAGAGGAAGAGGACCTTTCCCCTGTTCAGTCTGAATGCAGCTGGCATAAAATGTATGAGCCAGATTTTGAGTGGCAGTGAATGCCCGCAGAGAGTTAACAGTGAGGTGACTCAGAAAGAGGGCTCTTTAAAGAGAGCATAGACAAAAATTTATCTTTTTTTTCATTCTCGTATCAGAGCTAGTGTGGTGCTGTTAAAATAATAAGATCTTGAAAAATGGCCCTATAGGGTCTCCCATTGAATTTAAAAAAGTGACAAAAAGGCAAAACAATTTTAGATTCTATCAACACCTAGGAAAAAAAGTTATAATCTTGTAACAGGCTTTTTTCTTGCATGGCTCTTTGGAAAAAACTATTCTAATTAGTCAATTGAGGAATTCAGTTGCAATTTGAATGTCTCTCGTAGCACTCCTGCATACAAACGTCTATTGTTTGTAGTGAAAATGACCTTAGATGACCTCAGATCTTACTGTAATAATGGTATGGTTATTGTTTCAGTGTTCATCTTGTTGCTAGACTAATTGTTTTGCACATTATAGTTTTTTCTTATTGGAAGTTTTAAGTTGATATAATTCATGCCAAATCAATATTTCATGTCTTTATTGTTTTATATGTTTTTGGTGGGTTAGTACCACAAAATAAACTGAATGTACAAAATGGCTTATGTATTGAATTTAAAGACATTTATAAGGTAGCCTACACTAAAAATAGGCCTAATGAACTGTGTTATAAAGGAATTTTCCGAATTTATTTATCACAGGTGTTTTTGAATTATTGCATTGTGTTATTTTTGGGTTAAAGGATTGGTTAACTTCAAAATGAAAGTATATAAATGTAAAAAAATGTTTAGAAAATTACAGATGGTTTCGCTAGATAAGACCCTATTCCTCATCTGGGATCGTGCAGAGCCCTTTGAAGCCATTCGAAGCCCTTTGACTCTGCATTCATTTGGACCTTCAACCCATTGGTTGCCATGAAAGTCCCTTATGTGGAGAAATATCCTCAAAATGTTTTCCTCAACAAAAAAAAAACATAATTTCTTTTCAACTGAAGAAAGAAAGAAGAAAGACACCTTGGATGAGATGGGGGTGAGCAAAATATAATTTTCCTTTTGAGGCAAACTAATCCTTTAAAGGAAATGTCAGTAAACTTAACGGAAAATGCCCTGGCAGAAGATTACCAGTACCTTTTCTGTTTTTGTACAGATTTTTTATGTAGTTTGTGAATTGTTCATTGTACTGGTACCTTTAAACTTTAAAATCTATCTTGCTTAGTCCCTTGAATTCTCTTGCACATCTGAAAATGTCAATAATGCATGAAATGCTTAATTTGATGAAAGAGCAGTCAGCCGTATTTATCTATCCAATCACGGTTCACTGCAATAATCGCATCAAAATGTGATGACACAACAATCTGTTCTCAACAGCCATGACAGCGAGTCAATGAAATGCATGTTTTACAACGTCTAGCTGAGATAACTGCTGTGCACAATATTCAAATAGTTATGAGAATTTATTTGAAGGTTTTTACACCATCCAACAAACAAATCAAATCAAATTGAAAGCATAACAAATATTTCACTTCCCAAGCCATATAAATACATCCAAAGCTAAATTAATAGATCATTTAACATTAAGAAAGAAATGAGGTCTTTGTTCCTCATTTGTAGGGGTGGGAGACTGGTAATGTGGATCTTTTGGGACAGAAGAGGTCTGGGACAGAGTAGGCAGTCCATCTCTTTCTAATGATTACTTTAGCTGAATGCTGTAATGGGGTCGGATGTCACAGTGAGTTTGATTTAGAGTTGCTGGCCCTTGGCTGGGTGACTGCAGGACTGTACATCTAAAGTACCCCTATTAAGGTCTTTAGAATATTTCCTTTCATGCAGTGTGTAATATGTATGTTTGTATGTAATATGTATGTAACCTTCTACAGAGTTGTAAAGTCGAAAGTGCACGATAAATAAAGTTATTGTCTTCCAAAAGAAAGAACCGACTCTGAGTCTGAACCGCCTATAAGTCGTCTGTCATTCGAATCCAAATGCGTTATGGTTCTACGCCAAGACATTTGTGCAATACCTGCCTATCTTATACGTTTTCCACCAGTGAACAACTTGTCCCAGTTTAACAGAGGATTCGCAAAACACTTGCTCTTGAAAGATGGGTCAGTACCCAGTTTATTTGGACCAGCTTGCTCCTCAGAATCACAACCTGTAAGTATGAATAATTATATATTTTCTACAGGGTGTTCAAAAGATGTAGTTTTGTGTTTTATATTGTGTACGTTTCTCAAGAAAGGGGAGGCCCTGCGGGGCAAAGGTAACATCCCCTACAGGAGCCCGTCTTGGACGGACTTGTAAGGTCCAGGAGACATTGCGAACCTGCTCCATCACTTCCATCTCAGATAGGGGTACCCGGATTTAGAGAATCAGGCAGATTTTTTTGTATTTTTTTTATTCTCTTTACAACTGTCTTAATTATCCTTGTTTTAATTTTTTAATTCTTATTTCTTATGTAAAGCACTTTGAATTGCCATTGTGTATGACATGTTCTATATAAATAAACTTGCCTTGCCTTACATTTCCGACTAACTGGCTAACTCATGTTATTACTGTCTTACTGAAATACTGTGCACTGCAATTAATTAGAAATATACACATACCAATGTTGTTGATGGACATATCCTTGTTAATGCTGATGGTGAGGAATTACAGTTGCAATATATCACAATGTATGTCAAAAGGAGTAGTGCATTAATGAGAAACGTCCTATTCAAGTCATCCTTGCGATGGAGGTTAGGTTGAATATCTAGTTTTTCCAATGTTTCATCATTGGACTCACGCTTGGATTGATATGGTCAAATTAACGTCATCGTTACTGTCTTTACAGTGTGCCCAATCTCTGAGGACCGAGGAAGGCTCCAGAGCTGAATTTCAGTTATGGTGATGGGCGTTTAGCTTCCGGCAAGCATTGTAAGCGGTAGACCAATTGCAATAGACTCAAGTATAGGTCTCTGCAGGATAGTAATAGGAGTCACCAAATCAGTGTGCGAAGTCATAAACAGAGGGGCGTTTTCCACTGCGTAACCTGATTTGCCATGTCATAGTGAGTGTAGGATTTAGGGATGGGGTGGGGTCGGGTGAAGGGGATCTTTTTCGTTGCGTCATTTATAAACACCCATCAGTTTGAAAAGACCCAATAGAATTAGACCACAGATTCAACAGACTGGACCATTTGGCCAATCAAAGCAAGCTCTCGGAAAGGAGGGATTTAGAGTGACTGATTCATCTGACAAGTTGTTTGAGAAAAATGTGCAATGTATATAAGAAAATAAAAGTGTTTTTGACCTTTTTGCATGTAACCCTGTTGTAGGAAGGTAAACCTGATTTCACCAAGTACAACGTGTTCCTGGATCAACATCTTTGTTGACCCTGGATTAACATACCAACCAACCAATCAGATTTGATGGACAAGTTTACAGTTTATGTCAAGTTTAGGCTTACCAGGGTAAGGTTCTTCTACATCAGTGTTATTCACCTAGCATTTCCTCTGATTTTTTTAGGGATAAGTTATGGGTAGGATTAGGTTTAGGGGTAGGGATATGATTAGGACTACATTTTCAGACAGGAATGTTGCTCCAGGATCGACCCAGGACCATGTCTTACTTGGCAAAATCATGACGAGCAGGAAACCTTTAAAATCACATAATAGGGGCACTTTAATGAAAACAAACTTTAGCTGAATGTCTCTATGATGGTAAAATCAGGAGTGATGACCAATGGACCAATGAATAAATGTTATACATTTTTTAACTTAAATTCTTACTCTTTAATTCCCCATTAAGATCCCCTTCACCCGACCCACCACCAGTGGACAGCAGAAATACAGATTAGATTTATTGGGGAATTAAAGAGTAAGAATTTAATTAAAAAAATTTAAGAATGTAAGGTTTTTTTTTCTTTTTTGAGTGTGTTCTACAGAAGAAAATGTCAGATTTGCAATGTCTTGCAGGTTTGGGACAACTTGTTTAAGTTGAAAGTAGTTAAAGATTCCTAATTTTGTTTTGAAGGTTTCAGGTTTGCATGCATGCCAGTAAAATAAATGATTCAGTCTCTCTGAACCCGCCTTTCCGAAAGCCTACTTTGCTTTGACTGGTCATTTGGCCCAGTCGTTTGTGATTGGTCTTCTGCTAACAATGCATGTCGGAAACAAAACATCCATTACCATATCTGAATTTCAGCTTTGCTCAGCACTTGTACACAGTGATGACAGTAACAATGGCGTAGGTTTTATCAATTTGAGCGAGAGTTGTCAGCCTTTTCCAAAGGATGCAAAGTGGATTTGCTTTTGCAGCTCGGATAACAGCGCGCCTTCTCGACATGTCGACAACATGAACAACCAGACTCTTCCAGGCCTCAGCTACAACTACAGAGTTTGAGGGTCAAAGTAGACATTGTTCGAGGGCGTTCAATGAAGACCATGTGCATCTGAAAAAAAACTCCATTTATAGTCTGTGCACTTTGATGTTTGAAATTTTGAGACCGTTTACATTCACAAAAAGCTATATTACACACTGAATGAAAGGTAATATTCGAAAAAGCATATAGGTCCACTTTAAGTCTGATTATTTTGACATCAGAAACCGATTTAATAGACAAATACTAATAATATCTAGACTTTCTGTTAACAATTTTTATTATTAACAGAATAATAAAAAATTTTTTATGACATTTTAAAATGCATTCAAGTGTATATTTGGGAGAGGTTAACAAAATTCTCTTATTTACATTTGACAGAATCCCCACAAGTCCCTTGTCAATAATAAACACTAACAAAAACCACTAAAAATGACTGAGAGAGAATGAACTTTTGCAGTTACAGAAGGTCATCTCATCACCTTTGGATCTCTAGACAGGCAAACAAAGCAGGGCCAGGCCTGAGGGACATTATGAGTAAACAGCCCCTGTAATGGGCTCTTAATCGGACTGGGCAATCTGGAGAGGGGGGCCCGGAGCAGTGCTGGACCGACAGCAAGCTGGAGGTAACTATGTGGCAGTTATTATTAGCACTATCATTGATCAGAAAGGGAGAGTGCTGCAGATGAAGTGGAATGATGGATTTCATGGCTCCAGCCCACTCTTGCTGCCTGCGCCGAGCAAGGAAAGAGGGAAAGAGCAGGCACAAGAGACCACAGAGAAGATGTGTAACGGTTGCAAAATGAATTTGCAGCGGCTCTAAACACATTTGAATTTTCACTCATTCATTTTCTGTTTTACATCGCACACACACAAAACCATACTACTATAAATATATGTATTTCCTTCATCTTTTTCACTCTCTAACTTCTACCCATCCTTATAATGAGATATTCCCAAAAACACTTACAATCTTGTTGTTCCAAACCTGTATGACTTTCTTTCTTCTACGGAACACAAAAGAAGATAAACACCCTGAACACCCAGGGTACTCTTTTCCCAAACAACAACAGAAAAGATAATTAGAGGCTATCATACTAACAAATGAATGCAGTGATATTTTCAAATGAGTCCAATTTCTGTTCACAGTGTCTTTAAGAGAAGGCTCTGCAATTATAAAAGGCACAGACCGAAAAATGGCATGATGTGATGCGGCTAAATTATCTTAAATCAGCAATTCATTGTGGAGAGCTGCCTCTAAAATAACTGCCTTGCTCACTCTGTCTCTGAATGTCAGCTTAAATTCCTGCCAGATGATCAGACTGAGGAAAGCATACTGACATGATTTATGAGGCAGCTGAAGACAAATGTACATCTTAATGAAAGAACCAGTAAAGTCTGATGCTAGTTTCACATCTTAATATTTCATACCAAAAATAACTGTGGGCATAAGCTTGCATAAAGTGAATCACAATTTCCAACTTTTAATACTTGATAATTTTCCATCTCTGCAATTCATCAGGATCACGAACACATGTCCTTGAACATCACTGAGAACAGTAAAACAAAGACATCTATCTACATTCAATGCTGAAGTAATACAGATCAGATGCATTTCTGCCTAGTGGTAATTTATACATAAGAAATAAGTTGTCAGCTCAGTCTGGTGCTGTGGTGGAAAATTTAGCAATTCATTTTTTTTCTCAGTTACATTTATATTTCTGCAATCAAAGCATTTCTTTTATCCTGATTACATCTTATCTGACTTCTTAACTCTTACCTTGTTTGTCTTAATCGAGTGTGAGATGAAGAGGATACATAAAGACAGCCTCTGTCTGTTTAGCACTTATGAGCTGAAACTACCAATTCACAGTGGAGCCGTAGGCATGGATTAATTCACATTAATTCAGTAGTTTGATAGGTCTGGATATGAGCCTAACAGGATTTTGCAAGAGAGGATTACACAAGTATACGGTTAGTGAAGAGGCAAAATTTAAATCCCATATGTATCCTTTGCTTGTTTTCATTGATTGTACATTCCACAAATTAATTAAAATCAAGATTCTTATTGATCAGGCCATGAGATCCAGACAGTCTGAGGCCAAGCTTTACTTTGTCTCTTTGTTAGAACAAATTCATAAACTAATCTTCCTCCTTTCTAGCAATATTTCTTGAAGATTTAAATATCCCGTTTTTCCTGTGTTTTTGAAGCTTTGATTGTGTTTACAGTGTGCAATATAACATGTGTTCATGTTTCGCGTGTAAAAAAACACAATATTTTTCACACAATTTACTTATCTGTATACCGCTGTTTTCACGGTCCTAAAAACGGCCTGATGATTACCTTGTTCTATGAAGTCCTTCCTTCAGAAATACGTAACGAGTTCTGATTGTGCCAGTGGTTCCCGTGTTGTGATTCGACAGCAGCTTAGCGCACGTTGCCCGGAAATACCATAACGGGGAGATGCATGCGCTCAATGTTATTGTAGACATGGACAAACACACTCTACAAACAACACTTCCTCTTCTCCACATGGGAGAGCAACAAGACCATGCCCCCTTTTTTGCGTATTCTTGTGGACGGAGGGTAGTCAACAAACTTTTGTTCTGCTCTTTTCCGGCGGCCATAGAGACAAGTCGGCAGGCCATCATGAAGCTCAACAAATTTGTGACCTCCTCTCGGCGGAAGAACCGCAAGAGACACTTCAATGCCCCTTCACACATCCGCAGGAAGATCATGTCCTCCCCTCTGTCCAAAGAGCTCCGCCAGAAGTACAACGTAAGATCCATGCCCATCCGCAAGGACGATGAGGTCCAGGTTGTCCGGGACAGGCAGATGATTGGTTCCTTCTGTATCAGTAGCCAATGAGCTTTCTGCTCAACTATAAAATACTTCAAAATACCTTTCCAAGCACTTGTATAATTCTGCTACGGGTAATTCATGTATGATCAGGCATAACATTATGACAGGTGAAGTGAATAACACTGATTATCTCTTCATCACGGCACCTGTTCGTGGGTGGGATATATTAGACAGCAAAGTGAACATTTTGTCCTCAAAGTTGATGTGTTAGAAGCAGGAAAAAAAGGAGTCTGACAAAGGCCAAATTGTGATGGCTAGACGACTGGGTCAGAGCATCTCCAAAACTGCAGCTCTAATGGTGTGTTCCTGGTCTGCAGTGGTCAGTATATATCAAAAGTGGTCCAAAGAAGAACAGTGGCGAATCGGCAACAGGGTAATGGGCGGCCAAGACTCATTTAGGCACTTGGAGTCGGGTGCTTGTGAGTTGCTTGCCTGGGAAACACATGGCACCAGGATGCACTATAGGAAGAAGGCAAGCCAGTGGAGCCAAAGCAGTGTAATGCTTTAGACAATGTTCTGCTGGGAAACCTTGGGTTCTGTCATCCATGTGGATGTTACTTTGACACATACCACCTACCTAAGCATTGTTGCAGACCATGTACACCCCTTCATGGAAACGGTATTCCCTGGTGGCTCTGGCCTCTTTCAGCAGAATAATGTGCCCTGCCACAAAGCAAAAATGGTTCAGGAATGGTTTGAGGAGCACAAAAACAAGTTTGAGGTGTTGACTTGGCCTCCAAATTCCTCAATCCAATCGAGCAACTGTGGGAAGTGCTGAATAAAGAAGTCCGATCCATGGAGGCTCCACCTCGCAATTTACAGGACTTAAAGGATCTGCTGCTATAATCTTGGTGCCAGATACCACAGCACACCTTCAGGGGTGCCTTCCGAACACCCAGAGTGTTGTCATGACATAACTACTTTTAACTTGAGTTCTATGTTTGAATGGCATGTCATGTGAGAGACACAAAAGATGCGAGCGCAAAGGCCAAAGACATCCATTTAGTGCATTTTTAAAACCAATGGAAAAGCAGCGGAATGCAAAAGCGCTTTCTGTGTGAATTTTTCCATTCGCATCACCCATGATGTGATCTATAAATGAGTCACTCAAGTAAAAATAAGTTAAACTAAAAAACACATCTGGAGACCATTTTCTATTCCGCTGCTCACATCTCATCTTCTGTATATGGCCCCCATGCTTACAGTTGGGGGGAAAACAGTGGTAATGCAGCACAGTGGAATGGACAAAATGCATTTTTGTGTTTAAAAACACAAGATGCAGGGCAGTGGAATAAAAAAACAAAAAACACAATGTCTAGATTAACTTGAGCATCACAGAGTTTTAGAACACTGTTGTCAAGGTGCAAGACAAGAGTGCAGTGGTCAAACAGGTATTTCTAAGTGCATCTTTACATAGAAAAACAAGTGAAATACAAAAATGCATTTTTATGAACACCCCTTTACTGCATACTTAAGAAGAGGAAATCTTTTTCTCCTCTGGAAAAGATCTCAGCCCGACACTACTGCGGACTGATACGTTAGAGTAAAATAAAAATGCTTAAAGGGGCATGCTGATTTAAAAAGGAACTGCTATTGAAGCAGATTTTATTACACAATTTCCATTCTGAAGTGTGCATTACCATTTTCTTTCTCGTATCTTTCTGGAGAAGGGAATTAGAGCCTTAATTACATTCATCATGAAGAAAATAAATCATAGATACACTAAATCACGCATTGAATGGACATCTGCAGACATTTGAACAATAGGAGTGATTACCTCACCATTCTATTAGCGATAAGGACATTATTGTAAATATGATGCCAGATATGGCTGGTGTATATTGGTGGTGTGCTCATGTCTTGCATGATGAATTGACAGGCATTAGCTGAAATAAAAACAAAATGATAAAATAACGATTAACTATAAATGAAAGAATTCATGTGAATGGGGACTGGGACAATATAATAGTATAATAGCACCATATAATAGTGGTCCAAGTCATCCTCCAATTTTTCTGAAGCCAAAAAAAATAATAAAAAAAATAAACAAACCAATCATGCTGTCACGGTTCATAGATTCATCGTCTCCTTTCTCGTATGTGTGTGTGCGGTTGTGTTGGAGGTGGGGCTACTGATTACTGGGATTGGATCACACACACCTGTTGCACTCATTACTCACTGCATTTAAACACTGAGCTCACACACCTTTGTTGTCAGTCGTTGCAGTTTGTCCAGCGGGTTCCTGTCTGTCGGTGTGTCTTCCCTGAGTGTGTGCTTGCCCGATTCCTGGATTCCTTCGGTTCCGTGTGTCCATTGCTTCCTGCGCTGCTTTGCCTGTCACCATTCTTCTGGATCTTCCTGTGATCGTTGGGACTGGACCTGTGTTTCTGCACTGCCGTGACTTTTTGTGCTTTTTGCATCTGTATCTTTGAGAGTAAATAAACTGTATTTCACTCGCTATTGGATCCTCTGTTCTCTGTCTGCGAACGTAACAGAACGACTGACCCTCGTATGGATCCAGCGAGAATGGCAGAGCTTCAGGAGTTTCTCACCACGAGTCAACAACGGATGGATCGCCAAGAGGGACAGGTATCCGCGACGGCACAGGCGGTGCAGGCATTAGTAGCGCAGGTGTCCGAGCTCTCGACCCAGATAGAACATCTGAGATCGCCCACTGCGCCCACCCCGCCGTCCGTTCCCCACAACCCTGCTGACGTCATCAACCAGCACGAGCCCCGGATGCCAACGCCAGAGCGATACACGGGTGAGCCCGATCTATGCAGATCATTCTTGACTAGATGCTCACTGTTTTTCTCTCTCCAACCTGTCACGTTTTCCACGGAGAAATCCCGAGTGGCGCTGGTACTAACTTTATTATCGGGGCGTGCAGCCCTTTGGGGAACGGCGGTTTGGGAGAATCACCATCCTTGTTGCTCCTCGTTCCAGGCACTCTCGGAAGAGATGAGGCGGGTGTTCGATCGCGTGGTCGCAGGTCGCGAGGCGGCTCGCAGACTAGCGGACTTACATCAAGGAAGAAACACCGTCTCAGAGTATATGATCCTGTTCCGGACTTTGGCCGCAGAGTGCAAATGGAACGAGGAGGCGCAGTGGGACCGATTCCTGCATGGGCTGGCTGACCGTGTCCAACGAGAGATATACGCGTTGGAGCTGCCTCCCGGCCTTAACGATCTGATGGCCCTAGCACTGCGAGTGGACTCAAGGCTAGAACAACGCGATCAACGTTCACGCACCCGCAGAGCCCCGAGACGTGTGAGTTCCTCGACAGAGACACGGTCAGCCCACTCAACGACCCCGAGCCCATGCAGCTGGGGAGAGCTCGGCTCTCCCGGGAGGAGAGAGAGCGTCGGAGGAGTGGGGGACTATGTCTCTATTGTGGCGCGGCGGGGCATTTCCTCAACCGCTGTCCTTTAAAAGATCAAGCCCGACAGTAGAGAGGAGGCTACTGTCGGGTGGAGCGACGTTGGGGAAATCCTCGTCCGCGACTCTCCTTCCGGGAAGTCTGCAATGGGCACACGGTTCATACAACTGCCAAGCCCTTTTGGATTCCGGAGCGGAGGGTAACTTCCTGGACTATTCCCTGGCTGTACACCTCCACATCCCGGTCACTCCCCTTTCACACCCCATTGCAGTTCACGCTTTGAATGGACAGACACTTCCCACCATTACCCACACCACCGACCCCATCACCTTGACTGTATCCGGCAATCACTCTGAGACCATAGAATTCCTCATCACGGACACTCCCTTGGTTCCTATTGTCCTCGGTCATCCCTGGCTGGTCAAGCACAACCCCAGGGTTGACTGGGGACACAATTCTGTCTCTGCCTGGAGTAATCGGTGTTATGCCTCTTGTCTTGTGTCTGCTCGTCCGTCTGTGTCTAGTTCTGTGTTACAGGAGGAGACGGCGAATTTGTCAAACGTGCCAGGAGAGTACCTCGACCTGAAGGAAGTGTTCAGTAAGTCCCGGGCTGCTTCTCTTCCTCCGCATCGTCCCTATGACTGTGCTATAGATCTTATGTCAGGTACGTCTCCGCCTAAGGGCAAGCTATACTCACTTTCTAACCCAGAAAGGGAGGCCATGGAGAAATATATTTCTGATTCTCTAGCTTCCGGGTTCATCCGCCCTTCCTCTTCTCAGCGGGGCGGGTTCTTCTTTGTGGGCAAGAAGGACGGTTCTCACGACCTTGCATTGATTAATGAGGACTGAATAACATCACGGTAAAGAATACTTATCCTTTGCCGTTGATGTCTTCAGCCTTCGAGAGGTTGCAGGGAGCGTCCGTATTCACAAAGTTGGACTTACGTAATGCTTATCATTTGGTGCGCATCAGGGAGGGGGATGAATGGAAAACTGCGTTTAATACCCCAGGGCCATTTTGAATATTTGGTCATGCCCTTCGGCTGTCCAACTCCCCGCAGTTTTCCAAGCGCTAGTCAATGAGCTGAGAGATATGGTAGATCAGTTCATTTATGTCTACCTGGATGACATATTGATTTTTTCTTCTTCTCTCCAGGAGCATGTTCAGCACGTCAGACTAGTGCTCCAGAGGTTGCTAGCGAATGGGCTTTTTGTCAAGGCGGAGAAATGCGTTTTTCATGCACAGTCTGTCCCGTTCTTAGGTTATATCATCTCGCCTGAGGGAATGCGCATGGACCCGATAAGGTTAAGGCTGTGGTAGATTGGCCAAGTCCAGATTCCCGTAAGGCCCTACAGAGGTTTCTGGGGTTTGCCAACTTTACCGGCGCTTTATTCGCAACTTCAGCCAACTAGCCGCACCTCTGACAGCGCTTGACCTCTCCCAAGACGACGCTCAGGTGGTCTGGTGTAGCCGAGGCTACATTTTCCAAACTGAAGAGCCGCTGCTTCGGCTCCCATTCTTGTCGCCCTGATCCATCACGCCAGTTTGTGGTAGAGGTGGACGCTCAGAGGTGGGGGTAGGCGCGGTTCTGTCCCAGCGCTCTTCCTCAGACGACAAGATGCATCCCGCGCCGCTTTTTCTCCCATCGATTGTCGCCAGCCGAACGCAATTACGACATTGGTAACAGAGAGTTGTTGGCAGTTAAGCTTGCATTGGAAGAATGGCGTCATTGGTTAGAGGGGTCGGGGGTTCCCTTTATCGTTTGGACCGACCATAAGAATCTGGAGTACATCAGATCGGCTAAAAGACTTAACTCTAGGCAGGCTCGGTGGGCCCTTTTTCGGACGCTTTGATTTTTCGCCAGTATCGTCCGGGTTCCAAGAACATCAAACCCGATGCTTTGTCCCGCGTTTTTGACCGCTCCGAACGCCCGTCTACTCCCGAGTGCATTTTTCCTAAGAGACTCATCATCTCTACACTCACATGGGAGATCGAATCGAGGGTCAGAACGGCCTTAGAAGGGTAACGCCTCCGCCCGGTGGACCACCGAGTCGATTGTTTGTGCCTGAGGGGATAAGGTCCGACGTTATACGATGGGGTCATAGTTCCAATGTAGCTTGTCACCCTGGAGTCAATAGAACCAAATTTTTGGTCAAACAACGATTCTGGTGGCCTGATATGGCTCGTGACATTCGAGAATTTGTTTTGGCGTGTTCGGTTTGTGCCATGGGTAAGACACCCGGATGGGTTACTCCAACCGCTGTCTGTTCCTTCGAGACCCTGGTCCCACATAGCGCTAGATTTTATCACCGCCCTCCCGCCCTCCCAGGGCAAGACGGTTGTTTTGACCGTCGTGGACCGGTTCTCGAAAATGGTTCATTTTGTCCCCTTGCCCAAATTACCCTCAGCCAAGGAGACAGCGGTGGCTGTCGTTGATCACGTCTTTCGCTTACATGGCCTTCCGATGGACGTGGTTTCCGACAGGGGGCCCCAATTTGTATCCAAATTTTGGCGTGAATTCTGTAGATTATTAGGGGCAACGGTTAGTCTGTCTTCGGGCTTTCATCCCCAGAGCAATGGTCAAACCGAACGAGCCAACCAAGATCTTGAGAGGGTGTTGCGATGTTTGGTCCCTAAGAATCCTTCCTCCTGGAGTCAGCAACTGTCGTGGGTTGAGTACGCACATAACTCGTTACCAGTGTCAGCTACGGGCCTATCTCCGTTTAAGTGTAGCTTAGGTTACCAGCCACCAATTTTTCCCAGTATGGAATGGTTCCTTCTCCGCTCACGCCGGCCCAGAGGTGTCGCCACACATGGAGCAGAGCCCGTGAGACTCTGCTTCACGGGTAGATGCACCAAGGCCCAAGCCGATCGCCACCGGTCTAAGCCTCCCGTTTACGTCGTGGGTCAAAAAGTGTGGCTTTCATCCAAGAATATTCCTCTCCGCTCCGTAAGTAATAAACTAGCTCCCAAATTCATTGGCCCGTTCACCGTCACCAAGATCCTTAGCCCGGTGGCGGTCCGCCTCAAACTACCTCCTGCGTACGGGAGGATTCACCCCGTGTTCCATGTTTCTAAAATAAAACCCGTTTTCATTCCCACATTAATCCATGACCCGGTTCCCCCCGCCGCGTCTCGTAGACGGGGAGCCAACCTATTCGGTCAATCGTATTCTGGACGCCAGACGGAGGGGACGCGGATTCCAATACTTGGTGGACTGGGAAGGTTACGGTCCAGAGGAGAGAAGGTTCCTGCTAGGGATATACTGGATCACTCCCTCATTGATGATTACAATCGACAGGTAGGTTCTCCTGGGAGCTCCAGGAGGTGCTCCTAGGGGGAGGGGTACTGTCACGGTTCATAGATTTATCGTCTCCTTTCTATGTGTGTGCGGTTGTGTTGGAGGTGGGGCTACTGATTACTGGGATTGGATCACACACACCTGTTGCACTCATTACTCACTGCATTTAAACACTGAGCTCACACACCTTTGTTGTCAGTCGTTGCAGTTTGTCCAGCGGGTTCCTGTCTGTCGGTGTGTCTTCCCCTGAGTGTGTGCTTCGTTCCGGATTCCTGGATTCCTTCGGTTCCGTGTGTCCATTGCTTCCCTGCGCTGCTTTGCCTGTCACCATTCCTCTGGATCTTCCCTGTGATCGTTGGGACTGGACCTGTGTTTCTGCACTGCCGTGACTTTTTGTGCTTTTTGCATCTGTATCTTTGAGAGTAAATAAACTGTATTTCACTCGCTATTGGATCCTCTGTTCTCTGTCTGCGAACGTAACACATGCAGCTACATGCTGGAGCTCTCAAATCAAACATGATGCCTTTGGACAGGACTAGATTTCCAGTGGGGGTGTTAGAGAAATTAAGTTCTACAGATGTATTTTGGTATTTTAAATCTGCTAAATCTGTGTTTTTCCCCTAACACAACCTCTGTAAAAATTCCAGCGCAAATTACCTACTGTAATTTGGCAATCTACTGTGGTAGCGGAAAGTATTCAGACCCCCTTAAATTTTTCACTCTGTTATATTGCAGCCATTTGCTAAAATTATTCAAGTTAATTTTTTTCTCATTAATGTACACATAGCACCCCATATTGACAGAAAAACTGAATTGTTGACATTTTTGCAGATTTATAAAAACATAAAAACTGAAATATCACATGGTCTTCAGACCCTTTGCTGTGACACTCATATATTTAACTCGGGTGCTGTCCATTTCTTCTGATAATCCTTGAGATGGTTCTACACCTTCATTTGAGTCCAGCTGTGTTTGATTATACTAATTGGACTTTATTAGGAAAGCCACACACCTGAGAGACAGAATTGTGGCAAGGCATATGGATTACTTTTAGGATGGATGGATGCACTTTTTTGGGCTTCAAAATCTAAGGTACCATTCACTCCCATTAAAGCTTGGAAGAGCCAGGATATTTTTTAATATAACACTTATTGTGTTCGGCTGAAAGAAGAAAGTCATAGACTTAGAATGGTTTGAGAGTAAATTATGGGATAATTTTATTTTTGAGGTGAACTAACCCTTAAATGTTATAAAATGATACCTTTCATTTTCATATTGACTGACATTTCATTGACTGATTGATTGATTTATGTTGAAAGTTGCATTAAAAATCCACTAATCTGAGGTGGCATGCAGCATAAAGCTCCTGGAATCCCATATCAACTAAATCACCAGAATGGCACACCAGGGCACTTTGAGTAATCTATTAAACTGTGCTAAATTGTTTCTGAAAATGAGCAAGAAGATGCATTCTGTAATCAGGTAAATTGTGTTGCAGCAATGACTCTCAATAAACACTGTTGAAGAAACGGAGTAAAAAACTTGGTCTCTTGAAGACTTGAGTGATGGTATTTTCTTGGTGAATTTGATTAGCCACGCAGGAGTTTATTACCCTCTGTAAAACATTCAGCCGCTTAATGTGCAATAGACTTCCTTCTTTATGCTCCGCAGCAGTTTTCTCAGCTCATTATAAACATGCAAACCCTGCAATTCAACACCCGTTGGGTTCCCCGCCATTCCCACAGCTCACAGGGGTTAAGCACTTTCATATTTCACACTGACAGTGGCCAGGACCAATGGGTAAATCTTCATCTACACAAAGCTTCCTATTTAGGATACATAGTTCTAATGAAGTTTATTGTGCAGTTTTTGTTGTGGTTTTCAAGGATGCATTAATATTCAGAAATAACTAAAGAACATGCCATGCCTGTGGGGAATAAATTAGTAATTATGATGATATCATGCTTTGAATAATAAAAAAATCCCAATGAAAAACAACATTCTAATACTGCTGAAACACTGTAAGTGAATTAAGAATGAAACCATTTGTTAAAGGTCATTTTTTGGAGTGGATTGCACAACCAGATTTATATCTGGATACCAGAACATTTCACTGCAGCAGTATTGGCACCGAAACACCACCTATCTCGGAACTCCTCCTCGGAAGTCATGCACCATCATCACTCCTCACGCAAGCTCAAGTCACGCGAGTCAGCTTCAGAGTTCCCATACCCAGGTCCAGGAAGGCTATTTTTTTCTGCAAGTATGGGTCTGATTTCCAAGTTGACAGGCCCTTCAATAAAGTCAGTGTGGGTGGCAATGAGAAGGGCATTGTTTCTCTACACTCGACAGCTCATGTCACGACCAGTGAGACTATACCTGATCCCCTCATATGGGCCAGTGAAGTCGATCCTGTAGTTTCACTCTCTTAAGAGCCTGCTCCAGCCCATGAGCTCAGCCCAGAATCCTCCACTTCCTTCATTTCAGGCACCACATTGATCTCTCCTACATCCCCCGATGGGATCTCAAATCCGGCAGAGGTGTTCTCTAGCTTGTTTCCCAAAGAATTTTTTTTTTCCTCATCACTGCCACAGGACGATCATAGGTCTCTTATCTCGGCCGTTTTCAAGTTCTCTGTTTGCATTCCACCAGGTCTGCCGTGGCTGCCAGACAGCTGGCACTAAAATGCCCGCAAGTCAGCCGACCCTCCAGACATCAGCAAGTCATACGGCCCTCCAGACGTTCACTGTTCAGGCAGCATTTCTCAAAGTCTCATGTGACCCAGGATATATAAAATCGGAGAAATCTTCTGCTGGATCCTCCCTGCCCTGTCCTGGTGGTTGCCTCTGCTACCTACTCTGTCCTGCTTCTTCAAACAAAATCTCTCACATAGGTTCGACAGGATATTCATTTTGGGGTGGACTACCCATTTAATGCTTCCTATTGGCAAAAATACACTATGTCCTTAGATCATGCAACAGGGTTCTTTTCTCATTTGGTTTTTCAATTCCACCCTTTTAAGCACCTGACTGACATGAACTGATATAGTTTCGCAGATGTCGGCTGTCTACCCTAAGTGTCACTGATTAGGTTAGAGAGGAGAGATTTAAAATGTGGGCCAGGGCTACAAGGGGCACAATGCAATCTATTTGTGTCCATCTTGGTTACTTTTGAGAAGGACTGTATACTTCACGGGTGAAAAGCTTTTGTGGCTCACAGTGCAAGTAGTTCAGATAGGAGAGCCGTAATCCACTCCCGTACCTTTTAACACAGCAATAAAAAAGTAAGCACTGGTGCTAACTCTGCAGTTGAAGAGAAAGGGAGACCTTATTCATTCTGTCGAATGCAATACTTCCCTTTCTAGTGTGATTTGTCAAATGGGTTAAAATGTGATTTAATCACTAACTTTACATGCAGGGTCTAAAAAGAAAAAAACAACGATCTACAACTCAGTGAAAAAAAACTGCACCTGAGAATCTTGTTTGGACCCAAACACATTTGCCCCATTTTATTTTATAACAGGTTTTCATATTTATGAACCTCAAGTAATATGTGCATATTTTACCCGCATTGGATTTCTGCGTTGTTGACATACAGAGTAATAAATGGAGAACATAAACTCCCCTGAACTATTAATTATTATGGTACGTGTCTTGTAATTTGAGTCATAAACTATTCCCAGAGGCATCACATTAATTGGCTTGTACAACTTCTAGGACAAAAACGGGACTTTAGGTGGGCATGCATTAAACCTTGAATCAATGACCAAACTAATTAGCTTCTGTCATTAAGGTTATCTATTTTTACATGACACTAATAAAATAAACAGATTTAAATCCTAGCCAACACAGAAATCTCAATTAAGTCTTCGAGCTTCGTTCAATCAAAATTAACACAGACTCAAGGGAAATTTGACCGATGACTGTAGCCACTAAAAACTGATGACAGAAACAACTGTTATAATAATTAATTATATTACATAGATGATGGTTGTTTCAATCATTGCAGGATTAATGTCCATGCATTGTCTGAAAACATTGTTTAACACAATTCTTATACATTGCATGGCATGCTCTGCATTCAGATAAACATTTATACAATTATTAAAATATGAATAAAAAAAAGACAAGCAATATTATTAAACAAAATACAATAAAAATGTGTTATAAGTATTACAAAGTATTCTGAAGGATCATGTGATTACATGATCATAATAAGAATTACAGTTGTTTTAATAATGCTATTTCATAATGCTGTTTTTATTGATTTTTTTTAATCAAACCCTGCAAGCAATTTTACGTTTAAAAGATGGTAACAGCCGTCAAAACACTGACGTCAAGGCTAAAACAAGGCAAAATTTGGGCTGTCAGTGAAAATGTAATAGACGTCTAACTATAGCCCAGAATAGACTAGTCATCTAGAACATGAAAATGTCAAAGAAATGAAACCAAACACCTCGATGGAATACCATACATTTTGCAAGTTATTTCGGCAAAAACGACACGTAACCAAATTCAAGTTTATTTTGGCTAGAAGTGGGTTACTCATAGCCAGACTATATCAGGTCTATAGTTAACCGAGACTGGGAATATATTCAGCCTTGCTGAGCATAAGTGACTTCTTTCAAATACAAAAAACTAAATCTTAACGGCCCTAAACCTTTGACCAGCTGTGCATTTTCAAGACCAGGAACATGTATTAAGTAAACGGTGCCAAATGTGTTTTCATGTAGCCTTTAGCATCACAGCAGTTGTTCCCATTCTGCACTATCAGTGCATGAAGTTGTGTAAAGCTCTTATTAGAGCATAAAGAAACATGCAGCTGGCTACAAATAATAAATTACAGCAGGCATCACAGACTAAACCATCACTGACATGTACTTTGTGTGAATGTGTTGAAACCAGTAATGAGAGAAACGTTGTCAAAGCACGCTAAAAGAGCAGGTCAGTTGAAACGTCTCCTCAGGAGAAAGGTCTTGCCCAGAGACTGATAAATGTTAATCACCTGACATTAGCAGCAAGAGACAGGTCACGGCAATCAACCTGGTGAATACACTGAAATGACAGAGAAGACATGGCACTGAGTGCAAATGGAGAGAGTGTAAATGAGGTCAATATTCACTTCATTTCTTTGCAATGGTACTCTATATGAATGTTTTGTTAGTGTTAGCACTGTTTGGTATGTTATCTACTTCACAGTTTATTACAGGTGTCTCACTGCAGCCAATTACAAAAGCCTCTTTGTGAGTGTGTTTGGAAAATGTTCAATACCCTGCCCAGAATTTGGCACAGCAATTAATGTGTTTGCTAATTGGACGCCTGTGCGTGTGGGTCTTCTTAAATGCCTCTTTCTTCCCAAATCAACACACATCTTCCCTCTGTGAACTGACAGTAATTGCTGACTTGAGCAGTAGGGGAGTCATCAGCTACTCTTTCTGTCTCTTCAGCATGGTGTGAGTGAGTACAAGGTTAAAGCCAGACCCCCACAGTGGGCCACATTAAATTTCCAACCTGTAGGAAGAAAACTGAGTCTAGTGGACTATTCGGATTACTCCAAGATGAGAATGATTTTAATACTTTTTATTTATAAGGTGAATTTAAGGATAGCAACTATAGGGTGCCAAAATAATAAGAAAGTCAGAGGCAATTCTTAAACTTTTATGTTGGAATATTTGAATGTTTAAACATGTTTTCAATGTAATTTTAGTGCTAGGGAGTTTTTCATTAATTCTTTATTTAACCAGGTTAAAAACTATTTTCTCTCTCTAAAAATCTCTTTTACAAGAGTGACCTGGGCCCTCATTTATCAACAGATTTGTGCTTAATGAGTGCATAAGAACAGTTTCACGCAAAGTGTGGGATCTACCAACTTGTACTTATACGTAGAAATGTGTGTAAATAAGGACACCTCTGAGCATACTTGCGCAGAGATTCTAGAGGTAGAATAGCGACACTACACATAAAAAGCATTTAAGAATGCCACAGTATGCATTAAGCAATCTACATATATCCTGTGTTCCCTTTAATTATAAAACACTCAATTTATCATTTTTGTTGTTTTAAACACGATGCGTACCTCGTGTCAAAACCTATAAAAGACAGCTGTGACAAATGTTGGATGCAATTATTTCCTTGGCCCCAACCTACATCCAGCTCCCTTACCGAAATCCTCAACAAGCAGAAATAAAATGTGGCTTTCATGCTATCGCCAGATTCCCAAAGATAATTGATGACACTGCACCCACATCATCATAAAAGCACCACCAACCAACATATTTAATGATGTAAACAGAAAAAGGTTTCATCCTTCTAACATGCAAAACATTTGTGATGCAAATTTGTTGTTGTAAACATCATTGGGCGACTCTTTCTGCGTTTGTGAAGTTTATCTTTGCTTCCTTTGCCATTATTGTGGTGGGGATAAAACGCAATCACGTGATTTTTAAAGGGAAGTGCTGTCACCATATATGGTTCATTGGAGGCGTTTCCAAATGCTAACAACGCACATCAAACTGATGGGTGTTTATAAATCACGCAATGAAAATGATTCCCTTCACCCGACCCCACCCCTAAACCCTACCCACACTGTGACGTGGGCAAATCAGGTAACACAGTTGAAACCATCCCTCTGTTTATGGCCACACCCACTGATGAGGTAACTCCTATTACTAACCTGCAGAGACATATACTTGCATATACTTGGGGATTTATCAACAATGATTGCTTACTCATGTGCGTAAGAACTGTGTGCGCACGTTTGATAAATACGGATTTTATTGTACTAAGGCACGTTCTAAATTTCATTCGTAGGACAAAATATAGAACCTTTATACAAACTGTTGATAAATGAGGGCTCTGGTCAATAAAGCAGCTACAATAACATACAGATACACATCAATGCTCATATTTGCACATACACATTGCAAACACATAAGGCCACATAATCCAAAATACATATTAAATATGTTTAAGATGGGTATTGAAAGTAGACAAAGATGATATTACGAAGTGTAAGGGGTAGCAAATTACAAAATTTAAGAGCATTTAACACTAAATGACCTTACACCTACAGTGGACAATTATGAGACAGTAGGAGTAGAGTAGATCAGACAGATATGGAGGTGCAAGACCATTTAAAGCCTTAAATGTTAGAAGTAATATATTAAAGTGAATATGTGATGCCACGGGAAGCCAGTGAAGATCATGCAATAGAAGGGTAGGCTAATGTGAGCAGACCGTCTGGTGGAATTCTTGCTGCCTAGTTTTGAACAAACTGTAATCTTGCAATTATTTTTTGGGGGGCAGAGCAAGAAATAAGAGCCTGCAATAATCCTGTGACGTGATTAAAGCATGAATTAAGAATTAAACATCAGATAGAGTGAGAGAAGATCCAAGACATGCAATATTACATAACAAAAGAAGAAATATGACAGGCAAAGAAAGAGTTGAGTCAAATATGACACTAAGATTACAGACACGGGAAGAAGGCTTAACGTGAACCCCATCAATATCAAATGTCCATCCTTTTAACTGAGGTAGCAGAACCAGCATTATTTGAGAGACTCTGTCTTTCTGAGAGCAAGTCTTTTTAAAACGAAGTCATGATCCACTGCGTCAAAATAGTTCGATAAATCAAGAAATTAATTCACTAATTTCTCCAAAAGCTTAGATAAAGCACAGTGTAGATATTGGTCTATAATTGTTCAACTGCAGTGAACCCCCGCACCCTTAAAAAGAGGGAAAAAATCAGACTTCCAAATCTTTGGAGATTACTAGTCCTTTTGCAAAAGACAACCGTACAAGCTGCCTCATTGCTTGCCTCATTAAACATTAAAGAGCTTTTGCACATGCAGAAACTTTAAACTGTTTGGTCTCAGGTATCCTCTCATGACAGAGGGGAACAATCTAAAATCTCGGACAGCCACAACATACGAGTTGAATGACGAATAGAAACTATTATTTTTTTGTCGACATTTCTGTTACAACATTACAAGACCAATAGCTAACTATTATATCGTTTCATTATTGATAGGCGTACTTAATAAAAAGCTAGTGATTGGGGTAATATGGGTGCGTGTGAATCTGGATTGAGTAGGCCTATTTATACAACGAGCAGGGTACATTTATCCAATAAAGAAATGATTATTATTAATAATAACAATTAACCCCTGATTTTCCTTAAGACGATATTACTTACCTTAAATGCAAAATATGACATTACATCCCAGTCAACACTTTCACACCACACCACACCACCCCAGTTTTACACCACATCTTGTAAAAATATGCCGTTGCAGCACGCTTTACGTTGCAACATCAGCATAAGGCTACCAATGGCATGGGTAATGGGAAAATCTTAGGGACTCGAGTTTCACCACTAGAGGGTACTGTCACGCTTGTTGAAGCAAATAGCTACAGTGCAATAGTCCATGGTCCAATCACTTAGAAACGACATTAACACCTGCATCAGTTTCACCACTCTTAATATTCTATAGGCTAATACTCTATAATATCACTATAGAATCGTTTGTCAAATATAGCCTACTTATAAAACCCTCTATCTTTAGGATCGTTTTCTCCGTTCTGCAAATTTTAGACATGCGCTTTATTGATCGATTAATCTACTCCAGATTAACCATTCACAACAGGTCCTTGTTTGCAATGTATGCATCCACATGTAGGATACATCGCTAGCAAACTATTCATAACAATTCGAATGGTTATATTTTATTGTAGGCTACATTATATTTGAATTAACAATGCGTATAACATTAATTTTACAAGTTTGTGTAAAGCAGCAATCATGTAAATAAACTACTTTGAGGTTCAATTAAAAATCTTATGCCGCCCTCCCAATTCAGCAGCATTTGCCAGAGAGAGAGAGAGAGAGAGAGAGAGAGAGAGAGAGAGAGAGAGAGAGTTTCATGACTCACTGTGCTTGTCGCTGCGGAACCCAAAGAGCAGACGAAAGCACAAGGAATATTCACTGTGGACTTCATGGATGAGAGAAAGTAGCATTTTCACAGATGATTTGATGAACAAAACATTTTTTAAAATTAAATTTCTTTCTTCACATTGTTGAGGTTTATGACTTGTTTTTCGGCATCAAAACTGTGGCGGGCGACAGCTACATGCGCCGACAGCTGGACTTACGGTCTCATTTTTTTAAAAAGTGTACTAGCCTAATAACTGTGGAAACTCGGAGTATATATTGCCGTTTTCTTTTTCTAAATGAGGACTTGTTTATATAACCGCTCCTTGCTGTTCCTTAATCACTGATATTCTCTTTTAAAAGTCACTTATTCGTTTAAGCGAGGACACCTTGCGCCTGCTGGAAATAGCCTACAGTGGATTTTTTTTTTACATCATATGAAGCGAGCCTCACAAGCGATGTTCAACTTTCCTTTGAGATGCTTTACACATCTGTGTGTACTGAGGCTTATTTAAACGGATCACACATCCACGACCACCAGACTGCTTTTGACAAAAGACACTTGTGGCACTGCACTTCAAATGTAAGACTTTTCAAGGGATGCCACTAATATATTTTTAACGTTTAAGGTGCTTCTCAGACACCCCAGAAGACATTTCAACCCCACGAAACCGATCATGGCTGTCAAGATGACAACATTTAGTAGCTGCACACCAGGAGAGACTCGTGTCGAGATGCTTGGAGGGGGAAACATCTAACCGATACTCTGTTTCTTGCTTATAACGAGATGAAGGCTGTGTGTATCGTCCTGTAGACCTTAAGGAAGATTTGTCGGTGGGGAAACACTGACCCGTTCCCTTCTCCTTCCCCGGCCAACTTCAGAGGAACTGAAGATGCTGCGTCTCAGCCTAGCTGGGCTCATATTGTTCATGCTTTGCAGAGGTGAGTCTGTCAGAGCGCATCAGCAGTAACAGGTGAAGACTGCTTTCCAAGGAAGCTATTTTCTGTCATTACCATATCATATGTATATGGGAATAAATGCACCAGCTCAGATATTCATCACATACAGCCTATAGCGTAAAAGGTGCTACTTCATGGTGTGTGAATCAATATGATTACAGATTGCCAGAGGTGCTCTTGACATGTTATTTATGACCGGTTGTAAAGCAATTTAAGGTGGGCTCCAAATGACCATGGTTAAATGTGCTGAATATACAATTACCATATGGATTTTAAACTAGAAGACGTATGAAAAACTAATGATACAGTTAAAAAATCAGCTTTCCTCAGAATAACTTCAAAAGAAAGAAACTCATACAGGTTTGGAATGGCACAAGGTTGAGTAAATGACCATTCAAATGTTTTAATTTTTGTGTGAATTATCCCTTTAAATGCGTTCTGTCGTTGGAACTAGTTTGTTCTAACCAATGATTCTTACTGAAACTGTTACATTTAACCTGTTCATATAATCCTTGAGTGTAATTTTGTGATTTGTCATACTCACCAATCATCAGAACTACTTACTGATGGAGTTAGTTGTAAATGAACAGAAATTAATGTATTTGAGATTCCAGAATAGTCATGATAGTGTGGTAAGCATCAGTTTATATACAGCATCATAGCTCCTCGTGAACCGTTATTTAGCTCCATTACTCTTCTAGAAGAGATGATTCAGGTCAAAAGGGCAGGAAAATGTCACATATAATCACACATAAAAATAGTTTATTGCATTCAGTCAGAGGAAACATGAATTTCCTTAGACATCATCGTTGCTTTTCTCAAAATTAAAGGGGTGAATCATTTTTCTTAGAGAATGAATCACTCTAATTCTCTTGAGTGTGTATTTCCTGTGTCGTGTACACTCTGTGCATTGGGTTTGATTTGTATGGCACGGCAAACTGGCTTAAGATAAACATGGCGCTGACTATACTGTCGTCATTCAAATGAGCTTTAGGTTAGACGTTTAGGTCACAAAACGAAACAGAGAAGTATATAAAACAACAAGACATTAATGCTGAAAGAACAAGAGTGTTCACATCATTAATTTAGCAAACAGCACTTTGAGCTATCATGAGAAACTTTATGAGGATCATAACATGGAGATGGAGGCCATAAACATGGAAAGTTGAAGTACATTACAGCGATTGGTCCACTTTAGATCAATGCATTGCCATTAGATCCATTGCTGGGATTAAGCATTGATATAGACACAGAGGGGGAAAAAGCTAAAGAAGACTATACTGTCTATTTATTACATTATCTGGCTATAGAAACTCACAGAGGCACCTGTTGTGGTGCCAGTGGAAGACAATGAGACAATGAAACAATAGTGAGTCCCCTGTGAGCCCATGCTGAAGTGCCAGCATCATTACCACGCATACTCACACAAACAACAAGACTATTAAGAGTGATTACAAGAGCTGTCTTTCTCGTTCTCACTGATCTTTGGTTATGGAGAGAGCGAGCGAGGGGCTGTAATCACCTTCCTCATAATTCAGGGTGGCTGCCAGCAACCGTATGCCGCTTCCTGCTTGACATCAATAAAAATAAACGCAGGGACTGTTTTGTTGAACACGGTCCACATAAATAAGTGTCAATATGACAACCTGGCTTGAGGATGGCAATTTAGACCTCAAAAATGATTAGATGGAGTATTATAATCATTGCAGTAAATGTCTATGTTGATATATTGTTTGAGAAAAATCTTGACAGTCTTGACAACCTCTCATTGTGTTCCGTCGAATGTGTATGTGTTGCAAGCAAAATAAGATGTTGGTTATATTCCAAAATTATTCTATTCCTGGTGAACATTTCAAGGAATTCATGAATTCGGAATAGCGTACACATTCTATGATAAGGCAGGGCTCAACGCTAAGGATTGTTTCTACTTGCCCCGGTCAGGCCAGTGGTTAATTTTTACTTGGCCGCACCACAAAACAGTAATAAATAAAATACAGGTTATGACACCAATTTTTATACCTCAGCTAAAACTACTAGCCTAACTAATATAATTTTCAAATATTATTAAGGACAAGTAAACCGTCAGTAATAAAACAAATCAAATGATAAAGTTTTTCAGTTTGGTCTAACAGAAGTTTTCAGGTAGGCCTACAGAAACTGAATAAAGTAATCAAATGTAAAATAACACTGCATAGTCTTCACTGTATACGTAAATTAATTATAGATGAATCCTTATTAAAGTTACAAAAGTTATTCAGGAAAGAGCGGTGAATGAATTTTTTTCTTTGCTATTTGATTAGCATTAATGACACAGACAGCAGGAGGTTTATCAGGCTGCTGTCACTTTAAAATCGAATGCCCAGATCCAATATTGTTTTACACATGCGTTTTACTTCTCAACTATTTACGTTCATTTCAGACATAACCTACAATGTTTAACATTTGGAGGTACCAGGAATGAATGACTCAGGAGATAATAATCAAACATAAACTTTAAAACAAAATATTCAACACAGGCAACAGGAATCCAACTTAAAGGGATAGTTCACCCAAAAAGGAAAATTTGACGTTTATCTACTCACCCCCAGGGCATCCAAGATGTAGGTGACTTTGTTTCTTCAGTGGAACACAAATTAAGATTTTTAAGATGCAAATTAAGATACATTTTGCTCTCATAGAATTGTTACCCGTTCACATGCATTTTCCGACTGGCACACAGCAACGGTTGGAGTTAAAAATCTTAATTTGTGTTCTACCGAAGAAACAAAGTCACCTACATCTTGGATGCCCTGGGGGTAAGTAGATAAACATCAAATTTTCCTTTTTGGGTGACCTATCCCTTTAAAATAATACTGACTAGACAAAGAGTGAACAAGAGAAACTTAAATTATAGACAGAAAAAGCTGAACAGAACTTATGAGGATAACCTAGGAAACAGAAAGGTGGAGGGAAACTAAGACAAAGGAACACTTGACAGAATCAAAACCCAACGGAAAGATCTAAACAGAACTAAACAGACAGACATGTGACAATGTTTACAAGGATTCTTGCCAAGCATTACAGTATTGCCGCACTGTCTGAGATGTGGGTTTCTGAGTACCGAATTGATTTGTCTTTTGCTCGTGAATATTTACATTTTGCAAGGCTTAAAAACGTGCAAATGATAAACCTTTTTGGCCGATGCAGTCCATGACAGATATGCCCATCAACTGTCCAGAGGGTCGCTCTCGCTGGGCCCGGGTCATCAGGCATGGGCAGATCTTATTGTCGAGCACTATAAGGTCAATTGACATTTCTCTTCGTCCACCATCTAGGATGGATTTTTTTCACTGAGCTTGTCACCATGCATTGAGTCGATAGCAATGAACAGATATGATGCATCATATCTGTATACACAAGTGTACATATACGGATCCTTTGTGTAGAAAGCAATCCCATAAAGCAATGTTTCAACCATGATCCTGGTGGCCCCCCAACACTCTACATTTTGCATGTCTCCCTAGTCAAACACACCTATTCAAATGATCATGTTATTAGTGGAGACTCCAAGACCTGAAATGGATAAAAAAGACATGCAAAATGTGCAATGTTGGGGGGCCTCCAGGAACGTGATTGCAAAACTCTGTGAAAAAATCAACCCAAAATGAAGCAAAAATTGAATTGAAAAAATGTTGATTATAAATATAAAGATGCAGTCACATTTTCTGTAGCTCTCAAAAATTTTGTGGGCAAAATCCAATCATGTCTATTAGGGGTGGGAATCACAGGTCAACACACGATACGATAATATCACGATACCATCTATTCTGTGGCAGACGATATATTGCAAGAATATCCCTCACGATATATCACAATATCATTTTGTAAATGAAAAAAGTGTCAAAAAAATCATGATCATGTATTTCATTATTATCTAAATAATTTTATCCTTTTTTGAAATAGCATTAACGTACAGAAAGTGCATATAAAGCCATCGAACAGCCACGAGAGAACAGTTTTCTGTGACTAAATGATTTATAATAAAGGTCACTATCTGTAACTTATTCATAGCAGCAACATTTCATATTTGTAAATTGCAAAATTCTGCGATTCTGCAAAATTCTGTGACACATTACAAAAAATGTGAAAAAACACCCAGTATAAAACCTTATATAATAAAATATGGTCACATTTGAGAACCAAGCCCGTTAACCAATCAAGAGCCTGCTTGCTGCTGCCACGTGGTAAAGTGACGTGATGAGAAACCCCGCATTATAAAAAATACTGATATTTTGTTACTAAATGTAGTTTTAATGCTTTTCAGTTGATAATGTAGTTGTTTGAAGCTAAAATATGTGGTTTATTTATAAAGACAGTGCCTATTTAAAAAAATGTATCTTGCGTTTTTGGAGTTGTGAGATCCAGGCGATCCGCGGGCGCTCAGCGCTCGTTTACCCCGGCGAGAGCAACCTTTCCTCGGCCAGTCCTTCTGGCATTTGCTGTTGGCACGGATGTCTTCGTAGTGGTCAAACAAGACATAATACGTCTTTTGTACATATAATGGGCGATCTTTGGTCTAATGAATCTATTGTTGCCTACCAAATCATTTTGACTGAGGGCAAAGTGAAGTTTCATAACTTTAAACGTATTTTTCTGCAGTGAAGATAATCCAGGTAGCTAAGGTTAGTGCGTTGGCTGAACCACATTTGTGTGGCTGTTAATGCTTAATATTTTTTTTTATGAAAATGAAAGAGGCAGAGTGGTGTTTTTGATGCGCCTTGAATGCACGTCTATTTCGCTTCAAATGCTCGATTTCTAAGCGCGTCCAATTCGCTGCGGACTAGATGCGATGTTGACGCTGTATTCGCGTTCGGTGAAGCGCCACCACATGAAGTCTGGGGGTACTGCCACTCCGGAAGCCAAAGCGGTAAACAGCCACAATGTAGACATGAATTTAAATATTCTGATGAAATATCGATACTCGGAGCCAGAGTATCGATAACGTCTCGTGGCCGGAAATATCGCGATACATCGGCAAATCGATCACCGTGCCCACACCTTTATTCGTTCTATTTATTAAAAAAAATAATTGTGTGTCCCAATATTTGTGTGCGCTATGTGTTTTTATGCTTATTAGAGTATTGGGACGTTAATTATCACTCTAACTCTATTGAAATGTTTTGAAGTTTTACATGAGGAACACTATGGTATGGTACTTATCAGTATCCATTTTGCTTAGGATGCTGCATTAGAAGGCAGCTATCTAGGTAGTGGGAAGCAACGCAGTTCACTCAGCTCCAATGGGTGTTGCAAAAGAGAACTATGCACTGTAATGTTTGACAGTGAACCAGTTTCCTTTCACGTTGCAAGTTGGTTTTTCCTGTGGCACTAAACAAGACATTTCTATTCTAATCTCTGGAGATACAACAACAGACTTGAGAACAATTTACAGTTTGCATCATATTACATCAGAGCTTAGCCGTGGTCCAAACTTCCAATTTGTTCAGTTTGACTAAGGAGAACATTTGTGGCAACCTTGAAAAAATATCCTCCCAAACTCTCATACAAACGAACCAACGATTGGTTGCATCTGGAAGTGTATATAATGCAGTAGAAAAATGCATGCATTATCATGAAAGCCAGAGCAGACTCCCGCCAGCTTGCTATTACCAGTGGGAGTATCGCACGCGCCTCCCCAGAATAGGGCTGAGAGTGCTAGGCTCATGCAAGTGAGCACACATCACTACTACAAGAGAATATCATAGCCAGACAGACAAGTGCAAACTCAGTGGGTGGTCTGGACACATTAGCTAACAGAGCATTAGTCAAACAACTCACCCGCTATCTCGCTCTTCCTCCAAACTCAGCAAGAAGGAGTAAGGGATCAGATCACACCTCTTTCTCCCCCTGACAGCTTCGTTCTCTTTCTCTTCTCGCATGATTCTCGCTTTTTCCAAGTCTCTTGCATGAGGGTCTTGGCGATCGTTGTGCTGTTGATGGGATGACAAACATCTCAGCAGCCTTAAAGGGGACATAATTACATAAGCTCCTCGCATAGGCATTTGGAAGGGAATTCATTCTTCCCCCAAATTATGCATAAAAAATAATAATAATAATTGAAAAGAATTCAGCAGGAGAGTAAATGAAGCACTGAGCTCTTCAGGGTTCATGTTAGAGAAGTTACGAGTCATGTAAGCGACAATGAACTTTTAATGATTGCTCATCAATGCGCAAAGACAGTTTCTGAAATGAATAAACAGAATTTTAAATTAATAACAGAGTCACTTAAATATCTTTGAATCACATCATGTAAAAAACACTGGACTGAACAACCTATCATTATCTGTATATTAACAAAGACTATCATTATCCATTATCACTACACTGAAAATACAGAAGTAGAACTAAAATGTTCCAGAAATTCTTCAATTTCTGATTGATAGATAGATCAATCGATCTATCTAAGAAGAACAAAGTGAGAAGTCAACATATCCAGTAATGGCTCATAGTTTGAAATGTTTTGGTAGATAAGATGCAAAAGCATGTAGTTTTCTTTTGGGAACTATGCAAATATATTTTTAAAGGCAGTTCTCATCCTCAGTAAGAGGCTTATCAAAATTCTCCCCAATCAGACGATACATAGAAGAAAAAAAAAGGAAACCGCTTTTAAAGTTCTGCAGCAATTATATGTCTGGCCCCAGATGTCAAAAATATTGAATATGACTAGTGCAAAGATAATAGTAAAACCAATATGTTCAAAGAAAAATCTGAAAAATTCAAACCATCTAAGTTTTCTAGGGGTTCTAAGCCATTTGCCAATTTTCAGCAACGCTGCCTCTGGGAAATGAATTGTGCCGAAGGCTTCTCCATTTTCAGCTGTAGAATTGAGATTTTTCTCTCTACAATCACGGAGATATATTTTAGAAGTCATTCACCCCAAAATGGATCATCTTCTGCAAACTGAATTCAGGAACAAAATGTTTAGACCCTTTTAGAGACATCAGTTGCTGTCAACGGTAATCATTTTGCAGTCTATTTTATATGGTAATAGCAACAGGAGTTTACAAAGCAGATTGGACACTTCCAGCTGAATTCTCTTGCAATTTGTACATCCATTCAAATTTTATAAAATGCTCAAGGTCAGAGCAATTTGTTTCAAATTTTTTATTCCAGCCCACCTTTAATTTAAGGTCATCTGTCATCTCTGTACTCTTTTCAACATCTGTGAAATATAATAACAAATCATTTTATATCACATTAAATCCTGCTTAAAATTAATCATAATAAGTAATTAAAGGGTTAGTTCACCCAAAAATGAAAATTCTGTCATTAATTACTTACCCTCATGCCGTTCGACACCCGTAAGACTTTTGTTCATCTTCGGAACACAAATGAAGATATTTTTGTTGAAATCCAATGGCTCAGAAAGACCTCCATTGGCAGCAATGACATTTCCTCTCTCAAGACCCATAAAAGTTACTAAAGACGTCGTTACAAAGTCCATCTCACTAAAGTGGTTCTACAATAATTTTATGAAGCGACAAGAATAATTTTTTTATGAGCAAAAAATAGAACAAAATAACGACATACAGTGATGGCAAATTTCAAAACACTGCTTCCTGAAGCTTCGGAGCTTTATGAATCAGCGTATCGAATCAGTCACGTGATTTCAGCAGTTTGGCGGTTTGACGCAATTCAAATCATGATTCAATACACTGATTCATAAAGCTCCATCGGATTTCAACAAAAGTATCTTAATTTGTGTTCCAAAGATGAACGGAGGTCTTACGGGTCTGGAACGGCATGAGTAATACATTACAGAATTTTCATTTTTGGGTGAACTAAATCTTTAAAGGTAGGGTTGGCAACTTTTTTCATAAAACACTTATTGTTTTTCTGGTTTAAACCCTCTTCACATCCATGTGAAGCAATCAGTAAAAGAAGTGTTCTTAATATAAAAAAATGTACAACGTCTGTAGAAGTCTTATGACCAAAAAAAAAATATATTAGTCCGATCAGTGCATTCAGTCAAGCCCTCATCAGTGCGCTCCATAAGGTTATGCAGAGTTGTAGACAGACGGCCACAGAGTGCTGTAAACAAACAGCAGTCATCTTTTACAGCTCCTCCTGAACCAAACTAACAATTATGCTGCGTTTACATTATGTTGTAACGGTAATTGCAAGATGGCAACCCTTGACGTTCTACTCACGGAGTCGTTCATGTGCTCAGACTCGGATTTATAAATTTCTATGTCAACAAAATGATTCTGCTTGTTTACATTCATTATTATTGTAATGTTATGTGCCTTGAGACATGAGGTAATTTAATGGCGTCTCTCATGATGCTTTTGCTGAATCTGCTCTGGCTGTGCGCGACCGGCGCGCTCATGTGTTTTGGATGAGGCGTGGCTTTGGAGGGAGGGTGGGATTGAATACTTTTAATGATAGCTTGCTATTTATAGCCCCTCTGAAATTGCCTACACTACCAACCAGGGGCACGTCTCCAAAAAACATTGTTAGCCAACTAGGTCACAAGTTCTGTTGAATTGTGTTGGTAACGAGTGAACTTGTAACCACAGCGGGGGGTGGCGGAGCTATCAGACTATACTGTTGAGTACATAGTGTATAGTGCCTCATTTGGGAAACAACTAATGTCTGTATTCAATAAACTCTACATTTTTAAAGTCAAATTTTTTTGAAAATGGAGCTCAAGCTCTGAATTTATGATTTGACATGGATAAGTACAGTCCAGCAATTATCTTTACACCATTATCCTCTCTCTCCCACTGTTTCTGTAGTAAAGTTAACACTTGTGCCAGCAGGGGGGATGCACTCGTCGGAAAAACTTGCTGACCTCTGCTTCATTTACATTATTCTTTGCCAAAGCATTGTCTGCACTCCTCGATAAGATCATACTAGCTTCCCCTCCTCTCGTTCACCATCCTACTCTGACCCTCCTTTTTGCCCTTCATCTCCCTCTCAGATTTAATTAACAGCACTAAACAGAGTTCACTTGGGTTCAGGCAGCCTAAATCTAAATGGAAGCGAATTGCTTCTTTTCTTCTGTGCTTCCTCCACCGTCTACTCCTATATTACAGTCCACAGATAAAGCAACACCCTCCATGCTCATCTCACCAACTAGGCAATTACCTTTCCCAGCTGCTCCCCTCTGGTTCCTCCTGGTTAGTGTACCATGGTTCCTTTTTCAAAGTCAATCCATACTCTGAAATAGCCACCAGATCCGAGTGTTACTCCACTACGACTTGGAATTTGTTTCAGTGTTGGGGAATCTTGATTTAAAGTCGTGCTACAAAAAAAGTAGCTACGTTTATTTAAGGGGCAAAATCATTGAAAATGTACAGCTATCAGATGATATAATATGTAATTTAAACAGAGCAGTAATGTAATTTGGCTTTTTGAATTAAACTTGGATTTGGGTGGCATGATTAAACTTGAAAATAAGTAAATATTAGCTGAAATGTTTCACTATTTATACACTGTCAGAAAAAAATATTAGGGGTACAACCCCTAAAAGGTTCATAGTAGTACCTTAAGGTATACGTATTGTTACACTAACGTACTAATATGCATCTTTTAGGGGTAAAAAATGTACAAAGATGTCCTTTTAAGGGTACTTCCCCAGTGACAAGCTGAGAATTTTTTTCTGAGAGTGTATGTATGTGTGCATGTGCGTAATAAAAAGGGTATTTAAATGGAGCACAATCTCTGTGTTCAAACCACCTCATTAAACCCTATACACTATCACTGGAGATCCCTCAGAACCATCACTAAGCATCGGGTTGGTGCCACCACTGGTCTGCTTTAAAGTGTACAGATAAATCAGATTTTAAAAGGCCCACATGGGGAACCGGAGACCAGGCCAAAGCCTGCAGATTAAAATTGAGCTGTAAAATCACTTTGTTTCGCTGTGGGCTGCCATGGGTTTTGGCTCCATGCAGTACATTTGCTGTAGGTAATTGGGCTCTCTCCGCCACTGTATGTAATCTCCATAAACACAGTGCTTTTGCCCCTCAGGAGGAAGGCGGGTCTTTTTGTTGATGCTGAAGGAGAGAAGGTGCTGTGTCTCTATGCAGGCTAACTGATGTGGAGGACAGCCTGCTTTGCTTGATTGCCTCTTGTCTTTGATTGTGTGGTATGAAGTGGCTTTTTGGCTTAATTGCTGTACAGTTAGCTTGTTTTTTCCTGCGTTGGAGTCAAATGCTTTAGACCTGAAAGGAAAAGAGAGACTACTACAACATTCTTGCACAACTCATGGTCCTGCACAATTCCTTTCAATCATTCGCTATGACTCATTATTGAGGATCACAATTGAAAGAATGATGAGATACATTTTAAGAGTCTCAAAAGGGCTCTTAGTTAACAAGAAAAGTCAAACTTGTTTCAGCTTTGATAAGAAGAGCATTTAGCAGAGAACTGAATTTGAGCTTCAATCCATCGTACTACTTTGCAAGTGAGGAAAACACTATAAATTGCATTTGAAATAAACAGAAAGCTACGTTTTTTTTTCATTACAGGAGGTTGTAATGGATTGCATTATACTGCACATGTCTAACAATCATTACCTTCCCTTCTAATTATATTGTTGTAGAATTTCTCATCAACTTTTACATGCTAATCTGATTAAAGGGATAGTTCACCCAAAAATAAAAAATTAGCCCATGATTTTCTCACCCTCAAGTCATGTGTATATGACATTCTTCTCTGAGACAAATACAATCAGAGTTATATTAAAGTTCTGGCTAATCCAAGCTTTATAATGGCAGGGACTGTTGTTCTTTTTTTGAAGTCCATAAAAATGCATCTGTCCGTCATATAACATGCTCCACATGTCTCCAGGGGGTTAATAAAGGCCTTCTGAAGCGAATCGATGCGTTTGTGTAAAAAATATCTATACTTAAAACATTATAAAGTAAACGATCTAGCTTCCGGCCAATCGCCTTTCAACTTACGGAAGAAGTGTAGCGCACCAGTTAAAAATGCTTACGCTATTATGACGAGTTTAACTGGTGTGCAATGTCGTCAGACGTAGCGCAAGCATTTTAAATAAAAGCATTTTAAGCATTTTAAATATGGAAAAGTTTTCTTTCACAAACACATCGATTCACTTCAGAAGGCCTTTATTAATGTGGAGCATGTTATATGACTGACAGATGCACTTTTATGGACTTCAAAAAAAGAGCAACAATTACTGCCATTTATAAAGCTGGGATTAGCCAGGACTTATATAACTTGTTTTATTCGTTTGAAAGAAGAATGTCATATACACCTATGACTTATATATGATAATAATTTTCATTTTTGGGTGAACTAACCCTTTAATCTGCATCAAGTTACATTTGTCAAATAAAATTTGCGTGTAGATTGACCATCCATGTTATGAGCCTCTTAATATACAAGCTGAATGTGATGGCAGCATCTAATAAGATTATAAATTATGGTTTTGGCATGTTAATCAAAACAAGTTGTGGTTATCCTTTAATGCTTGGTATTCTCTATTGACATTTGTTTCTGTAATTTCAAGGTGGAAAAGTAGATTAGATATTTGACTACCAGATAGCATTTTATGGCAGGATATAAAACTAACCTCAGGTGCTGTTTAGTAATATTTTCCTTTATTAAAAATGTTTTATACACAACAAAATGAATCATATTTCTGACAAATATGTTTAAAATGATATCCACTCACAAGAGATTGAGCCTCCAGGCAAATCAGTGGTCTATAAGGAGTTTCTTCTTGTTCTGTTTCTTCTTGGGCTCCATGATGCAATCCTGCATGGCCTTTTGCAATTATACTAATACATTTATGTTATTTATTTATGATATTTATTATGTTATTTATCTAAATAAAACATGTTCAATTAAACAATATACCAACAAAAAAGTCTACATATTAAAGACACGCCAGGTTATATAGAGGGCACAATATGAGCACAGCAAATTTAACTGCATTTAAGAAATGTTCAGATCAATCTAGGATGAATTTCCCATCTGAACATTTGTGTTGGAAAATAGCTTAAAATTTCAAGTACAAAATTGCGCAGAAACTTTTTCTTAGAATTGCGAGATATAAACTCGCAATTATGAGTTATAAAGTCAGAATTGTGATATATAAAACTCGCCATTCCGACTATTTTTAACTTTATAACTCACAATTGCGACTTTTGGCCTACATAACGCAAATCTGAGAAAAAAAGAATTGTGAGATGAAAAGATGCAATTACCTTTTTTAAAATTCTGTGACAGAAACAAGCATCAATACATTTCAGAATGTTCTTAAGAATTCTTTTTTTTTTGACAGCGGCATGCAAATCGTATAAAATCATATTAAAAATGTTTGGTTCCCAGAATGTTAATGGAACATTCTTAATGGAAATAGAACGTTACTTTAACGTTTCCCTAACGTTATTTTGACGTTGCATTAACGTTTCCAGAAAGTTTCCCTAACTTCTTTACTCCGATATCATTACCCTGCTGTATGGCAGTAATCATCCAGCACACCAGGAACCCAGTATAGTATAAGCAGTATGGAAGATGGCTATAATCAGTATTATACAAACCATAGGCCTATCTTGTTTTTATTTTTGTTAAATTAATAGAAATAACCCAAGCACATCAACCATCATATGGAAGCCTAAATAAGATTAAATTTGTCCATTAGTATGTAAGATTTACTATATTTCACGGTGTACCCAGATTTTACATTTCTTCAGCACCAAATAACAATGACTTATACACAAGCTATGGTTTTTAACATATGAAATTTATTCACAGACATTAAAACATGTATTAAGTAGGATATCAGTACATTTAATTCTTCAATTCTTACCACTGAACTGTACAGTTTAACAGGACGTGCTTCTTTTGGTACAACAAAAACTTGGAGTTGGAAACAACTTCTCATTTAACGTCATGTTCTGTTTAATATGGGTTTCAAATCTATCTGAAGTCATATTTACTCACACATATTTATTGATTATAAGTATTAATTCAATAAAAGAGATCGTTAAACAAATGTTAGTCAGTCAGCCAGTCAAATGAAATTACATCCAATCTACAAATCTTGCTAAATTAAGTAAATGAAGATAGAAACAAACCCACAGATTTATGATTTGTGTGCTTTTCACCCTGGCTTAATACTTTAGCTATAAAGTTTAATTTATCTGATCATTATAATGCATTTTGATTGATCTAATTTCAAAATACAGTAAATGCTGTATTAAACTAATTTCAGAGCTCTGTATACTGTAGGTCGTGACACTGTATAGGTCAACAACTACAACAATTTAATTGGAAGGTTATTTTACATGGTTATTAAATAATACAAATAACCATCCAATGTTTATATTTTAGGGTTGCAAAATAATAACCTAATAATAACCATTAGGGAAAGTTCTGTATTAGTTATTTTTTGGCAAAACTGTTATCCAATCATAGCAGTGGGCGTTTACTTCCAAGTCTTCAGTGCAGGACACCCATAAAAACTGAGTGTTCAAAACCTTTTACTTATTCATTATGATATTTTTGAATGTAAAAACCACAGGAACGTCATAAGTTGACTTCAGACAATAGTATAAAAAAGCCAGTTCATGACCCCTTTAATATATGATAATATAAAATCAAAGAGGATGAATATACAAAAATAAACAAAACTTAGCTATGGGGATTGGTTGAAATCATAGCACCATCTCTTGGGTGGTGTTTGCAGGCAAAAGTACAATATACTAACCTGATAACATTTCTGTCAAAATATTTCAGCAACCTGTGTAATCTCGTTTTCTCGCGTTTGTTTAGAATCAGAACTAGCGATTGAGTCTGTACTTTTTCACGATTCAGTCAAACGTGAATAGTGTGAATCGGTTCGAGATTCAGTCGTTCCAAGTGTCACTGAATCGTTTTCTGCAGTTTCTCACAGCGTACAACAATTGTATTTAATGCGATGCTTATTAAAAGAGCAAAAAAGACGAACAAACACTGATTATGTGGATATGTATCTACAACCAATCGGAACAACGTGCAAAAGCGCCATATCGCAGACGATGAAAAAGGTCAAATCATTTCATCCCCTGCACGTGAACCTGTCCAACGACGTAAAGTTTGGTAAATTTGACAACACTAGCATTAGACAAAAACACTTAATGTACAATGGCATTACCATATGTTGTTTGGAGTAAACATTTTTTAACATTTTTCAACTTTTGAATTACTAATGTTAGCTAGTAATGTCATAGCTATTTCTTTTTGACAGGGGATTATGCCTTTGAAATGTATATAATGTACATATTTCTTCAGAAGATGTTCTTTTTTTGTAGTGTTTATCTGTTTAGAGCTATGCCTTCCCAATTATTGCAGCTATGGTTCCCATTCCTTGAACTTTGTATATATTCCTAGAATTCATGATGTTTAAATTGATTTCTAATTTTGCACTCATACAAATGTAGAATTTGTTAATGAGCATGACTGGTATGGATTTAAAATGCTGCAGTGTTTTTTATTATATAGAAAATACTATGTTTCCCATACATTGATGTGGCCCGCCATTATATCAACATTGACCGCTACAAATAGATCAATGCTACCCATTCATTAAATAGACTGTGGCAAGACGAAATTAAATTTAAACTTCTCAAAATAACATAAAAGCTTTTTTTGTTTTGTTTTGTTTGACAGAATGGCTCAAACACGACATTAAAGAACTTTTATGTCCTTATCAAACGAACGACTGTTTGTGCTGCTCAAAGAGAAGTGAGCAGTCGCTCACGCGATCAGCACGTGATTAGGTTCGTGGGTTCACACACAGTAAATTAATTCATTTTCCGTCAAAAAAAAAGCTCACAGGTTTATATCTTGCATGTATAGAGTATATACAATAGAAATGAGGACAAAACTAATGATGAAAGTTTAATTAGTATTATGTAGTGTAATAAAGACCCTATATCACTATATCATACAAGCCCCCAGACCCCCCTAGAGGTCCACCCACCACAGTTTCACAAAATCAGTATATCAAAAAATCAATCATCTCAATTAGGGCCGGATTATCCAATGGGCATTATGGGCCCAAGCGAGGGGAAGATTTTTTTTTTCTTTTTACACTGCCAATAACAGAGTGCCTATTTACACTAAGTCTTGTTGGCAAAGGAAAAAAGGAAAAAAGACGCGCACCACAAGTTGTCTGCAGTGGCGTAGACCGCAGGGTGTGTTGCGCCTGAAAGTAGCTTTTGACGAATTCAACCTGCAGAACTCGCTCTTCTCCATTTTCCTATCACGTATATGGAAGTAAAATAATGCCAAATGTTTTTGAAATAAAAAAGCCTGTTGAATTGCACTACTTGAAAAAATATGCATTGCATTAACCATGATTGCATTTTAATGCATTGAATTTTTAGGGCTTGCATTTATATGGGCTGAAATTTAACATGGTTGTATATTTAAGCTGTGAATATTTCAATTCAAAACATTTCAAACACATTTTCATTAATAAAAATTTAATAATCCATATTCTCCTTTCATATTTCACTTCCAAAATATTCAAACTGTTTAAAAATACAACCTATAATATTCAACAGGCAATTTTCGGTCTGTTTTATTTCGCTTTACAAATTCGCTCCACAATTCAGTGGTTCAAATTCGATGGCAAATTCGACATTGAATCAGGGACTGGAGGAAAAGCAATAGACTACCGATGCATTATATCTATCTGCTGTTAGTCGCCCTCACCAGTAGGTGGTGCAAGCGCAACGCGTGTTGACAACATCAAATCAACAGACAGAGACGAGAAACTTTCATAAAACATCATTTGCTGAAATGGACCGAGCGGTGAGTACGAGTTATTATGAGTGTATATATAATATATAACTTACATGTTGAAAGGTCTGATTAAGACACAAATCATCACACGAGCGTTTATTCAAGTGTCTTATGATACGACTTTTTACAGCGTTCATAATAGGATCTTGCCAGGACGTCGCCAGTATTAATATACAAAAGTTGGTGTTTTGAGGTGTAAACGATCGTCGCCTGCATGCGCCAGGTATCCATGTTAGTGACGTGACTGCAAAGTATTTAAGCCTATATCAATGCTAAAGGCAAGGGAATTCTGGATTAATCAGAAAAATCACCTTCCTTTTGAACGCTGTAAAAAGTCGTTTCATAAGACACGTGAGTAAACGCTCGTGTGATGATTTGTGTCTTAATCAGCCCTTTCAACATGTAAGTTATATACTATATATACACTCATAATAACTCGTACTCACCGCTCGGTCCATTTCAGCAAATGATGTTTTATGAAAGTTTCTCGTCTCTGTCTGTTGATTTGATGTTGTCAACACGCGTTGCGCTTGCACCACCTACTGGTGAGGGCGACTAACAGCAGATAGATATAATGCATCGGTAGTCTATTGCTTTTCCTCCAGTCCCTGATTCAATGTCGAATTTGCCATCGAATTTGAACCACTGAATTGTGGAGCGAATTTGTAAAGCGAAATAAAACAGACCGAAAATTGCCTGTTGAATATTATAGGTTGTATTTTTAAACAGTTTGAATATTTTGGAAGTGAAATATGAAAGGAGAATATGGATTATTGAATTTTTATTAATGAAAATGTGTTACAAATGTTTTGAATTGAAATATTCACAGCTTAAATATACAACAATGTTGAATTTCAGCCCATATAAATGCAAGCCCTAAAAATACAATGCATTAAAATGCAATCATGGTTAATGCAATGCATATTTTTTTCAAGTAGTGCAATTCAACAGGCTTTTTTATTTCAAAAACATTTGGCATTATTTTACTTCCATACACGTATCAGATGGCATTTATTTTCAATAAAAATTAAAATCATTTACACGCCATTGTACTATTAGTGCATCCTGTTAATGTATGCATATAGTATCTGCCACTGTTTATTAGTAAATAGCATCTAACAACTATTTGCTTTTATATAGTGTAAATAGAATTGGCACTATTTCCACTTAGTGTAAATAGCGTTGCAAAGAAAATGGTTTGGGTTGGGGGGCTACAAGACATTGTGCCAAGGGGCCTCTGAATTCTTAATCCGGCCGGATCTCAATAGTTGATTGTTTGATACACTACAGATGAATTGACAGCTATGGATAAGAGCTAAACATTGAGTAAACCAAGCAGCGTCCTCTAGATGATGAATGGTGATAGCTGGCATGCTGTTGACATTTAGAATCGGTGCAGACATTGAGCGTGCGTCTGTTTTGTTTTGTGAAGACATCTACACTGACTCTGTTAGCAGTGAAAAGGCCACCGAAGGCACCGAAATGGATCAGACAACCTGGGAGTGGAGGATGAGGAGGGAAGAAAAACTGAAAGGTAGTCCCAGAGGGAGCAGAGCCCATTGCAGTGGCCCCAACAGTGAGAGAAGGATTGGAAGGATGCAGCTCAGTAAACTGTGACTCAAAGTGGGAGGAAATGCACCATGCGTGATTGCTGTCAGAATCAGGCATTGAATTACAGATGCATGGAGCATAACTCTAAACACAACTCAATATTACAGAGTCCAATAGTGTGGGACTGATGTTAATAAGGCCTTAGCAAATGATTGAGCATTATTATCATTGATTACAGTTTTCACACTCTTGGGTTGGTGAGCATCGAGGCCCGCCAGTAAGTTGTTAATGTGCCGAGCAGCGGCTGTCAACACAAGAGAAAGAACAGCTGTGAGATGCCATTAGAGGTTTCTGACATGGTGATGGAGAACATCTAGTTTCCTTATTGTTGCGCAGCTTGTGTGTGTTATTCGTGCCATCGATTTTTCCCACAGAGGATTTTGTGTCAGGCTTACAATTTTGAAAACAGATGGAATTTTATATTCCACATGTGAAAAATAAGCTTGTCCTTATTTGTTGACCCTGAGATCGATTAATCCGAGGGCTTTTGCTAATATCAAAATGAAAAAAAATAAGCAAGCGAACAAACCAAAAACAAACAGCAGAAACAATTAAACACAATTGTAGCCAAACAAAACACAGGCATTTTTTCATCTTGCTGTAATTATATTTCAATCATGCAAATGAGTCAGTTTTGGTAGTTAGGGGGTTGTTCGTGTGTGTAATTGAAAACGGGAATATTGTCTCGCATCAAAATCTCAGCAAATGCATTTTCTGGCTCCTAATCAGAGCAACCACCATGAGCAGCTTGGGCTCAATCGCAACTCAATCTTTGCTGAATTGAATCGTTTTATCTTAATTAACTGTGTAGAATCCATCCAGGTCTCAAGCGTGCCAATTTCAGCCCCCTGCATACAGCAAATTGTACCCCCCACCCCACCTCTTTAATAAACATGTCTTAGGCTCTCTGGGATATCGACTCAAGGCAGTGATCGACTGATGGACAGCGGCACGGTCCAGTGTATAAGCTCTATCTAAAATACATTATCTTCTCCTGTCAGCGGAAGGGATGGAAACCACAGGGCTGTTTTCCTTTACTGCATCGTGTACCTTTCAGGGAGGCTGTACACCGAAATTCCTTTCAGGCAGAACACATCGCACTGCTTTTCACTCGAGATACGGGCCTATCCAACCTGCACAGGTGAACACCGGTTTGTTTTTCAAGAATATTTCTTTTTCAAGTTTGTGGATTGAATCACCACTGCAGATGTAGACGTTACAGAAGTCAGAAAGATTTGAATAGATCGAATAACCCAGATATTTCTTTTCTTGTCCCATGTTATGTAAGTCTTTGTGAAAAGACTTTAAAACTTTTTTTGTTTTGTTAGCAACTTTCATGTCGTTCATTCGCTCTCAGTACCATCTAAAACTGGAAACCTAAAATACTCTAAGCAACTTCGATTTTGTGTTTCTGAATTTGAAATGTGCCAGACTACATTTCATAAGACAGTGCAAGTACATGTTGCATTCTCAGCATTGTCTTTGTCATTGTCAGTTCAACTACTGTCATGGCAGAGCAATAGTCTGAAGATAATCTTGCTGAGCAAGTTATCTAAAGTTTACAGAAACTTGAATAATAACTAGAAATGCACCGAAATGCCAAAACCAATTCCAGCCCAATATTTGTTTGTTGGCTATGTGCTCATGTCTGTGTTTGTGTACTGGTTTCTTACTTGTCTATCCAGTTGAACAAAAAGCTACAAAATCAGGCATGAGGAGCAAAATATGTTATAATTTAATAATTCAATAATTTAATTTTCTTAGGCGTTATATTTCCCTGCACCTAGCTTTACTCCCAAGTGCCTAGGATTATTTTCTTAATAATGAAGACAAATTATTATAATCGTGTTTCTATAATGTCTCTGGTTGCATATGCATGCTACCCTTATAATTACTATTTAATCACACTGTTAGATTTGTACTGTTCGAACAGAACTGGTGGGAGCATTTGTAAAGTTCCTTTATTTGTTCTATGCATTAGTTAGTTTATTATGTAACCATTTGGTTGTTGTTTAAGCAGATAAGTGACCATAAGATCAGCCAGTATCTGCCAGAATGCTTTGACAATACAAAACAACATTGCATATACAGTATGTGTTTGGGGGTAAATACTTTTGCTGGTAACTGAAAGGTGGCAGGTTAGAACCTTCTAAAGGTACATTTTTTAACTATCGCCATTGTACCTGTTTTTTAAAATAAAAAAATAAAAACATTCCATATATGAAAACTAACAGGGTTTAGTTAGTTTATTTATTCATTGATTTGTATTTATTCGCATTTTCATGGATTAAGATGGTTTTTGTAACACTTTAGTATGGGGAACACATATTCACTATTAACTATGACATTTGCCTCAATAAACTCCTAATTCGCCGCTTATTAATAATTAGTAAGGTCGTTTTTGTAGCATTTAGCCTAAGTTTAGGATTAAGGATTTAAGATTAAGGGATGTAGAATAAGGTCATGCAAGGCCTTCAGCAAACTGCCACTGTTAACTGTGCCATTAGTACTATGTGCTTTATAAGTACTAATGCACAGCCAATATCATAGTAATATGCATGCTAATAAGCAACTAGTTAAAGGGGTCATGAACTGGCTTTTTAAAAAACAATTTATACTGTTGTCTGAGGTCAATTTATGACATTCGTGTCAAGGAAAAGTTCTCAATTCGTGACCCCTTTAATAGATAAAGTGTTATTGAGCACTTTATGCAATACAGATTATTATTATTATTATTATTATTATTATTATTATTATTATTAATAGGTGGTCTTTTTTTCTTAAATTGTGTTTAAGATAAAGTTAACCATCATAATTGCGCACTAGTTTTACACACGTGTTTATGGATGTGCATATATACATATACACAGTCAGGGAATGAAACCCAAAGTGTTAGTGATAGCTATGGCCTGTGTAAACCTACCACACAAGCTTTAAGAGTTCCGTCTTTGAGCTGAAAAGCCTTCATCAGACATCCACTCCACAATGGCTTCTTGGCTGAACCTGCGAGCTTGGCAGCATCTGAGTTAGGCGTGCGTCTGTGAGCGCGTGACGATACTTTTGAGGATCTCTGACACGGGAATCATTTAGCCCAACCACTTCTCACTGCTGCAGGCCGGAATCTCCAGTACAGCAGCACGCTCCTTTCATTTTTAATGTTCTCAGATCAGCCAACGAGCAAGCGAGGAAAAAGAACTTCAGAACATCTTATGAATCAAAAGCTGCTGGCTCTAGAGGCTTGTGAATCTCTCGATGCTGGCAAAGTAACTTCAGTTATTGAAGCTCCGTTAGGCCGGCTGGATCCATTCCTGCACTTCAATCACCCCTAAATGAAAGACGATGTATGCAATTAGCCAAGCAGACGGTAGTTGCAAATGGTTGACTTTGGCTCCTGGCTCACTACTCTGGCATCCTGTAAATAATGACTGGAGGTGATTAGGGAAATGTGTCAGTGGCTGTGGATTTAGCTGGAGTAGTTCATGCAAGTGTGTGTATATGTGTGTGAAGGGTTGAGCTGTTCTGTTTTACACATCCAGGTAGATAACATTATGATTTGATTTTGGCACAAACTGAACACTGGAAAACATTAATGTGTAGATTCTTTGTACCAGAGGAAGATTATGTTCCTCTTTCATAGTTTAAAATGCTTAGTGGAGTTCTCAGTTGTGTTTATTTTAAGTACTTAGTATCAAATGTTTCTCCTAAAATTCCTTGACAAGATTCAACGATAATGATAACTGGCTGACCCAGGGCTAGATTGAGAGAATTTCAGGCCAGATATTCACTTGCCCTTTTGGGTCAGTGCTGGGTAGAATTCTACATTTTGATGCAAATTCTGCTGATTTGTCACATAGATAGTTATCTACCTGACTAACATAGGTTTTGCAAATAGCGTAAAAGTGACTTGTGATAGTCTTGAAAGCATCTTTAAAGGGGTACTTCAGTGCTGGAAAGATTAATGTGTATTTAAACTGGGTCATTTATGTAGTAGAAATGTGAAATTATTTTTGAATTTGGTGCCTTCTAGACTGAAAAAAAGACAGAAAATGTATTTTTGTCTCATGGAAGAAAGACAACAACTCCCAGAATGCACCTGTTTCGCTGCCCAAAGAGGTTATCACTTGCCCACCTTTACATCGCCCCCGCAGTCGTTTTCATTTTCATAGTAATACAATCATTTCAGTCAGTTACAGAACAGACACTACAATTAAAAACTGAACGTTTTTTTAATAAAGTGTGAGTAAGCGAATGAAAGGCACGGAACAAACACAGCAGGAGTCATTCATCACGAGAGCGGAGAGCTAAGCAGAGCTGAGGTAAGCACGGCAGTCATTCACGGTGCGTGTCCAGTCTGGCGCGTTTTAGATCATCCCTATGGAAGCTTAACTTTCATAAGAATTCAATGAAAAGTTGAAACACTCACTTCTCACAAATGCTCTGTACCGCTCTGTTATGAATGCCCGAGCCAAGCAGCTGTGCGCTTTCACATTCTGTGAGTGAGATCCTACCCCCATTAGCGGATTGAAAACATGCGGAACTAGCGCCAGCTACTGGCTGGAGTCTTCAGCCTCTGGCCAAAAATTCCTCTGATGACGCAAAATGACGATATTTGCGTCATAGGAGGAATTTTTCCAGAATTAAAATGCACAATTCTCTCGTCTCAGGTGGACATGAAGGGGGAAAGGACAATAATTTGAATATACTACCGGGTTTCTACTGATACAAAGCATAATGCTAAATTGCGTATAACCCTTTAAAAATATGTTGAAAAATATGTACTTCAAATAAAACATTTTTTTTGCAACATAGGCCCACTTTCTTTTAGGCAAATGTGTGCTTATGAAATTTAAAGTACATTCTAGCTGTAATCTTGTTGCAATTTTTTTGTAAAAAGAAAAAAATTGTGATCTAAAATGTTTGCCACACCTTAACATTTAGTGAGAATATACATATTTATATTTATGGTTGACACAAAAGAATCTTTCTTTATCTTGTTGGTAGTGTGAAAAAAAAATGTTTGCGTTCATATTGAGGTCTCTAAACTTTTGAGTTTAGAGATTGGTATCTTTGCAAATCTGATCACAGTCTGATTGTGAGTATCTCTTTCAAAAGTCTAGAGGACGTTTTTTTCTTTTTTTTGGGAGAAATATCTAAGAGGCAGAAGTCTTTATTTAATCTCATTGCTAAGATTATATTTGCGTTTTTTTTTTACTTTTCTTTACTTTTCTGACGGTACATATTTAGCACATAGTAGCAAGACTAGATGCAAGTATTTTCATAAGAAGCCACTAAAGGTAGTGTAGTGAATATGAGCTGTTTCTGGTTGATTAGTGTTAGATGTGTGGCAGGCAGAAGTAGTAGATAAGCAGTGGTCTTTACTGTCTTGCTGTATATTTAAGAAGCAAGCATGTGACATGCGGCTTGAGACTTGACCAAGGTACCTAACCCCTATCACTCCCTAGGTGCCACAGGAAAAATGGCTGCCCACTGCCCTGGGTGTTTGTGTCCACGGATTTCAATATGTGTGTGTTCACTTCTCCTAATGTGTGCACTAACTTGGATGATCATGGATTACGATACTTTGCCTTTACACTCACTTTCTTTCTTGCATTGGAATTGTTTAAATATCACTTGAATGAATTGGAAAGACAAAACACGTGCAAATGATAAACATTCACTCTACAACTGTTAAACTTTGTAATTAATCCGCAAATCACATTTGTGCCGATCCATTGGGCCTGGTCCATACGATTCACGTATCAGCTACGATCTGTTACATCCTCAATTGTAGTTGAAAAATAAAACTTGTTACTGAAAAAGCTGCAATGTTTTGAGAAGACATGAAAAAATGTATTGCTGTCAATACTAACTCCCCAACACTGCATGCTGACCGCATACACGTACACTACACCGTTCTTTGGTTGTGTTATTGAGGGAGAACACCCCCAACATGTCCTTAACATTAGAACTGGGATCAGTCAGAGCTGTCATCCTTGTGCCGGGGAGGCTGATGCAGAGGCTCCCAATCCTCTGTTGTACAGGCCCTGCAGCTCACACTAGTAGGAGTAACAGATTTGCATGCTGCTCACACTGTGTTTGAGACAACAAACCCCAGCCACAGCAACACAACACAGTCTCCTTCAAACCTATTACATCTCTCTTGGAGCTGCTGGGTGGCGGAAAAGAGCAGAGATGGCAAAGTCAGTTGTTGGAGGAGGGAAAGAGAGGGCCCAGCAGTTGTCCAGGATGAAGTGATGGAGCTTCTTGTGGAATGGCGTGAGTGGCCACCAAGCAGAGAACAAAGGAGAAAGGGAAACTAGAAGTCCGCTGTTTGTATGAAAGGTAGAGGAGTCTCGCTGAGTTTGGGATGCAACCACCATCAAAGTACCAGAAACTTTTGGCGAATAGACAGTGCATCGACAAACCAAAATGAGCTAAATGTTGATGTTTGTTAACCTACCCTTTTAAAAATCAAATCAAATGGTGTCTCTGGAGTTCAGGATGCTATAAAAACTATAATCTAGGATATAAAGTATTTGACAGTTTTGAATGGATTTGTTGCAGCAAAACCTCTTTTTGTCAGATCGATGTAAGCATAAACACAAAGAGGTTTTTGCAAGGTGTTATTTAGTACCGCTCATTAAACCGGAGTAGAGAGATTAATTACGTGTTGTGTTTGGGTTGAGATGATAAGAGGCTTAGGTATTGATCCAATTCTTCAGACCTTTAAAGGATGAGTTGAGCCCAACTCCCACGTGTTGGAGCCAGGGGAATAACGCAAACTGTCCACTGAAAGCCACTGAAAAAAGGAAGACCACAAAATAAAAATGGCTCGATACTTTATTGTTGTTACCATTTAGTCATTTACCACTGCTATCATTCAACATGCACTTTTATCCAAAGCAACCTACATTAGCTTATACTGTAGCTAACTTGGTGTTAAAGTGTCATGAATTCCCCCAGTTTTAACCTGGTTGTTCACACCTCAGAGCTGAAAAAGTCTTTAGAAATGGGTGTGTAAAGCTGTAGAAAATTGGGATAGAACAGGGGAGACGACAACCAATAAAACACAGACCTACAACACACTCATTATTCAGTCATGTGAATATTAAAATATGAGCGGAGGGGGGAAAACACAGAGTTGAGAACACCTTGATGTGTTTTAAAAAATTTAATTCTATGACAAACAAGGGAGAAACACCGCAGAACGTTTAAAAGATTTAATAGTATTTTCACTATGTTTGAAAATGACACACATCAGTTTACCAGAAAGAATAAAGGCATAGTTACTTTTTTGTCCATTGTTCTTTTAATTATTAGTCTACATCATTGATCTTCTGTCTATCAGAATAATTCATCATGTCATCGTGTTCATGATCAGATGTACGGCTGGCTCAGTGTTCTTATTTGCACATATTTCATTTGAAGAAGATGTGATTCAATACACGGTGCTGGTTCATGTAAGAAATATGTCCATAAAAACTTGAAAAGCTCTTGCTCCATTCCATATGATCCGCGTTGCTTGCGAGCATTGTTAAACTCATTGCTGTATTACTCACTGTCATTCGCAGTTATTGGATTGGATGAGCTCTTTGTCATGAATAATTGCAGAGAAGCGGTCAGAAACGGTTGACGTCAGCTGGTTTGTCCAGCCCCTACTGGAGCCCCGCAGCCATTCACCGCTCCGGATCTTGATGTCAGAATCCATGCCGTTGCTCCGACTTTGCTTTTCAAACCGGAAGACAGAAATTGCTCTAAAAATGCAAAAATAATTAATTTCCACTTATGAATAAACATAATGAGTACCTTTAGTATTTTCAATGATGTGCTGTCTATACATATCTGTTCACATCTCAAAAATATTCATTTTGGGGTTTTATGACCCTTTAAGTGTATCACCCGTTGCTGAATTTGAACCTGCAGTCATTTAATTACAAATCAAGTTTTTATTTTTACTTTGCTTTGCTTTGCCTTTTTGTTTCATTGTTCTCAGCTGTTTCAGCAAAAAAAAAGAAAAAAAAAGTTACTTTTATAAGTAGTGAAGTAAACAATCAATAAAAAGTAGATGTTTTTCTGTTTAATTAATATTTTATTTTATAAAGAGTATTAATATTATTAATACAAATATGAATCTTATTTTTTGATTAATATATGCAAGGTCTAATTAGATTAATATTTTAAACACATCGGATATTTTTGATCCGGTTCATATGAACTGGATTCACAGAGCGTTCAAAAACATGTGTATGATTGGTTAATTTATTGATTTATTCATTATTTTTTAGAGAATAATTATTTGGCATCCCTAGTCAGAGCCAGATTTCATCCCTAGTCAGAGCTACAGGTAGCCTGTGAAGTGAGACCAATATGTCTATGATATGGGCATTCTATGGCTAGATGAAGACCAGTAAGATGTAATATGTAGTTGCTTAAATACCGGTAGTAGCAATTGTGAAATCAAATAAAATATATTTTTTAAGAGCTCCAGGTTTGCTGTATCGCTGCAGAATTTGGCAAAAACTTTTGTGATTACATATTAAAGTAATTATAAATTAATAATAATTATTATTTAGTTTCAACAGAGTAGTGGAGAAATAAGAAGAAAATACAGGGAGATAAAAGGGAACATCACTGGGTCCACAATAGCACGACCAGTGAAGGTTCTACTTTGAATTACACCCTGGGCGAGAGCCCTTCGTATAAATGTGGCAAAAATACATACAATCAGATATATAAAAAATTTAGCGAGCAGAGTGCAACAATAATATAAAATATTAAGAATAATATACAAATAAAATATAGAATAAATATTCTAAATAGCACAAATACTTTATCTCACATCTGTCATCAGTCTACACGCTATACTGTATTAATCTGGTGACCCAAATCGGATTTTTTTCCTCCCATGTGGCACATATCGGATATGACCGGCGAACATGTAAACAGGAAAAAAGCACATGGATTTCGATATTCTCAGATTTGTTTCAGGCCTCACTAATATGTGGAAATAAATAAATCCGATATGAATCGGATACGCACATTTGCGCCTACCATGTAAGCAGACAGATCAGATGTTCCCCTGTCAATGTGAGTCTTTGAAAAAGTGACTTTTTTTTTACATATCGCAGGACAAATATATCCATAGCAAATTAAACATGTCTAGTTAACTAGCAGAGTATTCATTTCGGTCATTTGTGTAAAATAAAAGGCGCTGAAATGTGTTGCTTTTGAAATCATGCTAAGCTGGCTCGTGCACAGATGCATGCTTCAGTCCCATTGTGGAGACTCTCTATTTGTTCCAGTGAAAGCACAGAAGAAAATGCAAACAAACATGTCCCTGCCCTTGATATACAATTACTGATTAACGTATTTGGTTTTATTTAGTAAAAAAACTATAAGAGAGTGGATTCAAACCCAAAACCTCTGGCGTGCTTAACAAAAGTTCTAATAATAATAATAATAATAATAATAATATGTTACATTTATATAGCGCTTTTCAAGGCACTCAAAGCGCTTTACATAAAAGGGGGAATCACCTCAACGGCAGTAATTTTGTGGCAGAACGCCCACCACACACCAGCTGATTGGTGGAGAGGAGACAGAGTGATGAAGCCTAATCGTATATATATATATATATATATATATATATATATATATATATATATATATATATATATATATATGGGATTATTAGGAGGCCATGATGGACAGAGGCCACTGGGCAAATTTGGCCAGGATGCTGGGGTTACACCCCTACTCTTTATCAAAGGACATCCTGGGATTTTTAATGACCACAGAGAGTCAGGACTGCAGTTTAACGTCTCATCCGAAGGACAGTGCTTATTGACAGTATAGTGTCAACATCACTATATTGGGGCGTTAGGACCCACACGGACCACAGGGTGAGCACCCCCTGCTGGCCTCACTAACACCTCTACCAAACTAGTTTTCCCAGTTGGTCTCCCATCCAGGTACTGACCAGGCTCAGCCCTGCTTAGCTTCAGTGGGAATCCAGTCTTGGGCTACAGGGTGATAACTGCCGGCTAAACAAAAGTTCTACCACCTATTATTCCTCTCGCATGCATTCAGCGGCTCTATGTACATAATGCAGCTGCAGAGGGTGCCAATTTGACAGTTCCCCACACAGTGAAATGATAGATAATAGAAAACGCTTTATTGGCACAGAGGATTTTTTTTATTGTGTTGCCCTCCATCTGTCATAAAAAAATGCCGCCCTGGGCAGTCGCCGGTTCGCCTGTGCCAAAAAAACGCTACTGAGCACAACAACTCTATACAGTATATATGTGCAACAACACTTTGGTTATACAACCACCATGAAATACCTTGAAATAAGACTGTGGTTATGTGGATCAGCTTTTTTGTTATTTGTCTTATATGTCATTTTAAGGCAGATTGAAAGGTTTGCTACCCCTTAGATTCTCACCACCTGAGCTGCACAGTACTCAGTACTCAGGTCCGGTGCAATTTTCCATCACATCTCATCACTGCCATGCCATCAATACTATATCTCATACCCACTTCCTGTCTCCAGCTCTGTTCTTGCTGAAATGATCTCAACTTGTCACTTGACATTTCAACTTGATGGCTTCTCATTACCTCAGGCTCAACCTCAGCAAGACTAAATTTTTCCTCCCCTTTTCCAGGACCTCCCACAGTTAATCTGCCTCCATTTCGGTTGAAGGTCGAACAGTCATCACCTTCCGATGTGTGAAAAGCCTGGGAGTTGTCCCAGATGATTTTCACAGATCACACCAGGGTCGCTACTTCATGCTCCACAACATTACGACTGTTTCTTTGACCCCTACTCCATCCATTTTCAGTCTTTAGTTATCGCTTGAGTAGATTATGACATTTCACTCCTCACTGGTCTGCATGCACATGCCATAAAATCTGTCAAACACAAAATCCTGCTGGCTGATTAATGTGAAAATTCAGTATTCAATGATCTAGTTGGGTCGATAACATATAAGAGTGTCCACGATAAAGAAATATCTAGTTTAAATATGCCATGTTCTTAGAAATGCACTCTTTGTATTCATGTTAGTTTCATTTGGGTTTTAATTTTTTTTTTTTTTATGAAAAATTAAATGACTTCTTATTTTTTTATATTAATAAGTATAATGAGTTACTTAATTTAATGCCCCTAAATATATCTAAATTAATTTTATTACAGAAATGAAAAACATGCTTATCATAGAAGAGTTGTATTCAAACACCTGTATCATTTTAATGTACTTTTGTAATAATTGCCATTGAGCCTGTAAACTTCACACCAGGGATGTGCGATATGGCCAAAAATCACATCTCTGTATTTTTTGGTTGAATGGCGATATGCGGTATATATCTCAGTGTTTTCTAAGTTATTTCACATCCTGCCAAAATGATGTCCCACAAACAGTGTTCATATTGAAGTCTATGAAAACAGTAAATGTAATGTAGGCTATGCTATATATTATGTGCAAAAAAGGGGTTAAAATCACATTACATTCTAACATTGTAACATTACAATCTAAAAAAAAAATAATGTTTTTTTTTTAATTTACTAAAATTAAAAACAAAAGCACAGACTAATTATTAATTATATTAGCCTACATTTGATAACCTAATTATAATAGTCCCTTTCTATTTGGTGCTCGTTCATGGATGTCTGTGAATTTTAGCGGAGATTAGATTTGCTTGCAGAAGGCTCGTCCGCTCACAGCAAAATGGAAATGCATAACTTTCTAACATTTACAGATGGAGACTATACCTGTGAAATGTGATGCTTTCCTCAGATGCATTAAACAACGCAAGAATGTATCTGCTTTAAACTATACGTGCTAAGTATATTTTACCAGTTATTTTGAAGCCCTTAAAGGGGTGATGAATTGAGAAATCAAATTTCCCTTGAGCCTTTGATATATATCGATACTGGATTTGCGGACATATTGAGATTAAAACACAATGCTGTGGATCTGACAGGAATGGTGCAACACACTTATGTGAGTAAAACATGTTTTTTTTATATATTGTTGCAGATCATTATGATTATGTGTACGTGTCTAACAGAACATACCTTAACATGCTGTCACAGGCTGGAGAATCCTTTATTTGTTGGTTCATTGCGATTCGGGATCAGACTCGGACATGTATGGACCAGGGCTCGCAAAGCCCAACGTCCCGGGGCTAACGTTATGTGTTTTCCAGACAGGCTACCAAAACGTAAGCCCGTCGGCAGGCTGGTGAATTTTTTATAGTGAAATAACATTCATTTCTTGATCTGCGTTGTTCACTCTCTTGACTTGATATTTGAAGAGCGTGCGCCGTCGCGTGTGTGTGGTTCGTGCTTATATCTACCGATCTGGCGGGCCAAGTAATAAAAAAGGAATATTCCAATCAATCGTGGTTGGATGAGAGATAAATCATTGTGTTTGTTTGATAAATATGTTTTGAGAGCCGTTAGAGAATCATTCCGGTTGCAGCTTTCAAAACGATCTCTCGCGTGAACTGACAGGGGAGTTGAAGCTCATTAAATATGCAAATCTTATCCAATCCTAGACGTTGGCGTTTACTTCCAAGTCTTCAGTGAGTCAACCGAGCGTTTCTTTAGAGAGCCTCAAAACAAGTGTAGAAAATAGCCTATTACTTATTCATTATGATGTTTTTGAATGTAAAAAATACATGATGTCATAAGTTGACCTCGGACAACAGTATAAAACATTTAAAAGCCAGTTCATGACACCTTTAATATAAAGCATGACTCATGTTTAGGACAAATTGGATTATGCACATCCCCACAGCAGCTCACTGTATATTAGGGCTGGGCAACATATTGGAATTATCGAAATATCGCAAATGCACATACAGTATTGCAAACTGCATATCGCAATGGCACGCAATATCTGAATGATTTCAACATTATGAAAAAGTGTACTTTTTAGACTGGGCACACGACTGTTACTTATGTGACTTGCTTGATGTTAAAAAGAGTTAGTAAACGCAATAACTTGCGAAAAACAACTCCTTGCAGTCTCGCGCTGCCTGAGACACACCCCGAAACCTGCGTACAAGCCGCCTCTCTGAAAGCGTGTGATCCCTTCAGTTCTGTTTTGTGCCTTGTTACACACTTGGACTGTCAAATACACACTCAGTTAAGGCAAAATGGCTGTCATGATGAGTATTCATGTAAACACAGTCAGTTATGCTTAAAGTGGATTATATATCAGTATGGATCCATCATGCCTTGTTACCACTGTTCAGGCTGGTGGTGGTGTAATGGTGTAATGGTGTGGGGGGATGTTTTCTTGGCACACTTTAGGCCCGTTAGTGCCAATTCGGCATAATTTAAATGCCACGACCTACCTGAGCATTGTTTCTGACCATGTCCATCCCTTTATTACCACCATTGTACCCATCCTCTGATGGCTACTTCGAGCAGGATAATGCACCATGTCACAAAGCTCTAATCATTTCAAATTGGTTTCTTAAACATGACAATACACTCACCTAAAGGATTATTAGGAACACCTGTTCAATTTCCCATTAATGCAGTTATCTAATCAACCAATCACATGGCAGGTGCTTCAATGCATTTTGGGGTGTGGTCCTGGTCAAGACAATCTCCTGAACTCCAAACTGAATGTCAGAAAGGGAATGAAAGCTGATTTAAGCAATTTTGAGCGTGGCATGGTTGTTGGTGCCAGACGGGCCGGTCTGAGTATTTCACAATCTGCTCAGTTACTGGGATTTTCACGCACAACCATTTCTAGGGTTTACAAAGACTGGTGTGAAAAGGGAAAAACATCCAGTATGCGGCAGTCCTGCGGGCAAAAATGCCTTGTTGATGCTAGAGGTCAGAGGAGAATGGGCCGACTGATTCAAGCTGATAGAAGAGCAACTTTGACTGAAATAACCACTCGTTACAACCGAGGTATGCAGCAAAGCATTTGTGAGCCGAAAAACGCACAACCTTGAGGCGGATGGGCTACAACAGCAGAAGACCCCACCAGCAGAGGTGGAAAGAGTACTGAAAATTTGTACTCAAGTACAAGTACTGTTACATTGCTGAAATAATACTCAATTACAAGTAAAAGTACTGGTGTCAAAAAAGTACTTAAGTAAAAGTACAAATTACTCTTCTCAAAAACTACTCCGAGTACTAGTTACTTTTTAGCCGGCAATATTTAATGAAGTACCAATATATATTTAATCAAATCATATATCTATATAGAAAATAGCTACATTCAACAAAACACACTTTTACCTTTAATAAATTAGTGTAAATAAATTAGAACACTATAAATTATTGGTCATGATACTGGATCATTTCTAAGTTCAATATGATACCTTGAAAAATATCAATATTCAGTATAATATTCAATACCATGGGGAAAACCTCCGAATACTGCATATTGTCATTTTGATATCTCTTTTGTCAAGGAAATCATTATTTTCAAGCTTCAAAAAGCACAAGACTCACTATAACAGTAATCCATTTTAATGGGGGGAAATCACATCTCGGATGGCCTGAGGGTGTCAACAGCAAATTTTCATTATTGGGTGAACTATCCCTTTAATTTCTAGTTCAAGAGCACAAAGATTCGCGATTGCACGGACACAGTGAGAGCACACACACAATATCTGAGTGAGAGGAGAGGCAGATCATGTGTAGTGTATATTTGAGAATGATCTTCGTTAAACCACACGCTCTCGACATGTGCCATTAAAACACGCCATAGAAACCTGCGGGTATGATTAAAATGATGCGCAATACATTCAGGCTCTGAACTGAGGCGCGCGTCAAACTCTCTGTCAGAGGGGAGAGAGAGCAAGAACTGCAAACAACAAGTATTGGAACCGAGTTAGATATTTCAGTATCGATATGTATCAAAATATAGATATTATTTTTGACAACACTACCATGCAGTTGGTTTCTCCAAACTTTCAGTCCATAAATCACTGTGCGGTTATGATCAGCGCCCCCAGGAGATGCTGTTGCGCTGCAGGTTTTTTCAAATATCAGGCCTTTTATTAGTCCGTTTACGATCGGATCTCTTATTGGCTACCGACATGCCGGTGGTCCAAGGTTTGAATATTGATTCAAATTGTAAGCGTACTCAGTAACGAATTGTGATTTTAAAAGTAACAAAGTAGATTATTTAGCCTAATTTGTACTTGAGTACAAGTAAAATAAAATAAAAACTACTTAATTACAGTAACGTGAGTAGTTGTAATTCGTTACTTCCACCTCTGCTCACCAGGTACCACTCATCTCCACTACAAATAGGAAAAAGAGGCTACAATTTGCACGGGTTCTCCAAAATTGGACAGTTGAAGACTGGAAAAATGTTGCCTGGTCTGATGAGTCTCGATTTCTGTTTAGACATTCAGATGGTAGAATCAGAATTTGGTGTAAACAGAATGAGAACATGGACCCATCATGCCTTGTTACCACTGTGCAGGCTGGTGGTGGTGGTGTAATGGTGTGGGGGATGTTTTCTTGGCACACTTTAGGCCCCTTAGTGGCAATTGGGCATCGTTTAAATGCCACGGCCTACCTGAGCATTGTTTCTGACCATGTCCATCCCTTTATGACCACCATGTACCCATCCTCTGATGGCTACTTACAGCAGGATAATGCACCATGTCACAAAGCTCGAATCATTTCAAATTGGTTTCTTGAACATGACAATGAGTTCACTGTACTAAACTGGCCCAGTCACCAGATCTCAACCCAATAGAGCATCTTTGGGATGTGGTGAAACGGGAGCTTCGTGCCCTGGATGTGCATCCCACAAATCTCCATACACTGCAAAATGCTATCCTATCAATATGGGCCAACATTTCTAAAGAATGCTTTCAGCACCTTGTTGAATCAATGGCACATAGAATTAGGGCAGTTCTGAAGGCGAAAGGGGGTCAAACACAGTATTAATATGGTGTTCCTCTTTTCTTATTGCTCATTTCGGTTAATTTTCCCAACCGACAACCGATGCTCATTAATCGATTATTAACCGTTAACTGATAAGATTATAATATTGAATTGACATCAAATAAAAATACAATTGATGAGTGTCTGTGACCCGTTATTCACGGGTTTATTTTACTGTGCAAACAGCAGCATACACAACAGATCAACAAGAACAGAACCTGGATTCACACATTATCACATTTTCAAATAGGCCTACACTATTTTTTTAAATTAAATAATTACCAAATTAAGATAACAAAACGAAAATACACTGAATTAGTTTGAAGCTTTGAAGAACTGGAATAGTTTTCCTCGTCAAATCAAAATAGCAGGCCTACCTCAATACACAGCTTGACTGGTTTTTATTTTTAAAAAAGTAACAAATCTAAATGATGTGGGTTAGTCTGGAGCACAGCCTGTTGACAGTTAGACCCGCGGCAGCAAGCCTCGTTTATACTTTCGTCTGTCTCAGCAGTGCGAGTCTCCGCTGACTGCGCGCGCGCCCTTGTCTGTTTGAGGAAGTGTTTCGACACGCTCGACCGTTGTGCTGTTCTTTGAAACGACATAGGGTACTCTGAGTAATTGTTCTATAAACCATCAGTACATGACAATGTTTACTTTAGTAAACTTGACCAAAACCACACAACGAAAAGCATTAAGGATTCAGATGGCACTGGTGCCTGGGAATACAGAGATAACAGCTCGCTATAGCGGCCAGCATCGGGAAGAGCCTTTAATTTGCTTTCCACCAGTCAAGAGCTTGTATTTGTATTTAAATACCGCATAGCATATTTTGCAAGTAATTTTGTCGCCCTTTCTGCCGAAATGGTCCCACATGGTAGGCTTCTTTCCCATTGCTTCATTTTGCGAAATATGTCTGCAGAGACGTGTGGTTGCAAGTGTCGATGCGCCCGTGAGTTAACAAATACAGCATATTTTTCTTTAACCATACAGCAAAAAAAAATAAAAAACCTTTAATCCGTTTAACTGATAGTATTAATGGGTCAAAATTCTTACTGTCGGTTAATGGTTAAACGGTCGATATGAGCATCCCTAGTTCCTAATAATCCTTTAGGTGAGTGTATATCGATATAAACAGTATTGCCTCATTTTATATAGTTTATATAAATATATTGATATGTCGTACAAATTTGATATAGGCCTACTGCCCAGCCCTTCTTCACCCTTTACCCGTGTCACGTCACGTCGGTATACATTTTTATTCGGTATTCAGTTAGAGCACTTCTTAACTCATGTGGCCCATTTGACCATAATTGACTGTTCTGTTTTTGACTCTTGACTGCTTGTACTAACTGTGGTGTTCTTCCTCCTGTATTTGTTCATGGCTCTTCTCTTTAGTTCTGTGTGGGAGGTAGAGGGTTTTAGTTCTTACGTAGCCTTCCTTCTCTCTGCTCCTGACAGAAATGGAATAAAGGCAGCCTATTGTGGGTTGAGCTATTACCTGATAACAGGGTGTCATTTTAAAACCATTTTGAAGTAATTTGCCGCTCTTTGTAGTGCCATTGTAGTACCACTTGTGTTCCCACTCAGCCCTCCTTCAGTTTCCCCTTCCACACACCATCCTTCCCTGCTCTCCCGCCAGAAGACAACTCCTTATAACTGATTAAAAAAAGTACTCTATCACATCAATTAGAGCTGAAAAGCTGACTTGGAAGAACTAGATCTAGTTTGTATTTTAAAAAAATCAAAAACCTACTAAGAAATTACTTTTGTTGAGGTTTAATCATGTTGACTTAATGGCCAGCGAAATGAGCATTGTAGAAGCCCAGTCTTAAGATGACAAGAACAGGAACTGCACAACCCATTCAGATAGGTAGGGCCTGGTTTTCTGATGCTGTTAAGCACAAATCTGCATGGCCTAATGGCTGTTGAGGTGTAGACAGTGAAGTTTAACTGGTCCTTAAACACTTTCCCCCAAATTCCTGGCTGATTTTATTTTAATGTGTGGGGTCTTGGTGCCTCTTACAGCTTTGGTGAAATGAGATTTCTTATGTGTAATAAACAGTAGAACAAGTTTTTCCCCCCCGCTGAAATACCCTGCAGTGTTGCTGACATATGACTCTTTGTTGGATCTCTTTAAGTTTAATGAAAAATAACTGTATTTGCCAAGAGATTTTTCAGTTTTTTAAACAAACATTTAAGAGAGTAAGACAAACAAACAAATTTCACCCCCAAGCTTTTTCATGTGGATTTTAAGGGCTGCATTTGATGCTTCCACAAGCCTCTGCTTTCATTAAACGGATATTTGTTTGACGTGTATAGGTTTTATGAAAGCATCTCATTAAAATAGAAAACCACATTTTAAGTCCAATTCTTGTTGGTATACCAGAAGCCCATCAGGCTCTCTGTATGACAAATAAAACTCACTGTTAGTACACCATGATGTTTTCCTAATCTTTCCCTGAGGTAAACTTCCTTGTACCAAACAGATAAATCCTCCCATAATCCGTTGAAATTGCAGTGCGCATCAACACATTCTGACAATTCTATACACGAGTGACCACAAACAGTCTTTTTCTTCCTCACTAAATTGGAGCCCACTGTAGACTCTTTTGGTCAGTTAAAATGTGTCCCACTCCCCAATTCCATGAGCCATTCAGAAACGACACAGTCTTGGAGGGAAGGCATCGTGGCTAATCTCTGGGGCAAATTTATCAGCCACTGATCAGCCCATTGACCTTCGGCACAGTACCCCGGTATTTCAAGGACTGATGTCCCATGAAAAACAGGTTTTTGAAGAATGCCACAGTGATATAGAGACATTTTATGAGGCGGCCCCGTACTTTTATGGCTGGCAATAAAGAAAAGGGAAACTCGGCGGAAAGCTTTTTCTCAGCAAAAACCGGAGGCAGAGAGAGGTAATTATCTGGCTCAACTCTTTTGCTGTTACTTACAATGACTTAAGGGGCCAAGAGAGCTGATAGATAGATATCGCTATACACTGTTTTGAGTCAAAATGACGGGGGGACGTTTTACTTGGGAACAAAGGGAGCCTCATTTCACTGTGGCTGAAAGGATAGCATGTGTCTGAACTTGGAGCCTTGCACACTGGGACGTGGAGTTAATCTCATTTCGGCCTCGTATTCTCCTCTCTCCCCTTCCCTTTTCTTCTTAGCGTGTTTGCTGGTCTCCTGAGGACTACTGGTGTTATGGCTGATTGTTTGGAGCTGTTTGTGTCCTCTCAGTCAGATGCATACTTCTCATATATGTTTCTGATGATCAGCTCTTTAATGTTGGAGAGAAGTTATATATCACAGTAGTCATAGCGCTCTTGATGTGATTTAGCATGGGAGGCATTTTATCTCAAGCTTGTTAAAGAGGACTGCTGTTGTGCTGTTGTTGTTGCTGTGTTCAGATGTTCTAAACCTGATTTGAGCAGATGCACTTAGCCTGTAGCTTTTACGGCATTTTCACTTGAAATATATTTTCTTTCTTTTGATAGAATGTGTGTGTGTGTGTGTGTGTGTGTGTGTGTGTGTGTGTGTGTGTGTGTGTGTGTGTGTGTGTGTGTGTGTGTGTGTGTGTGTGTGTGTGTGTGTGTGTGTGTGTGCAGAAAAACAAATTTGCACTTTAATATAAACTGGAAGATATTTTGAAAAATATGTTAATTTGTTTCTCAGTTGGGTCCAATGTTGTTTTGGACTTTTATTGTATAGAGTCCAAGTCAATAGCTATGTTTTACATCCACCTATTTTTCTGTTCATTTTGGTATATATTGCATAAAAAACACTGGATGGAAATGCCAAGAGGTGCATCAATTCTAAAAATTAACGCAAGAAAACATGACAACTTTTTTTGCTTTTCATTCATTTGATGTAGGACAAAAGAGCCAAAGTTGCTTCCCTGATTGCACTTCCATTTTTATTAGATATTTTGTGCCAGTTTCCTAGGAAGTGATGATTTTGTTCTCTTGAACACATGAGATGAAAATGCTGCTTTTTCACAAATGTTTTATACAATACTCCAATTTTGTGCGCAAGTTCAATTTGTAACTTTGGATGGACACATGGCTTTCGTCATGGCTTTAGTCAAATAGATTAAAAAATGTTTTATTTGTCTGTCATTTGTCTGACTAAACACTATGGTACTTGTGGGCATTGGAACTGGGGAAATAGCCAACTACAGAACTGCATACAGTATTTATTAATATAGATTTCCAATTGAACACTCATGCAATTCACTGCAATCCAACCCCTCCTTAGCGAACAGGTTCCTCTGCATCCTTTTTTTAAATATACTTGACAAAAGTTTTTCTTCAAACTAAATACGATGTGTCATGCTTGTGTATACAATTTGCAGTATCATTTGGTTACTGCTTGTGTGACCCAGAATTGTGAACCTTACGAAAAGAAGTTCATTCAAGCGTGCTATTAATATACTTTGTTTAAACAAAAAAATACTACTAGTATTAAAATAGTAAACTGCTATTGTACTTAAATTTCACGTCTAGTACAGATGTCGTACAAATGAGAAGTGTAGTTGTGAACTAGTTGTGCACTTAAAGTTGACTACTGTTACACTTAAAATACGCTTAAAGGTGCACTATGTAGGATTTTTGCAGTAAAATATCCAAAAACCACTAGGCCAGTGTTATATATTTTGTTCAGTTGAGTACTTAAAATATCCCAAATGTTTCCAACTATTTGTAAATTGTGAGAAAATTGCTATTTTAACCAAGGAACCGGGACGGGTGTGAGGGAGTCACCTGTCAATTGCCTCATATCTGCGTAACCCACGGTTTTATTTGGCAGAAATGCTTTACTCTTACTGCAGTGTGCAACAAGTGTCACAGCAGCCGCCGAGCGAATGCACAAAGTAACATCATAACATCATTTTCCACACACTCAAATGTATCTTATATGATAAACAGAGCTGCGTTACCTCATACTCGTGACTGGAAAAGTGGAAATGGCACCGGCGACTGTGTAAAAGTCATAATAACCGTCATAATAAAAGTCCCACTATCACTCTCCATGATAAAACGATCCTGTAAATATGGTTGACTTAATAATCAATGTACACTATTCTGTACTGTTTACCAAAACTTGCAGCAAACATCTGTATAGTGAAACTTGTGTATCCGCTTAAGCCATTCAAATGCATTGACACAGCGCTAGAAGTATTGAGCGCGCCGCCGGGAGATTAGAGCATGCGCAACTCCGGTTTTCAACGCCTCTGGCTTTAACATTATGCCACATTAGTGCCAAAACGCTATTTATTGTTTGAAAAATGTAAAAGCTAAGCTTTGTTTAATATCAAAAGCAGGTTTGGCAATTTGGCGTGAGATTAAGTTGGGCAGAGTGAGAGCATGACTTGCTTCATGTTGCTTCTAGCATGCGACACACGTGAAACTGACGAATGATGTAGGTTCTGCTGCGAAAAAAAAAAAAAAACCTGGATCTGCCTTTGGATCTGTTAATTATTCCGATCCCCGATCCAGCTATTTTGTCAGTATCGCGGCCGATATCTGATCCTAATATCGGATCGGTGCACCCCTACTTTTATATACTAAATTGGGCAAATTTATAGCTTGGATGCCAGCCAACATTTTTGCTCGGGCAGTTCGGTCTGGACTCGATCCATAGAGGAGTAATTATGCCAAAACAGAAACTGTTCGGACCAATGAAATTGTCAGGGCGGGTTTTAGACGATGATGGACAGATGATAAACAGTAACTTAATCATCCACGTCATCGAAGGCGCTTGGGTTGAATTTGCTCTTATCCTAAACGGAGAACTTTCGTACATGCATTCACCTTCACTATTTCTCTCAGAAATGATGATCGTGTTGGTATACTCTGTGTATCCTTAAATGGCGTTTGGGGGGTAAAATGTGTTATTTTGGCAAGGTTGCCTGATCATTTTCGACCTGTAGACATGGAGAACAACCTGCGGGAAAAACACAGACTTGGCAACACAGTACAGTTGAGTTCTGTTGACATTTGACAACTAACATTATGCGTTGCTCTGTTGCTCTGATTGGTTGTAGGTCTATCCAATTGAGGTCTTTCCTGGTTATGTTGAAACACGCCCCATAATCAAAGCCCAATGGAGCGGCATCAGACTCATATTCTGACTAGAATTGAGTATGACCACGTCAGGCTAGCAAATTTAGTCCCAAGCAGTATTAAATAGTATACTTATAAGTTTACTACTAGTCAGGGACGTGCACAGGTATTTTGGGGTGGCAGTTGCTCTGACCTAAAAAAAGGGCACCCCAAAAAAAGAAAAACAAACTCACGGGCTATATGAAGGACTGAGAATAACAGGGTCTTTATTAAACTATATATACGCAAAGAAGTAAACCTATAGTGTGGTTCAAAAACACTATAGTATTTAATAGAGTAAATTTACTGTAATTTTACCATAATATAATATACTATAGTATTTTTTCATGTGGGATGCATTACTTCCATCATTCATTCTTCTTGCTAAAACGAAATGTGAGAAAATCAGCAGACATGTAGCTTAGTTTGCCTAATGCCTACCAAAAAAAAAATAGTAGCCTAGGCTGCTTGTCTGCAAGCTATCTGTCTGATTATTTAGGCTAAACGTGGCCAACTCATCCTGGATTTATTGAAGATTTTAATTCATTTCATAAAACTTGATGATGATTTGTTATCAATCTCCTTCTAGTGCCATGCAGGCTCAGCTCAGGTGCCGGTCGCGTGAACCGCTGCAGCCATGTAAACAGAGTTTGCCCCCACTGACATTCCCTTTCGAACGGGTGCCCGAATATGGAAGTGAATGAGGCTTTGCAAATTATTATTTTTTTTATCTAGGCCTACGTGAAATTCTGCATATATTGAACGTTTTTTTTATTTATTTTTTTCCACCTCGGAAAGGGCAACGTGAGTCGAGAAGGGCATATGGGCACCTGAGCAACCCCCCTGTGCACGTCCCTGCTACTAGTCAATTGATATTAGTATACTTGCTACATAAAGTATACTTAAAATATACTTAAACATCACTTAGGTATACTTCATAATGAACTTGAAGTATACTTATTTTTTGTAAGTGAAAAACTTTGAGAGCCCTGAGCCTGGAGCTCGGTCGAGAGATTTGATGCACATTTGGTGACTATCTATTGTTTTGTCAGGTCATACTGCTACACATTGAAAAAAGTAGCTTCTTATAAGAAAAGCAGCACTATTATGAAAGTGTAGTTACTTTTGTGCACATGTACTAGTTACTGCCAACACTGGATTCATTTAGTATGGATTGAACTTGGCTGTCATGCTGATCATGATTAAAGCATTTTCTATTGGACACTCCAAAACCCATGTGGTTTCTTCATCGAGATCAAAAAATGTTCAATGCAATTAAATGCCATCTTGCTATGCATAAATTCAGAGTTGTGGTTTTATTGGCGCTAAATATCCACAGAGCATTCTGAATGCATCCAAAGCCCTGTCATCAGTTAAAACAGCAACAGTGTCGTTTCAGAAATTCAGTGTCTCTGCCACACACTCATGCATTTGGAGTCTGGCCAACACGGTGGTGAGCTTTCATTATACAAGTGTTTTTATTTATTTATATATTTTGAATTGAACAGCATGTCTGATTAATTTGTTTCCAGATTTCCGTGCAATGGCTTTTAGCTTTGAAACCTCATGAAATCTAAATTGGGGTTCTGTAGCTATTAGTCCATATGTGATAGCTTTGAGGCCATCTCTGTGTTAACGTACTCATAAAAAATATCGATTTTTGGTGGATTTCTTCTACATCCCCGCAGAATTCTGGGTTCTAGGAAACAAAAATTTTTAGGTAATATAAAATGTTTGGTTATCCTTTTGTAACAGCGGTAAGAAAGCAGTTGAATCAGTTAGTGATATAAACAGTGATATTTTATATTGTCAGTTGTCTTTTGTAATTTATATACGTTTTTTTATTTAGCTTTAAGTTATTTTTGTTGGTTGTAGTAATTTTAGTACTTTTTTTGTGGCGTTGGTTCCTGAAGTAGTTTTTTCCATAAATCTTTTCCATAGGATCTTCGTTAAAAAGTGATAAATTATGAACCAAACTAAACCGCTACGAGGTAAATCACAACATTACAAACTTTGACTGTGTCTGAAATTGGCCCCTATACGCTTAAATAGGGCACTATTTGAGGGGACATCCATTTGTAGTGGTGTCTGAAACCCTAGTGGATGTTATCGAGTGCACATGTTCAATCATGCAATGCTCCGCAATAACGGGAGTAAAACCGATGTACGCGCAACGGCTAGAAAATCCAGTTCCCTTTCGAGGGAACTCCCACTGCGTCGGAACGACGATTTGGGGATGCTCCCTAAGCATCAGCGAATCTGAAGTCTGAATAAACACTAGTCCAATCCGATTGGCCGTGCGTGATGACGTCATCGTGGACGGCATACCCGAAGTATAAAAGGAGCCGGCGTAATGGCGGCAGTTATTGCTCTTCAGCATAGCGCTCTCTGTCAAAATTGTCTGTCTATTTACTGTTGTTTGTCCAGTTGTGCAAGTGTGTGAAAGAAGTAGGCGAGAGAAAGCAAGAGAGTTTAAGCAGTGTGTGCATCCGTGTCCACGCTACATTTCGGGCTCGGATGCACACCTGCTTTGTGTGCAAGGCCTGGGTGTTCAGCATGCTCGGGCGGCTCTCGAGGGAGCCGCTTGTGAGCGTTGTGAGCTGACACTCAGGCTGCTCCGCTCTCGGCTGGCCGTGTTCGATGAGGCCGGCCAGCCTCGTGAGCCCGTGGATCGGTCCCGCATTCGCCGAGGCGGTGCGGCGAGGCCGGTCATGGGGCTCATGGATGGACATGTCAGCGAGACTTGGGACTGCTGAGGCATCTTCCCAGTCTTTGTCTGTCAGTTCAGATGTTCTCCTTCCCGTGTGGAAGCCGCGATGCGGCTTCTTCCCCGGTGGAGGACCCGATGCTTGAACGGTCTGATTCTGGGAATTAGGACGTGCTCAGCATCGGGGCAGTCGAAGTTATAACGAGAGCTCGCCACTTCTTATATGCAAGACTCAATCTCACGATTGCCGAGGCAGCGTGCAGGTATGGGTCTGCTATTAAGGTGAACACAGCGATCGGTGTGCATGGAATACTGGTTGACGATAAAACAGTATTGCCTGATGATTAGGGCTGCATTTAAGTCTGAGGATTTAAATGAAAATATTATTCGACTCTAAGGAGTTAGATATTCAGCCTGTCATTCAGACCATGTTTCACCGTGATACTGTTTGACTTTTTCTCGGCGATGAAAGCCAATTGTACTATGATCGGAGTTGAACCACGTTGCTGAGGCAACGTGTGGTTTATGAGTCCGTATAAATACAATAAAACAGTGTCGTCTGAGGATTATGGCTACATTTAATTCTGAGGAATTAAATAAAATATGATCTGACTTTGAGGAGTTAGATATTCAGCCTATCATTCAGACCATGTTTCACCTTATTGTGGCTGTATTTAATTCCAAGGAATTAAATTAAAATATTATCTGACTTTGAGGAGTTAGATGTATTTTTATTCAGCCTATCATTCAGACCAGGTGACTTGTCTGGATATTCATCTAGGTGGAGCCCTCCTGAAGTTGATGTCGTTCTCGCCGCCTTGTGGCCTGCGGGACACATCAGTTTTAGGCAATTGCTATTCCCAGTGTCCGCCCTAGCGTGCGGCCCTGTAGAGCTGCTCCCTTAGATGAGGCTCCCGCGAAGGGGCAACTAAGGTTGCTTCTTCCGTGGCGCTCAGGGGATATCGATGTGGTAATCCCGCCGTTTATGACGCTTCGGGCCACATCGATTTCCCGCGAACGCACGCTGCTCCAGCCGCCTCTGAAAAGACCTGCGGCTGGGCAGCTCGCGCGTCCGCACACAGAGGTTCGTTCCCAACTACTCCCTGCCGGTCAGCCACTTCAGGGGGTTGGGGACGAGGCTCGTGTAACACCCGACGCCCCCTCTCCCGGGTCGGAGCGATCGAGGTCGCCTCCTGTGGAGTTTTCGGGAATCGATGCTGTGCTCCCGCCATCTAGTATGCTTCGGGCCACATCGTTTCCCCGTGCACGTGTGCTGCACCAGCCGCCTCTAGCAAGACTTGTGGCGGTCCAGCGAACGCGTACGCACACCGAAAAACTTCCTCGATTTCGCCCTGCCGGTTAGCCGCTTCAGGGGTCGGGAGGAGGCTCTGTTGACACCGAGGCCGGCCTCGAGAGGCTGGTTCCTTAGCAGATTATCTTGGCGCAGGGTTATGCCTCCGGATATATCTGCAGGTTCGGGTAATGGAACAGGAAGTTCACTCCCCGTTGGTAAGGAGGCCACAGAATGTGCTCCTCCGCCAGACAGGGAGTCCGGGTTTTACAGCCGGCACTTTATAGTTCCTAAGAAGGATGGCGAGTTGCGTCCAACTTTAGATCTGAGGTACTTGAATCGTTCTCTGGGGAGATTCAGATTCAAGATGCTTACAGTTCCTCCGTTGTGATTCAGATCCAGTCTGAGGACTGGTCTGTCACGACGGGTCTAAAGAGGACGCATGCTTCCCTGTATCCATCCTTCTGTGTCACAGGAAGTTCCTGAGGTTCGCTTTTGGGGGCAAAGCGTACCAATATCGGGTTCTTCTATACGGCCTAGCCCTTCCCCTCGCAAAGTAAGTGGTAGCAGCAGTTCGGCATTGAGGTGTCGTCCTTGGGTGCTCTCACTGCTTGGGGTTGAGACTCTACACGCAGTAGCGTGTTGCGCCTTCCCAGAGAACTGTGTTCCTGGGAGTTGTATGGGATTCTCTACGTTGTGGGCACAATTGTCTCCCGCACGTATCGAGTCCATACGGGTGGTGGTCTCTAAAATGAAGCTAGGCCACAGCATCACTGTGAAGCAGTTTTAAGGACTGCTGGGACTCATTGCGTCCAACAGAATATCTTTTGGCCTGCTGCACGAGACCCTTACAGTGGTGGCTGGAAATCAGGGGGTTTTCCTCGAGGGGAAAACCGTTCTGTATGATCAGGGTAACGCGCAGATGCCTTCGTTCCCTAGTCATATGGAAGAAACCTTGGTTTCTGTCCCAGGGGCCAGTGTTGGGAGCATCACGTTGCCGGAAGACCGTTTCAACGGATGCCTCCCTCACTGGCTGGGACGTGGTCATGGCAGCCGCTTTGCGAGAGGTCTGTGGGAGACCCGGCATTTTTCCTGGCACATTTACTGCCTGGAAATGCTGGTGGTCTACAAAGCTCTGAGGGGCTTTTTCCCAGACCTCCGCGACCACCATGTCCTGATACAGAAGTAAACCAGGTGACTTTCCTTGAGGGGAAATCCATTCTGTATAATCAGGGTAACGCGCAGTGGCCTTCGTTCCCTAGTCATATGGAAGGAACCTTGGTTTCTGTCCCAGGGGCCAGTGTTGGGAGCGTCCTGTTGCCGGAGATCCGTTTCAACAGGACGCCTCCCTCACTGGTTGGAAGCGGTCATGGACGGCCGCTTTGCGAGGGGCCTATGGGAGGGCCGTCATTCCTCCTGGCATATAATTTGCCTGGAGATGCTGGCGGTCTACAAAGCTCTCAGGAGCTTTTTCCCGGACCTCCGTGGCCAACATGTCCTGGTGCAGACAGACAATACGTCTGTCGTAGCATACCTCAATCATCAGGGAGGGTTCAGGTCGCGCCCTCTGTGCAGACTGGCATCTAATCCTCCGGTGGTCCCAAGGGAAACTGTTGTCCATCAGGGCAATGTATGTCCCGGGGGTCCAAAATCAGGGAGCAGACATCCTGTCGAGGCAGGGGCTGAGGCCCGGGGAGTGGCGACTCCACCCAGATGTGGTGGAGGCCATGCAAGAGGTTCGCCCAGTGGAAGTGGACCTATTTGCGTCTCGAGAGACGTCCCACGGTCCACTGTGGTTCTCCCTCACGCATCCAGCCCCGCTGGGGTTGGATGCCAGGGTTCAGACGCGGCCGAGGTTGCGTCTGTACGCATTTCCCCCGATTGCTCTGCTCCCGGGAGTCCTGGAGAGGGTCCGTCGACAAGGGGTCAGCCTACTTCTGGTAGCACCCCGTTGGCCAACTCGAGTATGGTTCTCGGATATCATAGCTCTGCTGGCAGGTCATCCGTGGCAGATTCCTCTGAGGAGGGATCTCCTGTCTCAGGCGGCGGGCACAATATTTTACCCCCGGCCCGAGATTTGGAACCTTTGGGTCTGGCCCCTGAGGGGGCCAGGTACCTAGAGGCTGGCCTGTCGGCAGAGGTGGTAGAGACGTTACTCAGTTCCAGGGCTCCGTCTACAAGGAGACTGTACAGCCTCAAATGGAATGTATTTTCCACTTGGTGCAGAGAGCGTGAGGTGGACCCAGTTAACTGCCCGGTGGCTTCAGTGCTGGAGTTCCTCCAAGATCGCTTCTCTGCGGGTCTAACCCCGTCCACACCCAAGGTGTACGTGGCTGCCATTGCGGCTTTCCACACTCCTACGGGTGATGGGCCTTTGGGTAGGCACCAGTTGGTTGTACAGTTCCTCCGTGGGGTTCGGAGGATGAGGCCTGTGGCTCAATCCAGAGTTCCAACTTGGGATCTGGCAGTGGTTCTCGGAGGGCTGGCTGAGGCCCCCTTCGAGCCATTGGAGTCGGCTGAGCCAAAGAACCTGACCCTTAAGGTGGCTTTTCTCCTCGCTATTACCTCTCTCAGGAGAGTGGGTGATCTCCAGGCCTTGGCGGTAACGCCAACTTGCCTGGAGTTTGCCCCGGGTGGAGTAAAGCCATCTTACACCTAAGCCAGGCTAGGGTCCCATCAAGGGTGGTCAGGTCTTTGGTTCTGCAGGCATTCCATCCTCCGCCTCACGTGACGGCGGAAGAAGGGAAACTTCACCTGCTCTGCCCGGTTAGGGCCCTTAGAGTGTATTTGGCGAAGTCGGCACAGTGGAGGAGATCTCAACAACTGTTGGTGTGTTTCGCTCACCCAAGAAAGGGTTGCCTGCGTCTACTCAGACAATCAGTAACTGGATTGCCCAGGCGATAACCATGGCCTATCAGGTGCGCAGTTTGCCTTCACCTATGGCCGTGAGGGCACATTCCACCAGAGGCATGGCCTCTTCGGTGGCCCTCCTTTCTGGGGTCCCCTTGCAGGATATCTGCGAGGCGGCTGGGTGGGCTACCTCACACACCTTCATCAGGTTTTATAGCCTGCATCTCCCTACGACGCCTGGCGCTAGGGTGCTCCAGTCCTAGTTGTGCCTGGTCTCGGCTTCACACTAGGGCAGGCGCTACCCTCGGTGTGGCCTAGTGGGTACTGTTTCCCCAAATCGTCGTTCGGCGCGGTGGGAGTTCCTCGAAGGGAACGGCTCGGGTTATGTATATAACCCTTGTTCCCTGAGAAAGGGAACGAGCACTGCGTCGCGTCGCCACACCTCGGCACGCCTGGAGCGCATGCTTCAGAGCAATAGCTGCCGCCATTACGCGCCGGCTCCCCTTTTATACTTCCGGGTATGCCGTCACGATGACGTCATCACGCACGGCCAATCGGATTGGACTAGTGTTTATTCAGACTTCAGATTCGCTGATGCTTAGGGAGCATCCCCAAATCGTCGTTCCGACGCAGTGCTCGTTCCCTTTCTCAGGGAACAAGGGTTATATACATAACCCGAGCCGTTTTTTAGAATGTTGTTTTTTGTTGTTTTTTTTTTATAAAAGGCAAGATGTACAAGAATGTGTACTTAATGGCTTTAATAAAGGGAAAAAAATACAATCCCATTGGGAATGACAATCAAATTAAAAATGCCAGAAACATGAACAATTTAGTAAAATAAAGTATTTTGAGAGACTGTATTTGTAGTGTTTCACAGAGCAAGCAGGCTGAAAGTCTTTTGGCATGATTTGTTTGTTTTTATGATTGTGAGGTCAAGCCTTTTGATGGCTTCAGCAAAAGCATATACCTTCGATTGACAACCTGAGAGATCTCAGTAGGTCTGTCTTTAATTGAATTTGATCATGAAATTAATGGAATTTTTACTTCCCAATTTTTTTCTATTGCACTCTGTAAGAATTTCTTTGGAGTCCAAAGGCGACATAATTCTGCAGGAGACTGACTCTTGCATGACAGCTGCCTTTGAGATGAATGGGAATACTAATTGTCACCTACTATAACTGATATTAAGTTTCAAATCATGATTTTGCTCATCTGTAAACTAGACTAACAAGCTCTTCAATACGTTCCACCGTCTGTTTCAATAAGAAATATCTCAGGAAGGACAATTGCAGTCATCAAGCCATTACAAAGGGTCTGTATATTTTTGAACAGCTGTTCCCAGTTGGCATAAATAGTAAAATCTTCTCTAAAAAATATGCTGTTTTATAGCTAGGGCTGAATTGAATTGTGTTGGGAACAATGTTTATATACGAGTTATGTTTACCACCTCCGCACTCATTCACACTTATTCATTTTATTTATTTAGCCGCTTCCTTTAGTGAATCTTCTTCAGTTTGTAATGTTTGCTCTTGACTTCAGCCGAACAAAAAGCCTTGAAACACCACCATAACACCAGTGCAGCCAGCCTATTGCCATTGGCCAAATTGGTCATATCAAGGGATTGTTTCCCTAACACCACCATAGGTTGAATGATAGCCAAATATGCAAATATAAAAGAAGCTCATATATTTTCATGCTGGTTTGCAGTTGTCATTTTTTTTTATTGTTGAAGGCTTTGGATTCTAATAATCTGATCCATCTCTCATATTTTCATTTGACTTCCTCCCCCCAGCCTCTGTTCTCACTTATTTTTTCATTTGTCTAGGAGATGTGATCCCCGGAGGTATGACTCTAAATGAGAGCGTACCTGCATATCATTACATCATTCTCCAAGTTGTCCTGTATGACACAGGGCCTGCTTCCCTTTTAAGCACCCTCTCCCATCATTCATGGTGCTAGGCTCAGCATCTGACTGAATCCGTTAGTCAAGGGCTAGAGAATCGAGCTGAGATTGCAAACGCTAGTGATTGGGAGAGAGTTTGAATGGATAAAAATCTCAACAAACCAATCCTCAAAGCCAAGTCCAGCCCTCCGAGAGTGCAATAGCAGCCAATGTGGTTAGTATAACAGGTCCTGGAAGGTGCTCAAATCAGCAGATTTTTCTTCTTCTTCCCTCCTGCCATGGCCAAATCCAGTTAGCCATCAGACTTCCCGAGTCAATTTACTTTTTCCAGCACTGACTGCAGCACATACTAGCTCAACAAGCAATAGATAGCAGTAATGTAATCTTAAAAAGCCCAATCTGGACACAAATGTGTCTTACTCTCTGTGCTTATGCTTTTTGGCCTCTTAGGTTTGTTTAGATGTCTCATTGGAGGCACAAGTTCCCTGCAAGCCTTAGTGCGCAAGTGACTTTGAAAAGATTGTGGAAGATATTTTCTGCAACCAGGCATGACTAATGCAGATCAAGAGTTTCCTGCCATTAGTGGGTCTCTAATTTTTTTTAATTATCATTATTGAAAATGGTAATGTTTAATGCATCATGTTTGAATTGGGAAAAGGGGAAAGATAGATTGATAGAATCTCCCAATAGCAATAGAGATCTTCAGTTTGTAGTCCTACAGTGAAAACAAGAAGTTACTTAAAGGGTTAGTTCATCCAAAAATGAAAATTCTGTCATTAATTACTTACCCTCATGTTGTTTGACAAGACCTTTGTTCATCTTCGGAACACAAATGAAGATATTTTTGTTGAAATCCGATGGCTCAGAAAGGCCTCCATTGGCAGCAATGACATTTCCTCTCTCAAGACCCATAAAAGATACTAAACTTTTTAATCAAATGTAGAATTTGCATTTGTTTTCTTGTTTTCTGTACTATTTACTTCACTACAGAATCATTTTAATTTAATCATTTACCAGTGTAATACTTTGAAGAAAAAATGTTAAAAAATAGTTGCAGTTTTTGATTTATGAGCAAAATAAGATCTTCAGGAGACTTTCACATTTTCTAAACAACCAGGGTTTGATTTGTAAGATTTTTTAAAAGAAATTAATACTATTATTCAGCTTAAAATTGATGCATAAAATGGACAAAAGTGTAAATATTTAAATTTTTACAAAAAATTATATTCCTAATAAATGCTTTTTTTCTCTATTCCTCAAAGAGTCCTGAAAAAATGTTATCACAGTTTCCACAAAAAAATATTAAGGGGTTAGTTCACCCAAAACTTTAAATTCTGTCATTTATTATTATAATTATTACTGACTTCCTTACTTACTGCCCATTATTCCTCTGGCATGTAGGGCAGGAACAAATGTTCTCCACTCTGGTCGATTCTGTGCTTTTTTCTGGACTTGTCCCCATGTCAGGTTCATAGATTTCATTTCTTCCTCTACTGTGCGATGCCAGGTGATCTTGGGTCGTCTTCTCTTTCTTCTACCTTCGGGTGTCCAATGAAGGGCTACTCTTGGGATACTGTCTTGCTCTCTTCTTAGTGGTCTCAAACTCAATTCCTGGAGGGCCACTGCTCTGCACAGTTTTGCTCCAACCCTAATCAAACACACCTGATCCAGCTAATCAAGGTCTTCAGGATTACTTGAAACATCCAATCAGGTGTGAGTTGAAGCTGGTTGGAGCTAAACTGTGCAGAGCTGTGGCCCTCCAGGAATTAAGTTTGAGACCACTGTCTTAAAACATGCCCAACCCAGTTCCAGCGGCACTTTGTTATGATGCTATCAATGCTGTCTTGTTAACATCTTGTTAATAGATCGCCATTTGATATCTTGCTTGGCCAAAAAATCCAACAGATTCTTCTCAGACTCCTTGTGTGGAAGACTGATCATTTGCATATGTAATTTGCTGTTATTCTCCAGAATTCTGCGTTGTACATTAGGGTGGATAGAACGCAGCTCTGATATAATTTGAGTTTTGTCTTGTTTCTATACTGCTATACTATATTATAATTATATAATATATTACTTCATAACAGTAAGGTTTAACCACTCTAATGGATCTATTTTAACATGCCTTTACTACCTTTCTGGACCTTTAAAGTGTTGATTAAATAGCTGTCTATGAAGGGTTAGAGAGCTCTCGGATTTCATCAAAATATCTTCATTTGTGTTCTGAAGATGAACAAAGGTCTTATGGGTTTGGAATGACATGAGGGTGAGGAATTAATGACGGAAATTTCATTTTTGGGTGAACTAACTCTTAAAGCAACACAACTTGTTTGATAATAATACTAAATGTTACTTGAGCAACAAATAAGCATATTAAAATGATTTCTGAAGAAATATGTGTCATAAAAATAGGAAACAGATATTTTTGGTGACCATAAGAGACTTTTTTTTCAAAAACATACCATATGTTATACACATCCATATCTTACTAATCTCAAAGTTAGTCTGAATCACTTCAACTGTAAATTTTGAAATGGTTTTGTTCATTAAAATTAATTTAATTATTAAAAAAAGGATGTGAGTTTGTGTAATATATTTTGTAGAGCATGAAAGTATCTTCAAGTAATGTTAGACCTTGTTTTACTCATAAATCTAAAAACCCCAAAACCTAATTGAAATTCCCAATGGGAATGCTGACCCAAAGTGAATCAGCCTTCCAGACAGGCCTACTAAACGACGTCATGACTGAACAGATATATTATTTTTGGAGCTAAATTGAGGCCGAACTAGCAGTTGCACTGATGTCAACAGAAAAATTATGGGTTCATTTACTAAAATGTCAAGTATCTTTAAAGTGGTGGGTGCAATTTTGCCTAGTTCTAAAATAAAATAAAATTATCTTGAACCTTCAGGATGACAAGGAAAGATTTTCTATTTAAATACGTGACAGGCTAATTTTTTTTTTTACTATATATGTCTGTCAGTGGCATCCTCTCCGTAGGCTTAATTTTCCCCTCTGCTCGTTTCACAACTCCCAACATTTGAAATCAGCTTAATTTTCTCCCCTTTGCTCGACAGACTCGTCTCCGATAAGGCTTACATGCTGAAATTTCGCTTCACAATACTGATGCAATCAGTACGTGTGCTCGATGCCCAGATAGCTGGTGTCTTTTCTTTCTTCCTCCCTGTCTCTGTCTTGTTCTATCTCTCAGCGTGTAATTATGTGCAGCGTTGGTTTCTAAAATGTAATCTGGTACAGACTGCTAATTGCATGACTAAAATTGTTATCTTTTAGACTAAAGCAATAATCCACCAGTGGCAGTGGTTTGACCATGGGTAAGTGGTGTTAGTCTAATTCACTTGCTATTTTCAACTGATTTGAGTTTTTTCTGGGGGTTTTATTTTTGTTTATTTGGTATAAAAATGGTATATAAATTGAATATCAGCTACTTATTGCATTTTATATGCCATAACATAAAAATAATTTTCAACTTAGACCTACTGGTATATGCCCAAATTTTAATTTCAATTTTCTCCCCTGTTTTATTTAAGTTGTTTCTGCATGGTCAAATGAGGAATGAGGTCGCTCCATACCCTTTCCAAACCCTTGGCCTAGCTTGATCTTAGTTAGGGTTGTAAATAAGGTTACGTTTTTTTGTTTGTTTGTTTTTTTCAGTGCCCAACCGTAATACTGTCGCACTGTGATATTGTGTCTTGGACCTCCATAATTACCCAGTCATAACACCTCATTTTTCAACTGGACTAAGATATTATTTGGCTTATTGATTGTCTTTCTATTAGGTGGCTACAATTGAAAGATGTGTACAGTCGTCCTACTTGCCTTTAAGTGTTTAACCCCAGACACTGAACGCTACCTACACATTTAATGTATGCAGTGTGGGCACTCTGAATAATTACCATTATTAATGTTATCTATCAGCTCAGCATTTGGCCACTATCCTGTAAAACTCCTACTTCACTTACAGTAGGATTATACAAGTTTTTTCATTGGCAGCTGAGATAATGGCCTGAGGGCAATTCAATTACAATGCCTCAAAACCTTTCTATGTTAACTTTCCCTGAAGGCTAGAATCTGAAGTTGGGACAGTTTTCTACGCTAGAGCATATCCTAAATTAGTTAACAGCTCCCGAATTGCCCCTTACCATGCACTTATGTGCAGTTGTCAGCATGTATTTCAGTTACTTGTTCAGAGTCTCATCTAAGCCATCTAACTCTCTCTAAATTGATATGGAAAATCTAGTAAGTGGTAAAGATTGACGGTAAAAGTGGCCATCAAGAAATGGGAAAAAAAGGTTTTCCGGTGTATACAGGTCCTTCTCAAAAAATTAGCATCTTGTGATAAAAGTTCATTATTTTCCATAATGTAATGATAAAAATTAAACTTTCATATATTTTAGATTCATTGCACACCAACTGAAATATTTTAAATACAGGTCTTTTATTGTTTTAATACTGATGATTTTGGCATACAGCTCATGAAAACCCCAAATTCCTATCTCAAAAAATTTGCATATTTCATCCGACCAATAAAAGAAAAGTGTTTTTAATACAAAAAAGTCAACCTTCAAATAATTATGTTCAGTTATGCACTCAATACTTGGTCGGGAATCCTTTTGCAGAAATGACTGCTTCAATGCGGCGTGGCATGGAGGCAATCAGCCTGTGGCACTGCTGAGGTGTTATGAGGCCCAGGATGCTTCGATAGCGGCCTTAAGCTCATCCAGAGTGTTGGGTCTTGCGTCTCTTAACTTTCTCTTCACAATATCCCACAGATTCTCTATGGGGTTCAGGTCAGGAGAGTTGGCAGGCCAATTGAGCACAGTAATACCATGGTCAGTAAACCATTTACCAGTGGTTTTGGCACTGTGAGCAGGTGCCAGATCGTGCTGAAAAACGAAATCTTCATCTCCAAAAAGCTTTTCAGCAGATGGAAGCATGAAGTGCTCCAAAATCTCCTGATAGCTAGCTGCATTGACCCTGCCCTTGATAAAACACAGTGGACCAACACCAGCAGCTGACATGGCACCCCAGACCATCACTGACTGTGGGTACTTGACACTGGACTTCAGGCATTTTGGCATTTCCTTCTCCCCAGTCTTCCTCCAGATTCTGGCACCTTGATTTCCGAATGACATGCAAAATTTGAGCGACAGTGCAGTGCTGCTTTTCTGTAGCCCAGGTCAGGCGCTTCGGCCGCTGTTTCTGGTTCAAAAGTGGCTTGACCTGGGGAATGCGGTACCTGTAGCCAATTTCCTGCACACGCCTGTGCACGGTGGCTCTGGATGTTTCTACTCCAGACTCAGTCGACTGCTTCTGCAGGTCCCCCAAGGTCTGGAATCGGTCCTTCTCCACAATCTTCCTCAGGGTCCGCTCATCTCTTCTCGTTGTGCAGCGTTTTTTGCCACACTTTTTCCTTCCCACAGACTTCCCACTGAGGTGCCTTGATACAGCACTCTGGGAACAGCCTATTCGTTCAGAAATGTCTTTCTGTGTCTTACCCTCTCGCTTGAGGGTGTCAATGATGGCCTTCTGGACAGCAGTCAGGTCGGCAGTCTTACCCATGATTGCGGTTTTGAGTAATGAACCAGGCTGGGAGTTTTTAAAAGCCTCAGGAATCTTTTGCAGGTGTTTAGAGTTAATTAGTTAATTCAGATGATTAGGTTAATAGCTCGTTTAGAGAACCTTTTTATGATATGCTAATTTTTTGAGATAAAACAATAAAAGACCTGAAATATTTCAGTTTGTGTGCAATGAATCTAAAATATATGAAAGTTTAATTTTTATCATTACATTATGGAAAATAATGAACTTTTATCACAACATGCTAATTTTTTGAGAAGGACCTGTATTTGAGTGTGACTTTAGAGTTCTGTTTTTGATTCTTGTATCTTCTGCTAACCAGAGTCTGCTTTATGAAGAATAATGCAACCATAAAGAAAACGGCTCGGGTTATGTATATAACCCTTGTTCCTGAGAAAGGAACGAGCACCGCGTCGAACGACGATTTGGGGATGCTCCTAAGCATCAGCGAATCTGAAGTCTGAATGAACACTAGTCCAATCCGATTGGTCGTGCGTGATGGCGTCATCGTGACGGCATACCGGAAGTATAAAGGAGCCGGGCGTAATGGCGGCAGCTATTGCTCTGAAGCATGCGCTCCAGGCGTGCGAGGTGTGGCGACGCTGACGCAGTGCTCGTTCCCTTTCTCAGGGAACAAGGGTTATATACATAACCCGAGCCGTTCCCTTCGAGGAACTCCCACTGCGCCGGAACGAGCGATTTGGGGAACGAGTACCCACTAGGCCACACCGAGGGTAGCGCCTGCCCTAGTGTGAAGCCGGAGACCGGGCACAACTAGAACTGGAGCACCCTAGCGCCAGGCGTCGTAGGGAGATGCAGGCTATAAAACCTGATAAAGTTGTTGGGATCTCTCCACTGTGCCGACTTAGCCAAATACTCTCTGAGTGCCCTAACCGGGCAGAGCAGGTGAAGCCTCTCCTCTTCCGCCCGTCACGTGAGGCGGAGGATGAAATGCCTGCAGAACCAAAAGACCTGACCACCCTTGATGGGACCTTAGGCACGTAGCCTGGCCTAGGGTGTAAGATGGCTTTTACTCCACCCGGGGCAAACTCCAGGCAAGTCGGCGTTACACGCCAAGGCCTGGAGATCACCCACTGTCCTCAGAGAGGTAATGGCGAGGAGAAAAGCCACCTTAAGGGTCAGGTTCTTTGGTTCAGCCGACTCCAATGGCTCGAAGGGGCCTCAGCCAGCCCTCCGAGAACCACTGCCAGATCCCAGGTTGGAACTCTGGATTGAGCCACAGGCCTCATCCTCCGAACCCCACGGAGGAACTGTACAACCAGCCGGTGCCTACCCAAAGGCCCATCACCCGTAGGAGTGTGGAAAGCCGTAATGGCAGCCACGTACACCCTGAGTGTGGACGGGGTTAGACCCGCAGAGAAGCGATCTTGGAGGAACTCCAGCACTGAAGCCACCGGGCAGTTAACTGGGTCCACCTCACGCTCCCTGCACCAAGTGGAAAATACATTCCACTTGAGGCTGTACAGTCTCCTTGTAGACGGAGCCCTGGAACTGAGTAACGTCTCTACCACCTCTGCCGACAGGCCAGCCTCTAGGTATCTGGCCCCCTCAGGGGCCAGACCCAAAGGTTCCAAATCTCGGGCCGGGGGTGAAATATTGTACGCCGCCTGAGACAGGAGATCCCTCCTCAGAGGAATCTGCCACGGATGACCTGCCAGCAGAGCTATGATATCCGAGAACCATACCGAGTCGGCCAACGGGTGCTACCAGAAGTAGGCTGACCCCTTGTTGAAGGACCCTCTCCAGGACTCCCGGAGCAGAGCAATCGGGGAAATGCGCCCAGACGCAGCCTCGGCCACGTCTGACCCATGGCATCCAACCCCAGCGGGGCTGGATGCGTGAGGGAGAACCACAGTGGACAGTGGGACGTCTCTCGAGACGCAAATAGGTCCACTTCCACTGGGCCGAACCTCTTGCATATGGCCTCCACCACCTCTGGGTGGAGCCGCCACTCCCCGGGCCTTAGCTCCTGCCTCAACAGGATGTCTGCTCCCTGATTTTGGACCCCCGGGACATACATTGCCCTGATGGACAACAGTTTCCCTTGGGACCACCGGAGGATTAGATGCGCCAGTCTGCATAGAGGGCGCGACCTCAACCCTCCCTGATGATTGAGGTACGCTACGACAGCCGTATTGTCTGTCCGCACCAGGACATGTTGGCCGCGGAGGTCCGGGAAAAAGCTCCTGAGAGCTTTGTAGACCGCCAGCATCTCCAGGCAACTTATATGCCAGGAGGAATGACGGCCCTCCCATAGGCCCCTCGCAAAGCGGCCGTCCATGACCGCGCCCCAGCCAGTGAGGGAGGCGTCTGTTGAAACGGATTCCCGGCAACAGGACGCTCCCAACACTGGCCCCTGGGACAGAAACCAAGGTTTCTTCCATATGACTAGGGAACGAAGGCATCTGCGCGTTACCCTGATCATACAGAACGGTTTTCCCCTCGAGGAAAACCCCCTGATTCCCAGCCACCACTGTAAGGGTCTTGTGCAGCAGGCCAAAAGATATTCTGTTGGACGCAGCCGCAATGAGCCCCAGCAGTCCTTAAAACTGCTTCACAGTGATGCTGTGGCCTAGCTTCACTTTAGAGACCACCGCCCGTATGGACTCAATACGTGCGGGAGACAATTATGCCCACAACGTAGAGACTCCCATACGACTCCCAGGAACACTGTTCTCTGAGAAGGCGTCAACACGCTACTGCATGTAGAGTCTCAACCCCAAGCACTGAGAGCAGCCAAGGACGACACCTCAATGCCGAACTGCTGCTACCAGAGGAAGGGCTAGGCCGTATGGACGAACCCGATATTGGTACGCTTTGCCCCCAAAAGCAAACCTCAGGAACTTCCTGTGACACAGAAGGATGGATACAGGGAAGCCTGCGTCCTCTTTAGACCCGTCGTGACAGACCAGTCCTCAGACTGGATCTGAATCACAACGGAGGAACTGTAAGCATCTTGAATCTGAATCTCCTCAGAGAACGATTCAAGAACCTCAGATCTAAAGTTTGGACTCAACTCGCCATCCTTCTTAGGAACTATGAAGTACCGGCTGTAGAACCCGGACTCCTGTCTGGCGGAGGAGCACCTTCTGTGGCCTCCTTACCAACGGGGAGTGGACTTCCTGTTCCATTACCCGAACCTGCCCAGGGACCACTGCAGTCCAGACCACCCCACTGAAATTCGGGGGAAGGTAACTGAACTGCAGTCTGTATTCCCTTTTCTACAGTACGCAGGGCCCATGCAGATATATTCGGAGGCATAACCATGCGCCAAGATAATCTGCTAAGGGAACCAGCCTCTCGAGGCCGGCCTCGGGTGTCAACCGAGCCTCCTCCCCGACCCCCTGAAGCGGCTAACCGGCAGGGTGAAATCGAGGAAGATTTTCGGTGTGCGTACGCGTTTGCTGGACTGCCGCAAGTCTTGCTAGAGGCGGCTGGTGCAGCACGCGTACGCGGGGAAGCGATGTGGCCCGAAGCATACTTGATGGCGGGAGCACAGCATCGTTCCGAAAACTCCACAGGAGGCGACCTCGATCGCTCCTACCCGGGAGAGGGGGCGTCGGGTGTTACACGAGCCTCGTCCCCAACCCCCTGAAGCGGCTGACCGGCAGGGAGTAGTTGGGAACGAGCCTCTGTGTGCGGACGCGCGAGCTGCCCAGCCGCAGGTCTTTTCAGAGGCGGCTGGAGCAGCGTGCGTTCGGGAAATCGATGTGGCCCGAAGCGTCATAGACGGCGGGATTACCACATCGATTTCCCCAGAGCGCCGCGGAAGAAGCAACCTCAGTTGCCCCTTCGCGGGAGCCTCATCTAAGGGAGCAGCTCTACAGGGCCGCACGCTAGGGCGGACACTGGGAATAGCAATTGCCTGAAACTGATGTGTCCCGCAGGCCACAAGGCGGCGAGAACGACATCAACTTCAGGAGGGCTCCACCTAGATGAATATCCAGACAAGTCACCTGGTCTGAATGATAGGCTGAATAAAAAATACATCTAACTCCTCAAAGTCAGATAATATTTTAATTTAATTCCTTGGAATTAAATACAGCCACAATAAGGTGAAACATGGTCTGAATGATAGGCTGAATATCTAACTCCTCAAAGTCAGATCATATTTTATTTAATTCCTCAGAATTAAATGTAGCCATAATCCTCAGACGACACTGTTTTATTGTATTTATACGGACTCATAAACCACACGTTGCCTCAGCAACGTGGTTCAACTCATAGTACAATTGGCTTTCATCGCCGAGAAAAAGCCAAACAGTATCACGGTGAAACATGGTCTGAATGACAGGCTGAATATCTAACTCCTTAGAGTCGAATAATATTTCATTTAAATCCTCAGACTTAAATGCAGCCCTAATCATCAGGCAATACTGTTTTATCGTCAACCAGTATTCCATGCACACCGATCGCGTGTGTTCACCTTAATAGCAGACCCATACCTGCACGCTGCCTCGGCAATCGTGAGATTGAGTCTTGCATATAAGAAGTGGCGAGCTCGTTATAACCCGACTGCCCGATGCTGAGCACGTCTAATTCCCAGAATCAGACCGTTCAAGCATCGGGTCCTCCGCCCCGGGGAAGAAGTCGCATCGCGGCTTCCACACGGGAAGGAGAACATCTGAACTGACAGACAAAGACTGGGAAGATGCCTCAGCAGTCCCAAGTCTCGCTGACATGTCCATCCGTGAGCCCCATGACCGGTCTCGCCGCACCGCCTCGGCGAATGCGGACCGATCCACGGGCTCATGAGGCTGGCCGGCCTCATCGAACACGCCCAGCCGAGCGGAGCAGCCTGAGTGTCAGCTCTCACAACGCTACAAGCGGCTCCTCGAGAGCCGCCCGAGCATGCTGAACACCCAGGCATTGCACACAAAGCAGGTGTGCATCCGAGCCCGAAATGTAGCGGGGACACGGATGCACACACTGCTTAAACTCTCTTACTTTCTCTCGCCTACTTCTTTCACACACTTGCACAACTGGACAAACAACAGTAAATAGACAGACAATCACAGAGAGCGCTATGCTGAAGAGCAATAACTGCCGCCATTACGCGCGGCTCCCTTTTATACTTCCGGGTATGCCGTCACGATGACGTCATCACGCGACCAATCGGATTGGACTAGTGTTCATTCAGACTTCAGATTCGCTGATGCTTAGGAGCATCCCCAAATCGTCGTTCGACGCAGTGGGAGTTCCTCGAAAGGGAACCCTGGGCCTTTTATAAAATTTTATACAAACTTAAATGACGAATGATTTCCTCCCACACATGAATCATTACTAACAGAGAAAGTTATGAACCTTTTTCATGCTGTAATATTTTTTCAGGTCTGTATTCTAATGAATTACTACCACATTTTTAGTCAGAATATTTAAGTATAGCACTTTACTAGTTATCTTGCAATCAAACAAAATGTGCTTTGATTAGGAATGAAACAATTGTAATACAGTCTGAAACTGTTGTTCACTAAAGAATGGTGGCAAGCTTGAGTGTCAGCTCTTCCCCCCTGCAATCCCCAAACTAACCTGGTTACTCTACCAATTTTTTGAGATTGATTTTGGTCTATATTTGTGAATCCATGTGCTATAAACACCTTTAGGTAAATGCTTTTCAGTGAGAGAGCATTCTTGACATCCCTTTGACAGTTTTAAATAGTCTGCGATATATCCAAATTGTACACACAAAATTAGATTTTAACCCAAACAAATTATCTTGGCTCACCTGCTAATTAGGTCTTAAATACAGTTTAGGTTGAACATATGCTAATTTCAGAGAAAAAGAGGAGTGTTTTAACTGATCCAGCAGAGATGAAACAGTTTAACATGTTTTCTCTTTTATCACAGTCATGAATGGATTTACAAGTTATTTGAGTTATTTCTGCTTAGAGCACTGAGATATTAATTTCACCACACACAATTCTGTTTGTACTTGTGTAATCTGTGCATATGTGTGCTTAGGTCTTGTATACTGAGTTGGGGTTGAGCAATATTGCTGTGAAGTGATTAGATACTGCATGCCACTACAAGCTTGTTCTCTCACTTGTAATTTGCTCCTAGGATAAGGGGGGGGTGGGGGGCATGTATGTTCAGACACTGACTACTTATGAAACGCTTGTGTGTCTTGTGTCTTGTTGGCACTCTTCCATTTGCTCTAGGATAAATCTAGGATTTCTGCCTGTGAAGCTTTTCAATCTTTGATGTACAACATATAGTTACATATATTATAATCACTAATATCTGATACAGATACACTATTTATATTGATATTTTATTAAATAAATGTATTTATATTTATTTCATATTATTGTATTACTGTAATAATATATTGAATATTGAACAACTAAGACTTTCCTTGTGGAAGCTCAAACGTGCTGCATAACACACAAGAATGAACCTCATTGGTTCTGGCAGAAGCTCAAATGTGCTGCTTAACACATGAAAATGAACCTCACTGGTTCTGGCAGAAGCTCAAATGTGCTGCTTAACACATGAAAATGAACCTCACTGGTTCCTGTGGAATCTCAAATGTGCTGCATAACATGAGAATGAACCTCACTGGTTCCTGTGGAAGCTCAAATGTGCTGCGTAACATGAAAATTAAGCTCACTGGTTCCTGTGGAAGCTCAAATGTGCTGCGTAACATGAAAATTAAGCTCACTGGTTCCTGTGGAAGCTCAAATGTGCTGTGTAACATGAAAATTAACCTCACTGGTTCCTGTGGATGCTCAAATGTGCTGCTTAAAGGGCACCTATAATGCAAAATTCACTTTTATAAGGTGTTGGCAGTGTGTGTGTCAAAATCCACCCACTCATTTTTTTTTTATCCCCATAAAGCAGTGTCTCAGCACAAGCTGTTTCCAGATTCCTGCAGTGTGACGTCACACTGCAACAGCCCCGCCCACGAGTGTTGATGGACACTGCTGTTTTAGCATAGACCCCGCCCTCAGAGAGCTGTACACATGTTTATCTCCTCACCAGAGCATTGACAGCAGAGACTTATATTACATATTGTAAAAAGGGGCATAATAGGTGCCCGTTAACACATGAAAATAAACCTCACTGGTTCATGCGGAAGCTCAAATGTGCTGCGTAACACTTGAGAATGAACCTCATTGGTTCTTGTGGAAGCTCAAATGTGCTGCATAACACATGAAAATGAACCTCACTGGTTCTTGCGTAAGCTCAAACGTGATGCGTAACACTTGAGAATGAACCTCATTGGTTCTTGCGGAAGCTCAAACGTGATGCATAACACATGAAAAAAAAACTCATTGGTTCTTGCGGAAGCTCAAACATGATGCATAACACTTGAGAATGAACCTCATTGGTTCTTGCGGAAGCTCAAATGTGCTGCGTTACACATGAATGAACCTCATTGGTTCTTGCGGAAGCTCAAATGTGCTGCGTTACACATGAATGAACCTCATTGGTTCTTGCGGAAGCTCAAACATGATGCATAACACTTGAGAATGAACCTCATTGGTTCTTGCGGAAGCTCAAACATGATGCATAACACTTGAGAATGAACCTCATTGGTTCTTGCGGAAGCTCAAACATGATGCGTAACACTTGAGAATGAACCTCATTGGTTCTTGTGGTAGCTCAAACGTGATGTGTAACACGTGAAAATGAACCTCACTGGTTCTTGCGGAAGCTCAAACGTGATGTGTAACACGTGAAAATGAACCTCACTGGTTCTTGCGGAAGCTCAAACGTGATGTGTAACACGTGAAAATGAACCTCACTGGTTCTTGTGGAACCTCAAACGTGATGTGTAACACGTGAAAATGAACCTCACTGGTTCTTGCGGAAGCTCAAACGTGATGCGTAACACGTGAAAATGAACCTCACTGGTTCTTGCGGAAGCTCAAACGTGATGCGTAACGTGAAAATGAACCTCACTGGTTCTTGCGGTAGCTCAAACGTGATGCGTAACACATGAAAATGAACCTCACTGGTTCTTGCGGAAGCTCAAACATGATGCGTAACACTTGAGAATGAACCTCATTGGTTCTTGTGGTAGCTCAAACGTGATGCGTAACGTGAAAATGAACCTCACTGGTTCTTGCGGAAGCTCAAACGTGATGCGTAACGTGAAAATGAACCTCACTGGTTCTTGCGGAAGCTCAAGCGTGATGCGTAACGTGAAAATGAACCTCACTGGTTCTTGCGGTAGCTCAAAGCGTGATGCGTAACACATGAAAATGAACCTCACTGGTTCTTGCGGAAGCTCAAACATGATGCGTAACGAGAATGAACCTCATTGGTTCTTGTGGTAGCTCAAACGTGATGCGTAACGTGAAAATGAACCTCACTGGTTCTTGCGGAAGCTCAAGCGTGATGTAACGTGAAAATGAACCTCACTGGTTCTTGCGGAAGCTCAAAGCGTGATGCGTAACACATGAAAATGAACCTCACTGGTTCTTGCGGAAGCTCAAACGTGATGCGTAACGTGAAAATGAACCTCACTGGTTCTTGCGGTAGCTCAAACGTGATGCGTAACACATGAAAATGAACCTCACTGGTTCTTGCGGAAGCTCAAACATGATGCGTAACACTTGAGAATGAACCTCATTGGTTCTTGTGGTAGCTCAAACGTGATGCGTAACGTGAAAATGAACCTCACTGGTTCTTGCGGAAGCTCAAGCGTGATGCGTGCGTGAAAATGAACCTCACTGGTTCTTGCGGAAGCTCAAACGTGATGCGTAACACATGAAAATGAACCTCACTGGTTCTTGCGGAAGCTCAAACATGATGCGTAACACTTGAGAATGAACCTCATTGGTTCTTGTGGTAGCTCAAACGTGATGCGTAGCGTGAAAATGAACCTCACTGGTTCTTGCGGAAGCTCAAGCGTGATGTAACATGAAAATGAACCTCACTGGTTCTTGCGGAAGCTCAAACATGATGCGTAACACTTGAGAATGAACCTCATTGGTTCTTGTGGTAGCTCAAACGTGATGCGTAACGTGAAAATGAACCTCACTGGTTCTTGCGGAAGCTCAAACGTGATGCGTAACGTGAAAATGAACCTCACTGGTTCTTGCGGAAGCTCAAACGTGATGCGTAACACGTGAAAATTAACCTCATTGTTTCTCGCACATCAAGTGAACGTGCTTGAGCTTCTGTTTACCACAGCTGATGTGTGAGTTGATGAATGTTAATATGTGAATATATAATTCAGAATTCATCATATAAAGCGATCATGTCTCTTCAGAAAATTCATATTGATTCATTTTTCGATCTCTTTATTAACTTTTTGAAGCGTCAATGTGGTTGTTGCATAGCTGTCTGTGGAGGGACAGAAATCACTCAGATTTCATCAAAAATATCTTCATTTGCGTTCGGAAGATTAAAGGGTTTTGAACAACATGAGGGTGAGTAATTAATGACAGAATTTTCATTTTGGGGTGAACTAACATTTCAATACACTTTAAACATTTTAATTTCATACCAGATTATTTTTTATATTTACCATTCTTATCCTAATGAATGAATAGAATTTATCTATTATCATTCATAACATGCCAACAATTATCATGGTTGGCCAAAATGTAATATTGTTGCTAATATCGACTTTCTTTTTTTTAATCATGCTTCTTTCTTTAATCTGCTTAATGGCTTCAATTCATTCAATTCTGTTTAGGTATTCTACAGAATAAATTAGATTTTTAGTAAGTTTGATCAAAGGTTCATTAGAAGTAGAGAGACTGAATTGACAGAATTGCTGGTTTACTGCCATTTTTCAGTGAAAATGCCCATCTGATTCTTCCAAATGTCTAGATGTAATATTCTGCTTGTTTCCAAGAGAAAGACACAATATCTGTAAATTAATGCATTTGTTTTCTTTGTTTTTTAGGTAGCACTTTTGAAAATAAGTTTTAGGATTTAAACTTGAGTTAATCAGCCTGATGTAGCATTCTGTGAATCTTTTATGCTTTATTTCTATGGGTTTTTTCCCTTTCTCTGTATTTACTCTTTATTTTTCTCACTTTTTCTTTCTATTTCTCCTATATTAATGCTGCCAAAAAGAATAATGTTTTAGTCCCACAGGAAACAGTTTTTTCAGTAAACTTTTACTCCCACCTTTCTTTACTGACATTTTGCAATATCTGGTTCCCCTGATACAAAACAAACTGATTCCACTATATTAACTCACTATTCATGAGATAATTTGATTTATTATAGGTGATTACATTAAAAGAATAATAAAACAAAGTTAACTTTCTGTATACAAATGCAGTAGAACAAATCCCCAAACTCAATCTAAATTCACTGGCACAAACCTATAAATAAACCATGAAATACTTTGCTGCACAATGGTATATAAGCATCTTCCTGCTGTGCTGCAGTGTCTGCCTTAAGCACCAATAGCATTTGTCTGCCACCAGCTGTCACAAATCTCCAGCATCTCTTTCTCTCAGACTAGCGCTGTGACGCAAAATCAATGGAGCCTCTTGGGTGCTTCCATCACCCCAAATATCTGCAGTGAACTGCTGGTTGAAGGCATTCAATAAAAGAGTCCAGTTGCCTGGAGATGGGATTGCAGAATAGGGCGTGGAGACAAATGACTCTTGGTTTAGAGCATGTAAGAGCATGCAAGAAGCTAGGTCAGGTTTAGAGGTCTTATTGTCAGATAGATGGATGAGTGATGTCTTTCCTGTCTTCTCCATTATTTGGCAGTCATCGACAGTCGGATGCTGATGGAAGGACTGCAGAGATTTGGTGCCATCCCGACGTATCTTCCGGTCCGATATCAGGTGTTAAATGCAGAGTCTGCCTTCTTCCTGAAAGAAGCCAACCAGGACATCATGAGAAACTCCAGCCTGCAGGTTCGTACAGAACTTTTCTTTATCCAACAAGCCAGAAAGACTCCATCGGTCAATGCCAGTTATGGACCGCTGTATGTGGAACAGCCCGTGCCCATGGAGCTTCTGGGCCCGGGACTCTTTAACAACCCTACATCCACGTCCCCATCATCCACTTCCTCTCCTCTCTTTAGTTTTAACTGGAAAGTGCAGACTTTCATTATCAGTGAGCGAATCCATCCCAGTTGGCCAAAGGTTCAGGTGCTCTTCTACTTAGTAGGCCGTGATTGGGACGACTACAGTGCCGTGAACAAGCTGCCATGTGTCAGGATGTTTGCCTTCCATGAAACCCAAGAGGTACGAGGCACCTGTCGTTTGAAAGGGGAACTCGGACTGTGTGTGGCTGAACTGGAGCCATTGCCTAGCTGGTTCAGTCCTCCTAGTGTCATACCTGGTCGACAGAGATCTCCCGAGCTAGTTGAAGGCACTCCCGTGGAGCTGTATTACATGCTACAAACCACTGACACTGGGGAATGCAGCTCTGAGGACTCCCGCAAGACCAATTCCATCCGCACTGGACAAATGGGTCCGGCTGGTTACTTCTCAGGGCCCACACCCATGCGCAGGATCGGAAGTGTAAGGCTGTTCCAGCCACTCTCTGAGCTGCGTTTGGACAGTAACTTTGTGGTGATGGTTCCATCAAGACCCATCAGGCAGAGGGAGACGGTGTCAGCCTTCCTCGCTGTCTCTACCCTTTCATCAGTAGAGATCTTCACTTTAAGGTGAGTGACCCCCGCTAGTAATACTTTTGAATATTCATTTATTCATTTACTTGCTTAATTGATAGCTAGACTTGACAGCCATTGATCATCATGTTTTTCATGACGACCATTTTTGCCTCCAACCGGTAACCCCTCAAAATGATGTGTGGCACTGAGAATATTTTACCTGGAAAATATCACAAGTAAAAACTTTTTTTGGGGGGAAGTTGTATTCAAAATCCACTTGGCTTAAAAACTGTTTGAGTGGGAATGCCTCTGAAGCAGGATGAATTAAATTGACAATTTTATTTTCTGTATGGCTCTTGAATGTTGATGATTTCATGCTCTCAAAATTCACTGTGTTTGGCAGTGTATCATCACTGCATGTTAACACATTTGTTCCCAAAGTCCTGGAAATATCAAGTAATTTCAAAGGTGCTACTTCTCGGGCCTGGAAAATCCCACAAATTAATAAAGTCTTGAAAGGTCATGGAAATTTCTCTAGTCTACTTAAATGGTCTGTTCTCTATAAGATTATTTAAAATAAAAAAAACTTTAGCAGTCATCTTCACAAATGACTGAAAGTCATAAAAAGGTTATGGAAATGTATTGGTTGGAAAGTATGGGACTCTAAATGTAGCCTTGATTGTATTTTCTTTTACTTTGTGTAGTTTTGTTCATGGTTTTCAATGATGAGGGCAATGATTTCAGTTGTTTTAATTTTTTTTTGTCTTATAGTCAACATTATATGTAAGGACTGGGAAGTGTTTTCTCCTTCCTTTTGAAAAAGTTGATAAGACTATTTATTTAGCCACATTTAACTTAAATTATATGCATTTAGAATTGTTCTTTTTTTCCTGATGTTGAAAGCGTTGAAAGCCACTGACTCCAGCATATTGGATAAAATATGTAAAAGTTTAACTTGTGACATTTATTAAATGACACCCAAATGTAATTTAATAGATTATTTTCCAAAACAAGTATTAATTAACTCTCAATGAGTGGATGTAAGTTTAATTAATTAAATGCAACTGAATACAAGTTAATTAATCATGGGAATTAATCTGTGTAAACTACACAATATGACCTGTTTGAAATGAATTTTCCCTACAGCCCAGTGTGAAAAAGTTAGGAAATTCTTTATTGATTCATTGAGTGGTGAGCTCTAATTAGAACAAGCAGATTTGATGAAGCGACTAAAGACATTCTGTGCAAGTGAGTAAATGACCGTGAGAGAAATTAATGTTCGTTCCTGTTTGTATTCTCTCACGCCTGATATCTAAATCATACTTTTAGTTATACGCTGACAGCCCTGGCAAATGTATCAACCCCGGCTAGCTTTAGCTTACAGCCGGCCACTATCTCATGCGTGATTAATGAACTTTAAGTGTTCCAGCCTTAATACAAACCAGTTTGCAGCTATCTAATTCATTTGTGAATAGTGGGTGTTTACTAGATCAATGAATGAAGCTTAGCATGCAGGAATAAAAACCTAAGAAATGAAATGCCTTTGATGTAGTGAAGAAGCTCCTGGCAGATGCGTTGTTTTCGGAAATGTTCTCCAAGGGTGCTCTAACATTAGAAACAGCAGTTTTTAGTTGAGTTATCAGGCCAGCTTTAATTAATGCAGAAAGAAGAAGTTTAGTCTTCAATAGCAAGGAAATTTGTGATGTCTGGGGTGATGTTGTGCTGTGGGAAACTGTCCAGTGATGGTGATTCCTCTGTAGTTCCTCCTGTGCTCATACAGGGTGGTGATAAGATCCAATATAAAAGGGTTTGTTTTTCTGTTCTTTTTTTTTGTGTGCCTTTCCTCTACTTGATGCCTACATATCTTTGTGACGTCTCCAAGTTCCCTCAACCCCTGGAGAAAGGGACAGCTCTGTTCTCAGCTTGGGAACAGAGCTCTGAGTTCCAACCAACAGTTTTTTAAATAGTGACCAGCTGAGCGCTGCTGATACGGCTGTTTCTCTTGGGTCTCTGGCTGTTGAAGTGTTGGGTATGTGTGAAGCTGCTGGGGGGAGGTTATGTGTCGCTGGTGCTTTTGGAGCCAGATCTCCTCATCTTATCATCAGCCTAGGGATAAAAATGGTCCCTGATCAGCTTTTCCCTGCCTAACACAATCAGGGTAAAACAGAATAGCTCCTAAGAATCACATCTGACTGCCAGACTTCCTTTAGTACAGCCTGCGAATGAATACACAATACACAATTAACTGGTGGATTGATATTTAAAGTGTACCGTCTTGTTTTTTTGTAGATGAAAAACCACTTTAAGCATGTAAAAACATATGCTCTCAAAAAAGATAGATTAGATGTTGATCTTTAATCTTTCCCTGAAATTAGAACTCCTGATTTTAAGATTGTAATGCTTATCGGTGATGAACATCCTCTTAAATGCTCAGGACAGTGTTTTGTATTTGGAGCTTGCACTTTCTTGCTTTTTGCCTCATTAGCGGTTTGGAGAGCAGTAACATGTTGAGATGGGATTTATACCTGATTCATAATGCAAATGGAAACACGCTTCCCTCACGAACAAATTAACAACCTCTCAAAAGATAAATAGCCCCAGCTGTATTGTAATTTTGACTAAACAATCGTACACGTTTCTGCACGTCCCAGTGGAATATATGCTAATACATGCAAATGAGTAATCGTTCCTTATGGACCATTTCTTATTTTGCCGTAGAAGAGATATTTTTCCTCATCCAATTTTAGTGCAATTGCATATACACTCTTCTGATAAGTACAAATGACCAAAAGTTGATTGCCTCTGTAAGTTGACATTTGTCTTGAATTTGAAGGTATGTCAAATGAATGAATGACATTGAATATAATTATTGCATTTCACCATAATAGCCTTCTGTAGATCCATTGTCCTCTGTAATAATCCAATCACTGTCCTTTGGCTAACTGTGAAGAATAGAAGAATAGAAGAATACATGTATGCCTATTTTAATAAATTTTTGACTTAACACTTTTAGTCCTTAAGAGACGAGTTTAAATATTCTGTCATCATTTGTTCATCCTTGGGTTGTTCAATCATGTTAAGAAAAATCGTTTTTTGAGTTCTTGACTTTTATGAGTTCTTGACTTTGAGTTCTTGAGTTTTAAAGAACCCTTTATTCCAGAAAGGTTCTATAAAAGGAGATTTGTCTTAAATAATTGAATAATACTTTCATGTTTAATAGTTTTTTTTAGTGATAAAGTATGTTTATTAGCTATTTATTTAATAAAATATAATTAATTTAGTTTAATTAATTATTCAGACTATTTAGACTAAATCAATAAAATGACCCCATGATGGCAACCCTTAAAAAGGCTCTAAATATGAAGCACCTGACAGAACCCTTTAAGGACCAAATGTGTTCCACATAAAATCTCCAAGCACTGCACCAAAATAAAAATTCCATCCGATATAGATCAGACAATAATTATTTTCATGTTGTGACTGATATTAAAATTCTGTTCTATTTTGTCTCAATAAATTAAAAGTAAGACACTAAAAATAAAATATGTTGTTTTTAAATTCTACAAGTGAATTTAGGGATCACATAATTATAATGTACATAATAATGGGTTTTCAATATGAGATTTGCTAATGATAACATTTAACAATAAATAAATAATTGGTGTTTTTAGAGGTGTTAGATGACTGCAAATGTAATCTAACTGTAAAAATAGGGTAAACATCCAATATCGAACAAAATGTTAAATGAAAAAAAAAAAATTTATAATAACGTCACCCAATAACCAATATGGTCCAAATATATTGTGCATCCCTAGTTTAGGCTTTTTTTTTGTACAATGAAGCTGTCCTTGGTCCCCATTGTCTTCCATTGTATGAACAAAATACATGTTTCTTCGAAAGGTGTTTCTTTCGTCCACTGTTTGCCTCTCTCTCTCTCTCTCTCTCTCTCTCTCACACACACACACACACACACACACACACACACACACACACACACACACACACACACACATGTTGTGTTTCCATGTTTTATGGGGACATTCCATAGGCGTAGTGCATTTTATACTGTACAAACCGTATTTTCTATCCCCCTACACTGCCCCTGCCCCTAAACCTACCCATCACAGGAGACATGCTGCATTTTTACTTTTTCAAAAAACTCACAGTGTGATTTATAAGATGTTTTCCTCATGGGGACCAAAAAAATGTCCCCACAAGGACAAAAATTTGGATATTGCCATCTTTGTGGGGACATTTTGTCCAGTCCACACACACACACACACACACACACACACACACACACACACACACACACACACACACACACACACACACACACACACACACACACACACACACATATTGTTCTATGCATTTATTTTCAGTTTTCCCTTAGGAGAAAGGGCTATGAATTGGCCTTTTCACCGATGTATTGGAGGCTGCAAACAGCCACTGAACTTGATTAGTTGCCATCACAGTTTACAGAGCAATTCCTCCCAATTTCCTTCTGCCCCTCCAGGGTCGCTGGCACGTGTTTACTTTGAAGGCACTGACTCTCTTCATCTGGCCATTAATAAGTAATTAGTGATTTGTGCACAGGGGAAACTTATTCGCTCTCAAGCTCCATTTTGATTTGCTTGCCGCACAGGCTCCCTCCACAAAGCAATCAGCGGCTGCTCGCAGCGAATAATCCTAGTGCGCACATTTCTTGGTAATGATTTTTAATGCATCCCCACCCATGAATCTCTCAACCTGCATTCAGCTCAGTGGCTGTCATTATTTGACTGAAGGCACCGGATGATTCTTTTCCTTAATTATTATTCACTTCGCCTCATCACATGTTTTGCACAGATCTGGGGGGTCCTGGGAGGAACGGGCGCTCGTTCTGTGGTAGTTTAAGCCAAACCCTGATCAGTATGACTAACACTGACTGCTGTGGATGGTCAGCACTGTACTCAGACGCTTCTCGCTTTTCCTCCCTGCTGTTCACAGTGGGCCGCCAATGTTGAGTAAAGCCGTTTGACTGGAAGAACCAGACTTATTCCCAGAGAGAGAAATTGTTGTCCATAATAGTGATATTGGAAGTTTGCTAACCTAAATTAAACTTTATTCTTTTCACAACAAGACAAAAGTTTGGTGTCTTAAATTCTCAACACTGACAGTGAAAAAAACTTAGATTTTAGTTTTTAATGCATTTTATTTATGTACATTTTTGGACAAAATAATGTTTTTATTTTATTTAATGTTTTTGAAATAAATATCTTACCAAGGCTGCTCACCAAGCCTGCATTCATTTGATCAAAAATACAGTAAAAACTGTAATATTGTGAAATATTATTACAATTTAAATAAACTTTTTAATTTTAACATATTTAAAAGTGTAATTTATTCCTGTGATGGCCAAGCTGAATTTTTAGCATCATTACTGCAGTCTTCATGTTCACATGATCCTTCAGAAATCATTCTAATATTATTTGGTGCTCAAGGGACATTTCTTATTATTATCAAAGTTGAAAACTTCAAACTTGAAAAGTTGTGCTGCTTCATATGTTTGTGGAAGCTTAGCTGTGATAAAGTTTTTTTCAGGGTTCTGAAAGTTGAATAGAAAGTTCAAAATAACAGCTTTGAATAGAAAATATTTTGTAACGTTAATGTCTTTACTGTCACATTGGATTAATCAAGGGGTTTTCAAAGTCAAAGGACGTGAGATATATTTCTAATATTTCTAATACATTGGCTATTTATTGGTTATTTGCAGTAAAGACTCACTTACTGATATCGACCAGATTTATATGAATGCAATTTGACTGAATGAGTCAATATTGAATATATATTGGTTGATATTGGATTTTTAACTATAAACACTAATTACAGCTGGTTCCATAGAGTTTCTAAACTAATCTGTAGTTGATAAATATGGGAATATTATTTAAAATAATATTATTTTATATAAATTATAAGTTTTAGATGCATGCCTGTGCCAAAAAAAGAGAAACCACTGAGTTACAGCTATTAAAAACAAATTAAGTTACAATACCTTATGGCCTCCAGTATTTTTCTTTTTGATCATTGCTGGATGGGGAGAACGATTGGAAGACTTTAATAATGAAAGAAGTTTCCCTAGGTAGGTATTGGTGAAGTATGCTTCAAGGCTCGGGAATGACCTCATTCTGGCCATCAGCTCCACTGAGCCTTGTTGGGAGGTTTGGCCTTTATCTCTCGCTTTAAGCATGCGATTTGGAGCAAAGCCCTCAGAAGCTTCTGGAAGAGTGTGTAGTGGGTGGCTAAGCCTTGATCAGCTCATGGGGGGGGGGTCTCTTGTCAGGTCCAGTAATCCCAGAATCATCAGATAACAGGACATGCATTGATGATCACATGATGGTTTAATCTCTGTGGTTGCAAAAGTGTTAAAAAGGGCTATTTATAAGGCCTAGATATAAAGCCATAACAGATTACAGTGAGCCCAAATCTGTAGACTTGTGTAGAAGAATGAGAAACCCAAAATTGTCTGTGACTTCTGATCTCTGTAACCTCCACCAGAATTTATAATTCTCTGTGAAGAATAGCCAAGAACAAAACAAGGTGTTTCATGCACAAAAACACACACTTCTGCTCCTCACAGTCCCTGTGTTTTTTTTTTTTTTATGTCTCCTGGGATTCTTGCACTGTCAGCTCTATTTACTAACAGGAACCTGTCAGGATTTTACTGTTTTCAGAATAAGAATGAAAAATGATCATTGATATACTTGGGACAGAACCTCTTGGGAATTCACTGATATCATTGTTTATTTGCACACTTTGTTTGGATTGTTTTAGCACCTGATTCAAATTATGTTTTAGCACCTGAGGAACTATGTAAATCAGATGACAGTACAAGCACAGCCACAAACTTGTGTTGAATGTGATTCGCATGACATGGTTTCAGACCTTGCAGGCTGGTTCTGAGCGTTGGAGAATGCAGCAAACTACTCTGATCTGGCATACTTTACTGAGACTGTACAGCCTCTCTCCACCACCTCAATCCAGACAACTAAATCAACTCTTTAAAATATGTAAATACACCTTGCATTTGAGAAACCCAAGTCTCAGTAAAGTATGCCAGATCAGAGTAGTTTGCTGCATTCTCCAACGCGCAGAATCACTGTCATCATTCAAAAGACAGCTCAAAACTCATCTCTTCCGTGAGCACTTAACCTTATCATAAAAAATAAATAAAAAAAACTCTTCCTCTATTTCTCTTTTATTCCTTCCTTATTCTAGCTTAAGCTTATTCTATGTAATGTCCAAAACTTGGTATTTAAGGCACTTCTTGTGTTTTTTGCCTATTCATGACCGATCGCTTCCTGTACTCCTATTGTAAGTCGCTTTGGATAAAAGCGTCTGCTTAATGCCTAAATGTAAATGTAAAAGTAAATGCATTTACGTTCAAAAATTGTGAAGGTGTATGTTTCGTGTTTTTGAAAATAAGTCTCTTATGCTCACCAAGCCTACAATTAAAATGTAAAAGAAGTGCTTTCTATTTGAATATATTTGAATATATTCTTTTTCCTGTGATGGCAAAGCTGAAATTTCAGAATCATTACTCCAGTCTTCAATTTCACATGATCCTTCAGAAATCACACTATGATGATTTGGTGCTCAAGAAACAGGAGCACCAATTATTATTATTATTTTTTTTCAGGATTCTTTAATAAATAGAAAGAACTAATTAAAAGAACAACACTTATTTGAAATAGACATCTATTAACTATACATGTCTTTACTGTAACTTTTGCGCAATTTAAAAGAACATTTTCAAATTTTCCAACTCCCCTAAAGTTAAACAGTTGAGCTTTACCGCTTTCGAATCAATTCAGCTGATCTCCGGATCTGGCCCAGTAGCACTTTTAGCATAGCTTAGCATAATTAATTGAATCTGATTAGACCGTTAGCATCTCACTCAAAAATGACCAAAGAGTTGCGATATTTTTCCTATTTAACACTTGATTCTTCTGTAGTTACATCGTGTACTAAGACTGATGGAAAATGAAAAGCTTTGATTTTCTAGACCGATGTGGCTAGGAACTATTCTGTTATGGGTGCAGCAGTGATATTACGCGGTGCCTGAAAACAGACTAACTTCCATCAACATAACCAACGTGACAACCTGCTTGCACAGGGAGTGTAACCATTGAGAAGTTTGTGAGAGATGATTCAGAATATATTGGCCATTTCTCAAAAACAAGTACACGAACGTCAGACTTGTGTCCTTTATTATTTCAGACTTGCCAAGTTGGACTCAGGAGAATGAACTCCAGAGGAAGTCTGGTAATTCTGCAAACGGAACAGCAGCGTTCTTGATAGCATCACTCAGCCTGCTCTGGCTACTCTGGTTATCTCTATATGTATATTTGAGGCTACAATAAAACGAAATATGTTATAAAACACCACTCTGCCTTTTACCTTCAGAACTGCCTTAATTCTACGTGGCATTGATTAAACAAGGTGCTGAAAGCATTCTTTAGAAATGTTGGCCCATATTGATAGGATAGCATTTTGCAGTTGATGGAGATTTGTGGGATGCACATCCAGGGCACGAAGCTCCTGCTCCACCACATCCCAAAGATGCTCTATTGGGTTGAGATCTGGTGACTGTGGGGGCCAGTTTAGTACAGTGAACTCATTGTCATGTTCAAGAAACCAATTTGAAATGATTCGAGCTTTGTGATATGGTGCATTATCCTGCTGTAAGTAGCCATCAGAGGATGGGTACATGGTGGTCATAAAAGGATGGACATGGTCAGAAACAATGCTCAGGTAGGCCGTGGCATTTAAATTAGGGATGCACCGATCATGGTTTTACATGGCCGATTCCGATACCGATTTTTTTTTATGCAAACCGGCCGATTCCGATACCGATTTCCGATTTTTTTTTATTTTTTATTAAGCAACAAACAAATGGAAGTATATGTGAACAAGATGTTTATTTGGTGTTTAATAGGCTAAATTGGCTTTTGGCCAATTAAAACAAGTTTGTAATCTGAAATTAAATTGGGTTGAACCCATGTAAAAATGTACATATTAACATTAACAACTGCATTTTCTGCAATCCAAACAACACATTCAACACACATTCAACAATCCAAACAAAGATGTTACTTTAATCAGCATTTTTTTTTTAATTCAGTGTAAAGAAAAAAAGTATTTACCAGTTAAATTAAATAATTAAATTAAATATAAAAGTATATAAATACATTGTTCCAAAATGTTAAATCAAATAATGTTTAGTGCAACGAAAAAACAAAGATGCTACAACAGGTGCTTTGTAAACCAAATTAAGTCAATGTAATTAAGGTAAAATAAAAATTACCATCCTTAAGTGACAGTATTTCACTTCAAAAGTGCAGGCATGTTCTTCTTTACAAAGAGAAGCATTTCGGCTTTGTCACAAGTTAGTCTGTTTCGTTTCTCATCCAACACGTGAGAAGCTGAGCTGAACAAAGCGCTCACTATCAACACTTGTGCACGGCGGAGAGGTAAGCTCGCGCAACTTCAGCGAGTGCACTAAAGCGGCTCTTATTTGTGCGCCAGTACACCAACGGCTGTTCGCTTTGGTATCTGTGCCTCAGACAGGTAGCTCTGCATTTCCAGTGCTGTAGGGCTGCTCGTGTCCGGAATCACTTCAGAATGTTCTTCTAATATCTCATCGTGCATCGCTAACAGCGAGCTTGCTCTGCGTGGTATTTTTTCTGCTGACGCCCATGGACTCTTCATTCCCTTCAGCGCATCTCATCTCTTCCTCAGTTCTCCAGTTTCCGTTTGTAACACCTTTTGAAGCATTTCTCGTACTATTTGTTTGATTGTGTTGGAGAAATATCGATCCTTGTACCTTTTAATTAAAAAACGAACAAAATGGCAAAGGTTATAGCCTGTTTTTATCCAATAAAATATTATTATGATTATTATTATTAATATATTAATTTGGACTATCTCTGCTGTAATTCTGTTTTTTTAGAATTATGGATTTTACCGATGGTTGAGTGAGTGATGAAGGTTTGGGCTGTTTTGCTTTATCAACAGATTGTTGATACTCGTCATGTTCTTTCGGGTGATGAACTTTTAAATGTCTAATCAAGTTTGTTGTACCGAATGTCTTCGCTGTTGTTCCTCCGTGATTAACTCGTCCTTGCAGACATTGCAGATTGCAATCTTCACGTCCTGCTCGCATATTTCAAAATACTTCCACACAAGTGACATGTTCGCGAATGATAGCACGCGGGCGCACTTCCGGAAAAATCGGCGGAAAGAAGAAAAAAAAACCGGCCGGTTGCCGATCGCGCACCAGAAGCAAAAACCGGCCGGTTCCGATTTTTGGCCGGTCAACCGGTGCATCCCTAATTTAAATGATGCCCAATTGGCACTAAGGGGCCTAAAGTGTGTCAAGAAAACATCCCCCACACCATTACACCACCACCACCAGCCTGCACAGTGGTAACAAGGCATGATGGGTCCATGTTCTCATTCTGTTTACGCCAAATTCTGACTCTACCATCTGAATGTCTCAACAGAAATCGAGACTCACCAGAGTCTTCAACTGTCCAATTTTGGTGAGCTCGTGCAAATTGTAGCCTCTTTTTCCTATTTGTAGTGGAGATGAGTGGTGCCCGGTGGGGTCTTCTGCTGCTGTAGCCCATCCGCCTCAAGGTTGTGCATGTTGTGGCTTCACAAATGCTTTGCTGCATACCTCGGTTGTAACGAGTGGTTATTTCAGTCAAAGTTGCTCTTCTATCAGCTTGAATCAGTCAGCCCATTCTCCTCTGACCTCTAGCATCAACAATGCATTTTCACCCCCAGGACTGCCGCATACTGGATGTTTTTCCCTTTTCACACCATTCTTTGTAAACCCTAGAAATGGTTGTGCGTGAAAATCCCAGTAACTGAGCAGATTGTTAAATACTCAGACCGGCCTGTCTGGCACCAACAACCATGCCATGCTCAAAATTGCTTAAATCAACTTTCTTTCCCATTCTGACATTCAGTTTGGAGTTCAGGAGATTGCCTTGACCAGGTCCACACCCCAAATGCATTGAAGCAACTGCCATGTGATTGGTTGATTAGATAACTGCATCAATGAGAAATTGAACAGGTGTTCCTAATAATCCTTTAGGTGAGTATATATATACTTCACTGCATACATTGATTATCTTAACTGCATATATTTATAACAAAACGAAATATAAAACACTACCCTGCCTCTTTTCGTTTACATAATTAAAAAAATATATATATATATATATATATATATATATATATATATATATATATATATATATATATATATATATATATATATATATATATATATATATATATATATTAATATGTAGTTCACACAATAAGTGTGCATATATGATTTATCTTCACTGTAATGTAATAAATATGACATAAAACACAACCCAGTCTCTTTTTGTTAAATGTCAGTTTTAATGATAAATAAATTAAACTTTGCCCTCAGCCAAAACAAATAGCCAGGGAACAAATTATAGATTGATTCCAAAAATTGCCGTTAGATATACACAAGACAAATTATATCTCATGTTTAACCACTACAGAGACATCAGAGTCAGCGGCAAACGTCAGAAGGTCTAGCGGAGGAAAGCCTCAGGAGAAGGTCTCACTCCGAAAACGGCAGATCAAATTTTCTCTCTTTATAAATAAACCACAGATTTGAGCTTTAAACAAGTACATTCTCGCCTGTTGAGAAACGGCCATTTACTTTGGTGCAGATCCTGAACTGTATCTATTTGAACTGGAATACACTGAAGATGAGCTTTTGGAACATAAAAGGCAAGAGAGTGTGGCTGAACAGACTGGGGCAGAAGGGAGGAGGAGGGCAGATTCGAACCTTTACAACGCACAGAACCATGGCTAATCGCACAGGTAAATCCACAACCTAATTTGCCAGGTGTAACTCTGCAACTACTCGTGCCCGTCACATTAGAAGTTACCTAGCTGGGGACTATTTTCAGGCGCTGCGTAATATTGCGCCCGCTGCTGCATCCGTGGTTCGGCATCAAGTTCCTTGATTATTTCACAGGAATGAGAGAATAGTTCCTAGCCATATTGTCTATAAATCACAACTTTTCATTTTCTGTCAGTCTTAGTACACGATGTAACTACAGAAGAGTCAAAATTTAAATAGGAAAAATATTTGAATGCTAAATATAGATGCTAACGGTCTAATCAAATTCAATTAATTATGCTAAGCTATGTTAAAAGTGCTACCACCAGATCCTGAGATCGGCTGAATGGATTCGAAAACGGTAAAACTCAACTGTTTGACTCTAGAGGAGTTGGAAAAGAGCCTATTTCCCCCAAAAAATATTCCTATATTGTGTCCTTTCTGAATAAAAGTGTATTAATTTCTTTCTTTTTTTTTAAATCGTAATTTGATGTGAAATACAATTGCTATGATCTAGAGCTGCAGTTGTTGTTTTTCGGGGGGTTCAAATAGAAATCACGATTCTGATTTATTGATTTGGATGAATTATTAAAAAATCGTTTGAATGAATGATTCAATGGCTCACTCATTAAGATGTTTAATTAATGGATGAATCAGTTTTTTTGAAGGATTCATTGACATACTCTCTTGAGAAGGAACTTATTTTGATTAAGAAATGCCTTCATAACTGCTAAAAAGGTATGTTCTATATAGTATGAATGTATGTTGTATGAATGTAATCCAAATGTACAACATTCACAGTGTTGTTATTATCATGTGACCTACCAGCGTCAGATACGTCTTCACTGCCATCCACAAATCCTGTCCCCTGGCCTCATGGGACGGTAAAGCGCCGGAAGAATTAGGTCATACTTTGTACCTACTCTTTTATGAGTATTGTGAATTTGATCAGCTTCTTTTGTCACATATTGTTTTTGCCTACTATATAGTAGAGAAGTATGCGATTTCGGATGCAGAATTTTTTTTAACAGTTATTTCTCGCCCCCTACTGGCATAACAGTGTAATTGATACTATCTTTATTTGAAGCGTCAACTTACATTTAACAAATGATTTACTCTATTTGGTTCGCTACCATCAACATTTTGTGTTTATATCCAAACTTCTGATAATTTTAATTATTGTAAGAAAAATAATGATACTGGTTTAAAAGACTGTTTGTGAAGCTATTTCATAAATGTGACAACTCATCTGAAGATCTGAAAATTTTCTGTCATTATACTTGTCAAATTTTTAATAGACAGTTACAGCCGAATCATTGTCATTTATAAATAAGATTGCAAGGGTGTTTGAAATGAGGTTGTGTTTTTATTTTTTTCTAACTATTAATCATGCAGCTCTACTATGATCCATAGAAAATGAACACAAACATCTTTTTTATATGCGAAATGCAAAAGTGTTAATTGTGCCTTTGTTAATTATTTGCATCTCCTCTGAATGTAGATTTTGTATATGGTAACTTACAATACAGTAGCTTTATTACAATGAGAGAAGTGGTATCAGTTAAAACAGTAGGACAAAAAATGGCTTCTTGCCATGCTTTTCCAATTAGGACTTGTAATAAGCTCTAAAAAATACTTATATCCCAATAGTCTGACTCAATGACTGCACATGGAGATATAGGTGGTTTCCTGGCCATAAAATGAGCTGCAGCCGATGTAATCCTGAACAAGTGCCGTCCATGTTTAAACATAGAGCCTCTACACCTCCTGTGCGGTCATGCGTAGCTTCAGTTCACAGCTTGGCGTTAATGAGAAAGATTAATCCTGCGTGTGTGGTGCGATTCATCATGCCTTTTTACCTACGGGCTACACATTATACTCAACTGTTTCGGACCATTGGATGTGGTCCAATTGGATGCCACTGAAATAGTAGAGTATGAAAAAGTAAGAGGAGCTCTGTTTCATGTAAAAGCGCTTCAATATTAAGGCACTTCAGAGTAAGTAATACATCCATGGGCAATTTAATTCTATGTGAGTGTTATGTGATACAGAAGTATATTTACATATTCCTCTTAATGTATGAAAAAATGGCAGCCAGTGACAATTTTATATGCTGACAAAAACAAATAATTTCATTTCAATCGACAGTTTGAACGGATGAATGGAAATTAATCAAACTTGCCAACTCAAATGCCATTTGAATCACAGTTGCTATTAAATATCGCCACTGTTTATTTAGATATTGAGTTGATGAGAAAGTATATAGCACAAATCTTCATCATACCTATAAGCTACAGACTCATAACTGATTTTGCACCATCAAACGCGGTTTCATTGAAATATTCCCACAGACAACAGCATATATGAAAAACTAAGAGGAGCTCCGGTTTGATGTTTTATGAAAAAGCACTTTAATATTAAGGCACTTCAGAGCGTGTCTAAAGAAATAGTATAATAAATAGTATAATAGTCTAATAAAAGTAGTAGTACATCCATGGGCGATTTTGTGAGTATTATAAGTGATACCAAAGTATTTTTTGATATATTGGAGGAGCTGTTTTACCCGTGTGTTTTTTGATACCAAGGGCGTGAAGTTGGGCAGAGACCTCAGGATTACAGAAAAGCTGAAGTCTACAAATATACTTTCCCACATTGCCTGTCATGCCCTTGAGGAGTTTTCAATGGCCTCTGTAAATATGCAGTAGCAGAGGGGGAAATATGTCAAACATAAGCTGTGCTGAGAGCATTTCAGCTACGAATAAGCAACACATGCTTAAATGAAGCCACCTACCTTGTTAAAACCCACAGCTGCCCACGGCCCTTCGTCTAATGCCTTTCTCAGCAGAGAGGTCGGCCCCTGGGGAAAGAGATCAGCCAACTGTGACCTATCAGAGAGGTGATGTTGTCCTCCAGCATTCGCAAGTAGATCCACACAGACACCGTTTGCAAAGTTGCTTCCGCACCCATAACACACGCACACTTGTCTAATGTGATAATAGGACTTTATAGGTGGTCACTGTGGGAATGAGCTGTCTGGAAACATGAAGGTTGAAGGTTGTTTAGATAGCGGTTCTAATACTTATACGTGCATCCATTGTGACCTCCAAACATGAATTCTTCACCTCAATATAACTTTGGTGTTTGACATAAATGGACCAGTTTCTGTACAATAAGGCAGTTCTACCAGAAAGACTCGGGAGAATTAATGCTGTAACAATGAACATTTATTTAGGAGTTCAGCAAGCAATCAAGTTCTTTGGCGTTCGTAATTCGCATTCCGAGGGTACGGAATCTGTGTATCCTGTCTGAATATGAAGGCAGGGGCGCAGCCCACCCCCAGCGAAGTAAGGAAGGGGCAATCTGATGGTGGTGGGGTAGATGGAGGGAAAGACATCCTGAAGTCTTCGGGGTAGAGGGGAGAGCCCATCTGGTTGTGTTGAGGATGACAGGAGGGCCCGACTTGTGGTGTAGGGGGGTTGGAGGAAAGGATCCATCTTGCTGGTGGTGGGGAGGATGGTGGTGCTGCAGCGTCAGTATCTGCGAACTCAGACATGAGTAAGTACCACCTTTTTATACTACGGTAAGGATATGATTGGATAGATGAGAAGGTAAATAGTGACGTGACGATTGAGTCTTCCTGGCAGAACTTGCGCTAGCTTCATTTTTTGCTGTAGAGATGTTTTGTCAAGGCGTCAATTTATAGGCCAACCCGGAAGGCTGATTTACAATGGGCACCCTCTGGAACTTCGAATGTTTTTTTTTTGGGGAATAGCCAAAAAAAAATGTATGTGGTTAACATCATTTTAAGAGACTTTCACATTTTGTTCTACAACATAAACTTACATACATTCATACCCTAAAAATGCAAGTTGCTGACTAGATACTAGATAAGGACCACATCATTAACATTCATAGTTTTTCGTAGTCCTATTTTAAATTTTTACATTTATTAAAATTTAGTTTGTAGAAGAACATAGAAATGCACTTCAAGTCATGTCAACTAGACCTTTTACTGGAAAACCACTATACAAAAAAACCCATTACTAATTCTTTTCATGGTTTTACAAAATGAACAGCTCAATTAGGAGATTATTTTAAGGATTTTTGCACATCCTGCCTCATTTGCATGAATTATTAATGTGTATTAATATAATTTTTCCCACAAAATTCAAATAAGATTCCAAATGACAACCCAAGATATAAATTGGATAAACAGTCCTGTTATTATTTACTAAGTGCATTTTACTCAACATAATAATTATTTTAACCCAATCTATCTTTTGCTCTGCCTTATCTATGGTTTTGGGAACACATTTGCTGTATATATCCTAATTGGTCTGAGATGTAGATACACCAGTTCAAATACAAAAAGTGCAATTCGTTTTTTCATCATATGTGTTTTTTACAAAAAGGACAATTTTAACTTAATTCCTTTAATGTGCTGTACACAAATAATAACAGAATACAATGACACATTTAGGAAGGGAATGAGGTAATTATTTAGGAATGTTGAAAATGATGCACTTTTATCTTGTTTTTCCATAAAAAAGTTTGCCTAGCAAATCATCGAGAAATCTAAAAGCATCATAACAACTCCAGCTAGAAAATCCCAAAGCAATCCTCAAAGAATTGCAAGCACACAGAAAGGACAACACATTTCAGAAAAGCAAAACTATTTTAAAATGCGGTTTTCAAGAACTCTTTTACTCTTTTAGTGCTGAAAAGAACTGTGGAACATCCGCTATAGCTCTCTGCAGACCTTTTGCATTTTCTACTAAAGGCAATTATTTGAGCGACACACACACACTTACTGTTCTACCTGCCTGGGTTCCCTCCACTCTGCTCTGCACCTGCTGATGTGATTGTTCAGCACTGCCCATCAGTGCACATAATGAAGTGCAAATCAGGCTAATGTGCTCACTGATGCGCTGGCTTTTAAAGATCAGCTCAAATTGATTTAGTCCCAGCACCACTGAGCCATTAACAAATAATAAAATGGAATATAACAAATATATTTGCGTCCAGAGATTTACAAAAAAAGCATGCCCCTCCGCCATAAGCAGGATGCACAACCAGTCGCTGTATTTATTTCATCAGATCAAGGGGAAATGACATTTTGGCCCAGTGCCATTTAGGAACATTTACCCAGAAATCCCTGTTGTTCTCCAAGAACAAATTATGTTTATATTATGCAGCTTGAAGAACATTATTAGCAAATTATGCTTTAAAAGATGGAGTGTGCTTTGGGTTTTATTAAGCTTCACAGGTATTCCAATATAGAGGGAATAGAAAGTTGTAGCCGTCAGCAGAAGGAAATTAAACTTGTAATTTAAGTGCATGAGAAAAAGAAAAGAAAAAATAAACACACTCCAGGCACTTTAGTTAAGTTTAGAAGGCATTTATTTTGAGGTTATACTAAAGTGTGTTTGGCATCGCTCCATTGTCAGGGTATGTAAGAGAATCACCCAACACTGAAACAAATGTCTGTCAGTGTCTCTCTTCACCCATGGCAGATTGCGTAGGTGTTGAATGATCTTAAAATACCAAGCAAATTATCGTTAACAAACAGTAATGGCTTAAATTTGGTTGTCTGAAAACACTTTTTCATCTTAATTTTATGAATTTTCTGCAGAATTACAGCTGCTTCTTTGTTTTCCTCAAGGCATATATTTTCACATATTGTTAGCTTTGTGGTGTGTGCCTTGGGTCACCGGGTTACTTTGGGTGGTGTGCAACTTCTATATATTAATGAATACGGAGCATTGAGTTTCTGAGTATATACTGCTTAACAAACAACATTTATTTTTTAGAAGTTTTTGCACTTTGACTTTTATTAACGCACGCGTAAAGAATTCTACTTTACTGTTTTCTCAGCAGAAATATGTCAAAGGCTCATGCTTGTATATCTTTACAATTTATGATCTAATTAGAGAACATAATGAATAGTCAATGAGTTGTAACCACCCTCATTGAAATATTTTGATGATTGCGGAGACTAATTGTTGTGGTAATGACTTTAGATCAATGTTATTTGCATAGTTCTGTCTGTTGATTTGTCATTTGCATCTTCTTAGCACTGATGCTCTGTAAATTGGTCTCCGCTTTGAAACGCTCTTTTTCTTCTCTTTTCTTTTGACTTTTCTTTCCTTTCTGAAGTACTGACTGAAGTCAAGGTTAAAGACTTATTCCAAATGAAATTTTGCATAAGCGGAGCAAGTAAAATAATGGTAATCAGATTTTCCATAATCTCCTGTAATGCTCTGCTGTTTGCTCTCTGAAATGCTGAAACACTACAACTAAACCATGTTAAATCCTCCGTCACAAAGTTACGTCTTAAAAGCAGTCACAAACTTTTCTTCATAAAATGAGTGGTTCGTTGGCCTAGAATGAAGGCTGCGGCACACAAATAGACATTCTGTAGGCTATTTAGCTGGGTGGTTCATCTCATTGGTCATTCTGTAATCTCTCCTGTAGCTGTTGGTGATTATCCCCCTCAACTCTCCAAAATCCATCTAAATATTGGATCTTTATGGGATGATCCACCTTAACCCAGAATCTCGTACATGAGTTTAAATTTTTGATCAGCTTGGCATTAAACCCAGGTCGGGAAAGACTTATGTTAGCGAAGGTGGCCGAAATGAAAAGAACTGGCCTGAAGTGGCACTGATTAGAGTAGAACTCACACCACTTCCTGTCTGGTTGTGACCTCATTTCTGATATGATTTACTGGGCAGCTGTCCCACAACCCCTGTAAGAGCATGGAAAAGCTGTGTGTTTGCAATTCCCCTGGCAAGGAAACATATTTGTTTCTTTGTCCTAAAAAAAAGACCAACTAATACACATTTAATTTATTTTATTTTTTAAAATTCTGCCTGTTTAGCTCATTCCCACGCGATTTTCCTTCAGCATCTTCATGTTACATGGTCAGGACTTCAAGTCAGACAAAGGGCCAGATTTACTAAACTATCAAATTATCATGAGAGCGCCAGACCAAAAAAGCGGTCTACTGACAGTGCACAAATTAAATAACTCGGATGCAGCCGGATCATTTTCATTTCATTTTCATGTCCAACGCAATTCACCAAGAACAGCGCAAATTAGGGTCTGGTTTAAATTTTTTTGGGTGGGCTGTAAATAATGGCTCGAATACCAGTGTAGTAGTAGTGTAGTAGAGGCTAGTAGTAGTCACTGTGCGAGTAAACCTCACTCCTCTGATGTCAAGAAACGCTCTAGCAACTGATGCTAGAGAGGGTGCAGCCTTTAGCCTCCTTGTTAAAGGAATACACCACCGTTTTTAGAAATAGGGCTTATTCAACTTCTTTCCTATATTTAGATATGTGGACAAATGCATTTTTGTCTCAGTGCATGCATTGTTTTAGTTTGGCAGGCTCTGTAATATCGCCGCTAGATTAGCTTAGCATAATGAATGGAGTCCTATGTTGCCAGCTAGCATGTCCCAAGTAAAAGTGATCCAAAAAAAAAGTGTTTCATGTGATGCGTGATGTTTTTAATCACTTTTACTCGGGACATGCTAGCTGACAACATAGGATTCCATTCATTATGCTAAGCTAAGCTAGCGCGATTCATTAAAATATTCTTCTCCTAAACATTTTGTGTCTGAAGGGGAAACTCCTACAAATGTATGCAATAAGGTCAGCTACAAAAAAAACCCTATCCACGCCTTTTCAGTGCTATCACTGCATGTCTTTAGTATATCCTGACAGTAGTTTTTTTAATGCCAAAAGAGGGTTTGCAGTGACGCAAGATGTTAGTAAATCTGGCCCTAGATTTTAGAATTGGATATGTGCTTTCACCAACATTTTAGATTCCAATGATACTTAATATTGCAGAAAATCATGTTTGAATGGACTACCTGCTGCTCCACATGCTTATATTTTCAATAGTCATTGAGTTTTTACTCCCATCTGATGTTCTGCAGTAGGCAAGTTGCAGAGAATCTAAATTATTGCATCATGGGGGTCTCACAGGTAGGTTAGACAGGCTTTTGACACCATTTTGCCATTGATGCCTCTGTGCACTGGTTCAGTGGTTTGTGTCATGAAAGACTTTCAATTGTTATTTCTTCATCTTCGTCATTGTTGTCTTCTTATTTCACAACTTTTTTTTTCTATCAGTGAATAATATGGCCCGTTCCTCTCTCTTCCCTCTCTCTTCCCACTCTCTTCCCACTCTATTCCCACTCTCTTTGCAGTGGTCTGGTGTAATTACAGGATGACCATGGAAAAACCTTCTATTTTAAAACGGTTTACATTTCCTGTCATTTCATTTCTCGGAAAGGAGGTAAAAAAGGTTAAAAATGACACAAAGATGAGGCAGGTTGGCTTAGCGCCTATTTAGCAAAAGTCTGTGATTCATTTTGCACAGTAATGGAAAAATCTATTGATATTTTTTTTTTCTCCTTCTCCAGCGACATTTTATTACCTTTCCACGCATCTCATGCCATTTCATATTTACCTGAGCAGATGCTGCCCTGGTCTATTGTGGTGATGACTTCATGGTTATCTCTCTAGCAAATCTTTGTTTTGTCATACATAATTGCAACTTTCACTCAGTAATCTGCGCCAACATGTGATGCCCGTCCACATCTGTTGCCATAATGGAGGTTACGTGACCTGGGCCGAACAGACGTTGTCATGACAATATCTGTGACCTCTTAGCAAGCGTCGCACATTCAACGTCTGTTTGATGATGGTTCTGCTTCTAGCGCTGGCTGCTCTAATGCACCATTAATAAGACCGTCAGATGGTTTCAGTCGCAAGGAATCAATAATCGCTTCAGCTAAAGTTTCTTTACAAAAACATCAGCGCGTGTGTTTACCTGTAGGAATGCATTTTTCAGTCCCTTATCCGCACACTTGTCAGAGCTGCAGCTGGCACCTGTCAGAAAAGCATGAGACAGGGTCAATACAAGACTTGGAGATGGTTTTCAGACACCTGTGTTGTCTATCTGCTGTTGGGTTTATGCTCTTTTTATAAAACATGCTCTGTTTCAAAACCTAGCAAAGTGCCATGCTGTCTACTGCAGTCATTGGCACACTAAGACAGCAGCGCGCTAACTGAAATGAAACTGCAGTGAAGTGACTGTAGAACACTCCATATAGGGAGCAGCATAGCCTAAAATGTTGATATATTGTATATACCAACATTTTAAGTTACACACACATATACATACATATATATATATATATATATATATATATATATATATATATATATATATATATATATATATATATATATATATATATATATATATATATATATATATATATATATATATATATATATATATATACATACATATATATATATATATATATATATATATATATATATATATATATATATATATATATATATATATACACATAGAGAGAGAGAGAAAGAGAGATAATGTTGTATTATACAATATTGTATATAATATTGTTAATGTTTTTAAAAGGATGTCTGCATTAATTTGGTCATAACATGTAGTGGGATTACTATAAAACATTTTAGCACTTTGAGATTTTGTTTAATATATAGTGTGTTACAAATAAAATGTATTATTATTATAATTACAGTTTAATAATTCTAATATTGTGATTTGGTGCTTAAGAAAACATTTTTGAGGAAAAATAATTCTTTATTGATTAGAAAGAACAGCAGTTATTTGAGATGGAAGCAAAATGCTTTACTGTCACTTTTGATCAATGGAATGCATCCTTGCTGAATAAAAGTGTTATTTTATATTCTTAAAAAATATAAAAGAACAACAACAACAACAAAAAAACTGTGTAAAAAGATGTCTTTACAACAAATATATAAAAAATATTTTAAGAAAGAAATAATTTACCTGATGAGAGTGTGTTGAAAGTCTGTGTAGTTGTAGCTGAGCTCCAGGAAATCAGTAGCGAGGTTGCTTTGACAGTTACAGATTTGAAAAAGAAAAATCCATGGAAAAAAAGAACCCTAAACGCTAACACAAAGAACCATTTCAGCGTATAAAGGGCTCTTCAAGATGATACGATTCTAAATAGAACTGACACTACGTGTAAAGAACCATTTTTTTTAGAGTGTGTTTTATTAGGGTGCTGTCACTTTAAGATCTGCTGCTGTCGAACATGATGCAGATCTCATTTTCTTATAACATATCTCAAGTTCATTTCAGACATTATTTAACTAATTTTAGACTGCCCTTAAGAGAATACTCATCAAAATGGGCATTTTTCGATAAGTCGATTCTGGTGCGCTGTCTGTGCGCACGATACTGGCTCGCGTCTTTCTGTGCATCGTGTGTGTGTCAGAACATTGACAGACAGCGTGTTCTCTTTTGACTTGATGCGCTTGTATGGTTTGAAAGCATTTGCATAAATAAGCGCGGGATCATGTAATGTAACGCTAACCAAAGAATGACAGAAAAATGATTTGAATGTGTTAACGTGCAATTTTGACAGCACTAATATGTATCAGTCCTTTACCTCATGCCATCAGCAGAAAACCCTTTCTTGTTTTACAACTCTAAAGACCCATAAGTGACGGACATGTCGTATTGTAGTCCTCATCTTAGTGCTGTGCAATGCACCCTGCTCCATCCACTCTACATTCAGCCCGAGTGTGTCTACAACAGCATCACATTGCCAGGCACGATTTTGTGTACTTGCAGCCACCCTCCCCCCCTTTCAACTGTTGATTATTTTACAGACAGAAAAATTGCAATTGAAAAGGCTGAATAGGTAGCCGAGATTACTTTTGTATTGAAAGGTTAATCGAAACTCATCTCTGAGGCCACTCTCTGTAAAACCGTTGGCTGGGTTTAAAATGAACTGTAAAGAGAGGATGAGGGAAATGAGTCAGCTGTGAAGGCCATGCCACCTGCATCGCCTCTCCTTCTATCTGGTCTTGGAGTCACTGGCAGTCTGTTTCAAGCTCACTGTGATCTTACTATGTAGATGGATCACATCCTCCTCTTATTTGAAATCTCCAGCATTTTTTGCTCACTTGACATTGTGCTGTTTTTTTTTTCATCTCTGTCTTGTGCCCTGAACTCTCTGTTGGTCAATGCTGAGACTCTCAGAGGGTTTGCCAGGCTTTTTTTTAATATCTTAAAAAGGGAAGGGAAAAATTAAATGCTTGATAACTTCTCTTTCATTAACCTGTCAAATTGCATTGTTATTCCCCTTTAATTTATTGGAACTGAATTTCTGCTCATCAGAAATAAATATGTGTATGTATATTGGATGAATAATATGATGTAATGTAATGTACAATATAATATCATGTATATATTTTACACACACTCATTATTCTTCGAGCACAAGATGACTAGCGTGATCACTAGGACCTGTCGGGGAAAATTTTTACAAATTCTTAAACTTCTCCTCGTGTACCACAGAAAGATTACATAATAGGTTTGTAATGACATTAGGGGGAATAAATAATGAGATGCATTTTGTACCAGACACATAAAGACAGCTCATATAATTGACTCATCCAATCTCTGATTAGCAAGAGGGCATACAATCTGTGCAAAGATGGATCTTGCATGCTCCGAAGTAACCGGCTTTAACACAAGATGCAGAATTTGCAGGGCATTTTATAGTATCTCATTATCGGCTAGTAGCTGGTGTGCCAAGACTGCACTGATGACTTGTGGAGTTTTATATATAGTTATGTTAATCTGATTCTGCTCCATAAGGGCCATGCGGGTAAGGTTATGATCAGAGAAGAATCATTAAGCTGCCCGAGCCAAACACTCTTGAACTGTCATTGTCAGAGAAGATTTTAATCAGCACAAGGTTCAAAGTTATGCTTGTCCTTACAGCCACGTTCGTTTTACTGTGTGAGGCAATCGGACAGTCACAGCAGCGTTTCCGAGGAATAATACATAAGCGCTTAAAGAGGAAATTAGACATGGCTGTGAAATAATTCATATGAGGTTAAAGTGAAAATGCAATTATTCCGTTTGATATTCGTAATTAGTGTGGAAGGAAGCTCCAGCTTGCTGTCCTTCAATGATATATATAGTCCAACCACCCCACCCCCACACCCTCCACACACACACACACACATACACACACCACCACCACAGAATAAGAGCGTTTGGAAATCTACTCAAGTTGAGATGTTTTGTAACTCTTTAGATATCGATTAATTATAAAGTGAATAAAATGGCATTTCAAAACCCAATATGTCCATGAATTAATAGTATAAAATATGTGGTGTACATTGTGTGCAGAAGTGTTTGAAATTAAAAATGTTTAAAAGCAGCAAGATAAAATGTTAAGTATTAATATTAATTAAATACAGTAAAACCCTAACCCAAAGTAGGATGTTCAAAACTCTAATTTCTTTTTCTTGTAATTTTCTTTTTTTTTGTAATCCAATTAAAGTTATAAAAATTGACCTAATTGCTGAGGCCGATGCAAACTAAACATTCTGCTCCCATCTAAGTCCCGCCTGCCCACAGGTGAACATCGTCTGGGCTGCTCCAGCCCTAAATGTCCTCCCGCACCCTACAGCAAAATGGAATTATAAAATTAAGAAATTGTACATGGCCAGGCAAATTGAAATAAAATGAACAATATCTGCCATTTGCCTGGTCGAGATCCAGAAAGTTGGAAGCAATCAGAGCTGTGATAAGTGTACTTGGAGAGATGCACGGATAAGGGAGCTAATTTAATTAATGAGTCTAGTTCCCCTCTTTTCATTAACACCCTCGTTAAACGTATTGGGGCATGACAACATGGCAAATGGGAAATGAGATTAACGCTGTCAGATTCATAGCCCTCACCAGACTAAGCTAATCTCTTTGCGGGCATTTAGCGTTTCCTTGTCTTACACTCAAACACAATCTTGCAAGGAACACACATGTAGACTCTTACCCTGTTTTCCCTCTCTGTGCTGAAATAATGAGGTGGTGATTAGCTGGGGTCTCTGCTGGGATAGAGGTGAGGCTGATATCTGGACCTGGAGCTCTGCTCTGCCCACACTTCTGTAAAGCTCTGATAGAGACACACGCTGGGCTCAAGCCAAGCACATCCACGTTATCAGCACACAGGCCCTCCCTGAAATACAACTAAATACTAATTGAGGCTGACTGACATTGTACATCCATAAAAAAGTTTAAAACAGGACAGAATGAAGAAATGCAATGGGTCTCATTCACTAATAATTGCACACAAAAGCGGCTACACTATAGTTTACGCTAAATCACAGAGTGTTGTGAATCCATTGATTTCAATGAGGATATATTGTCGGAAGGATGTATTCCCAGTATTTTCAAACTCCTTGTGCCTGCAGAAATGGTTCTTATGCAAATTTCCACAGTTTCACAACAGGTGTGCACACACATAAATGGCTTCTAACGTTCTAATTTTGAATTCAGATCATTTGAAATGAGGAAGCTCATACCTGCAGATAGTAATTAGCTCAAACCAGGGTGGGAAATACATTTTGGCCCTCCAGCCAAATTGAGGTTGTTCTGCTTGGCTTCCTTAATTTGAAAAAAACAAAAAACTCGAAATAAAGATTCTCCAAAGAAAATGCATGAGAAAAAAATAAGAACAAATAAATACGAAATAGGGTAGTGCGGGGCACAACCTACCGCGGGGTTAATTGTAACACGCATGGTTTAACACTTTCCACACATGCCAGGATGACGAAACTTTGTGTATTTACTAGTTGCCATATCAACAATGTATAAAGAAAAAATTGCGCCAAAATTAAAAAAATCTTTGGAAGATATCACTGAACATTTATTTAACCATAGCAAGAGTACATTTCTTTCTTAAGTTTATTTTTCATCTCTGTTTTTTGTGTTTATTTAATCTTGTATCTGTTATTTAACAGTTGAGATGGTTCTTTAATGCTGATCTAACCAGCAGAAGACGAGAGCCGCGATTTAAATCCCAGTTGTGCAGATGGGCTGCGTTGTAACACTGCGGTACAATGAGCCCCTATTAGAAATATGTTATTATATTCTATACGTTTATGAATTCTTTTGAGAAACCACGAGAAAAGGGTGAATAATGACTGAGAGTCAATGTTCAGAAATTATTCATTATTATTCTGTTTTTAACTTTGCTGTATAGCTGTATTTGTTGTCAAAATAAAAAATGTGTGTATTTATAATGATAAAAAATGTCATTATTTTATTTCAAAATGTTAATAATTGTATTTTATTGACAAAATATTTTTGTTTGTTTTGGATATTTTTTTTATTATATCATGTAACATTTTAAGTTGTCATTTGCTCATGTTACAATGTGCCCCCTCACATGTCACAATTTACCCCACCTATGGGGCATGTTGTCACATTTCACTTCCATTCTTTCGGGGTAAATCAAGAAAAAATTATACACTGTATTAATGAAACAAAACCACATAATTGTACTAGACATGTGTGCAATTAATGTGGGAAAAAATAAATACTCTGATCCCCAAGTGGATTTACACAAACTGAGACAGTCAAAAAGCGTTAGGTTGTGCCCCGCTCTCCCGTACTTCAATGCAGACGTATTACAAAAGGAATATATTTCTTTCTTATAGATGATAGTAATAATTATTACATTCAAATTATTTGGCCTTCTAAAACACAAGTGTGAATTTAATGTAGAGTGAGACATTTTCACATCTAAAAAGAAGTTTCACATGCAACTTTAAACAATTTTCACTCTTTATGTCAGCAGGTATGCATGTATGCGTGGTTGGTGAATGTGGCGAGCTTTTCCATTAATCCTTATGAATGAGGGACAAGGTCCTTTTGAGTATTCAAAAGAAGGCTCTTAATTACTGAGCTTAAGTGTATCACCGGTATGGAGCCTTTGAAGCAGCAGGACGGATGAGTGTACTGATGATCCGTACTCATGAAATTCAGTCCTTATCAGGCATCATCTCCTGCTATTTGCCCTAACGCTGTAATGAATGCAGTGCGATACAGCACCCTAATCCACAGGTAATAAGATTTGACCTCATATCGAATCGTTCTCAGGTCCTCGGCTACAAGAACACCAGTTTGATAGCTCACATTTCCCATCCATTATTACCCCGATCATGTCGATACAGATCTTGGGAATTGTACCGCCAGTTCATTTTTGCTGCATCCTCTGGTCATCATTTGCTAGAAAAGTGGAGATGTCTATAGAATGGAGTGATTGAACAACTCCCTGGTGTGACTGCTATTAGTAACAGAAGCGCTGTCACCCGCCTCACCAAGCGCATCTGTGTTTACCATCAGACTAACTCAACCCCGCCATGCCTGGGGAGCCAAGCTAATGGAGCCCATTAATGAGTCTGATGCAGCAAAGCACACCGCTTCTTCTAATCAATGAGAGGAAAGTGCACTAGTGTTTCTCAGATTTGTCACAGAGACAGGAAGGAGGAGAGGCTCTCTGAGCACCGTCAAAGACAGATGGCAGAACGGGAATTGAGGATAAAGGTAAATGTGCAAGACACCACCAAGAACTATGAAGAACTTAACTGATCATCAAGATAATTGTAACGATGATTGTTGGCTTTTGAAGTTATTTTTGAGGGTTTTAAGGATTTTAATGTAATTCAGCCAAAATCTTTACCCGTTAAAATGCAACAGTTTATTGTATTTAACTTTATGAATGTAAATCCTTATCTATGAATTCAATCCATCCATCCATAACATATTACACTGTCATTATTTATTTAACACAAATAAAGCCAAAATGGGAGAAGCCATGTGTGACAAACTAAGTACTCCCTATGATTTAACTACTTGTAGAACCACCTTTAGATGCAATAACTTGAAGTAATCATTTTCTGTATGACTTTATCAGTCTCTCACATCGTTATGGTGGAATTTTGGCCCACTATCCTTTACAACGTTGCTTCAGCTCATTGAGGTTTATGGGCATCTGTTTATGCACAGCTCTCTAAGGTCGTTTTGAGTTCTGGATTTTGACTGGGCCACTGCAACACCTTGATTATTTTCTTTTTCAGCCATTCTGTTGTAGATTTGTTGGTGTGCGTGGGATCATTGTCTTGTTGCATAACCCATTTTTGGGCCAAGTTTTAGCTGTCGGACAGATGGCCTTACATTTGACTCTAGAATACTTTGGTATGCAGAGGAGTTCATGGTCAAGAAAATGACTTCAGAGTGCCCAGGTCCTGTGGCTGCAAAACAAGCCCAAATAATCACCACTCCACTTGCATGCTTGACAGTTGGTATGAGGTGTTTGCGCTGATATACTGCGTTTTTTGCCAAATGTGGCACTGTGCATTATGGCCAAACATCTCTGCTTTGGTCTCGTCTGTTCAAAGAAAAATTGTTCCAGAAGTCTTGTGGTTTGTTCAGATGCAGCTTTGCAAACTTAAGCCATGCTGCTATGTTCTTTTTAGAGAAAAGAGGCTTTTTCCTGGCAACCCTTCCAAACAAGCCAGACTTGTTCAGTCTTTTTTCAAATTGTACTGTCATTAACTTTAACATGTAACATGCTAACCGAGGCTTGTAGAGTCTGAGATGTAGCTCTTGGGTTTTTTGCAGTTTCACTGAGCAGTGCACGGCCTGATCTTGGGGTGAATTTGCTGGGACGTCCACTCCTGTCTTCAATGTTTTCCACTTGTGAATAAACTGCAGAATGATTGACTTCAAATTGTTTGGAAATAGCCTTGTAACCCTTCCTAGACAGCAACAATTGGTTGTCTAAGATCATTGCTGATGTATTTCCTCCTTGGTATTGTGTTAACACACACCTGAATGTTTTAGATCAGCAAACTTCTGTTTTTATAGAGGTGGTTGCACTTGATCAATTAATCAAAGACATTGAATTAGCAGCACCTGACTGCTACTTAACCTCTTAATTCTGGAAGCAGAAAGGGTGTGCTTAGTTTGTCACACATGGCTTTTTTATTTGTCCTAGTTGTTGTTAAATATGTCATGTGTTGCTGTTTATCTAAAGGTTGTATTTACCTAATTTAAAGGCCTACCAAAGACCAGATTATTTGTTTATAGTGTTCTAATACATAAAACCATAGAATGTAAAAGAGTGTACTTTCCTTTTCATATAGAAATGAACACATTTCTTTTTTCAATTGATATGTGCTTACATGTGCCTTACTGTACGTGCTACCACTGTACATCACATTCACTAATCAAAACAGGACAACACGTTTATCTTTGATGATCTATGATGTGCACTACATAATTGCATCTTTTTTAAAGGGAAAAGTCTTGCTCTCTATATGAGCGTCTTGCTTCCATCATAGTGAGGCTGGTGAGATGGTGTCTCTTTCAAATACCTCTCTTAAAGGTCAGCTTTGTCCAGGAGCTGATTTGAAACCCTCCATTTAATCAGATAGCTGTGAGGGTTTTTAAAATGGCACATTCATTTTTCCCCTTCTTTCTCGCTCTCTTTCTTTTTCTCTCCCAATACATTTTATTTCCATTATTCACTGCTTTTTATGTTACTGTCATGTATATGTCATGATTTTGGTTTTAGCTAGGTGTCTTTTGAAGTACAGATGAATCTAAAGTGTAAAAGTGTTTCTGTTGCGTTAGCAATACCAAGAATTTGGGTCATTTAGAAATAAAGGGTTATGAAAATATAAAATCTCTTTAACTGCTAATGTAATAATTAAAATTAAAATAATTTTAAAATAATTTTAAAATAATTTTTAAATAATTTTAGATAAATTCATTAAGATAAATTATTGTTATAAATTATTTATTATTTATGTTGTCGTGTGTATGTTTTTTTTTGCTGATTGTATGGATTACACCTTGGGGGTAATACAGTTGACCTAACCTAACCTAAATGTTCCCTAGAAACTGTTTTCTATGTAAGAAAATAGCCCATACAAAAAAGAAGTATACTGCAAGTTAATTTTATGAAATATACTTAAGTAATGTTCAATTATATTTTTAAATATACTTTATGTAAGTATACTATATCAATGTGTACTAGTAGTAAACTTGTAAGTGTACTATTTAAATACTGCTTGGGACTAAATTGGCCTACATTTAGTAAATAAAAGTATATGAAATAATTAGAAATTCATCAGAAATCATCAGAAATTCTGATGATTTCATATCAAAAGTATATGAAATCATAATCTCATTTGTACTGCATCTGTATAAAAGTACACTTTGAAGTGTACTCTCAGTAAACAAGTTTAGTGCAAGTATACGTGTAAGTTTAAGTGAACAAAACATTATAGTTTACTATTTATATATTATTTTTGCTCTTTCAGTATACTGAAGATATATAGTATGTTGAAATGTAATTGTTTTATATTTTAAATATACTTTTAACTGTACTTTAACTAATTAAAAAAATGTTTTATTATAGCTTCATGCATCAATCATGTATCAACACTTTAGTTGTGGGTAAGTTTAATAAAGAAAGTTGAGAAAATCTATTTTTTGTCAAAAATTCAAAATGATGATCATGAGTTTATCGGAAACCCCAAACCATCACGCTTCCTCTTCATGGGTTCAACATTTCATTCGATATTGTTAGGCAGATTTACATGCCGTTTAATGTTTGATGATTGCGTTATTTTACATTTGCGTGAGTATTCTTCTATCACTTGTTTCTGCTTCTTCTTCTCCCGTGCTTTGATCCAGAGCTTCTCTACTAGAAGATGCGTCATAGCACCCAGGGAAAACAAGGACAGCTGGAAAATTCAATACACTATCATGTATACTACCAGTGGACTAGCCCACACAACAATTCAGATACGCAGAATTAGTAACATATCTGTTTTATATCAATATTCTAATCAATATTTTCAAACAATATAAGTTTATTAAAACTGTAACTGTAAAACAATGTAAAAAAAGTATATTTAATAGGCAACTCAATCTAAAGATTAAACACAATTACAAGCCAAGTTTGAATAATTATACTTTTAACCTGTTAACCAGCGCCCCAATTTTTGAAATTTTCTGAAAATGACATTCCCAAATGAAAATGTCTGCAGCTCTTAAACCCTATGGTCTATATTCATAAATCTGGTCTTATTTTAAACTAGACACTTCAAATAGTGTTACCCAAGAGTCATAATAGCTGAAAGTTGTATATGAACAGAGTAATATACATGTAAATATACATGTAAGTGACTCGCGTTTTTATTTTTATTATTCACTTAGGGAAAAATTATGAGATTTTAATGTTAAGGTCCTGAAAATAAGCATAATATAAAACTGAATGTCTGATCATGTTTTGATTCAAATTTGAGGATGATTCTGTCAAAAATGTAGCTTCTGTAAGCTTTTATATCAAGAAAAGACTAGGCGTCCTTTCCAAAAGGGCTTTTATTTTAGAACATTTGTAATTGCAAAGAGTAGTTTTTTATTCAAATAAATCTGCAATAAACTGCTGATTATGATTAATTTACAGTTACTGAAAAACTAAATGAACTATTTACAGAATTTTTAAAGTGTAAAAACTCATTTAGTTGATAAAAACAGTCTGTCATAGAGTCTGCGCTCCACTGCAGTGTTGCGCAATCTGACTGGCAGGCGCTGCTATGGAGATTGTGACTAGAGGCATATTCACTAATAATGCTTACAAACACAACGTAAGATAATGCCTTGTGATTAGTTACTACGTCCGTCAATCAAACCTTTGCTGGCAAGGCATTGGCTAGGCATTGATTGCCTTCATCCAACGAAAACCATGCGCGCTTTGATTGACAGCTGGCGGAGCGAGTAATGTGGCAACTCTGTGTAATGACTCGTCAGAAAGCCTGTGATTGAAGCAGAGAGACCTGGGAGGGTTTAACGTGACAGGAAGAGTCCACAGCACAGGGAGATCGTCAGAAACGTATTTGAATCACTATTTCATTGAAAATTGACACGATTGATTACTCTAACTCAAAACGCCCAAGCAAACAAAGGAGTATTTTTAGTTTTTTCCTTATTTTTCGTTGTTTTGGATTAAAAAGTGGGATGCATTTGGAAGAATGGACTCTTACACGGACATGTATGCGGTTGTTTTTGGATTGGTCCGATCTGATCTGCACGATAGGAGATGAAAGATGAGTACTGCGTTCATTATGCTAATGTTTAAATAGCTACTGCTACAGCATTTCATTTAACCTTTTCCTCTCTGGTGTATTTATTGCAAAAACGAGTTCAGAACATGAATCTCGAGTGTTTTAGCTTTCAAATGATGCATAGTTTGTGATGGTTGATTAAATAGTTTGTATAAAACAAAAGTGAATAAAAGTAGAGACACGCCCACTTACGTCAACCCCGCCCCACGAACCGGTGCGGGTTAACTCGTTAAGTATATCTTGATCAAAAGATTGAGTACAAGTATAAGCCAAAAATACTTAGGCTTTTCTGTCAGTATAAGTCAAGTATAATTAAGTGCAATTGTAAGGATATTTCTGAGAAGAATATAGAAAGAAGACTGAAAGTATACTTTCTTATTTTTAGTTTAAAAGAAGTATCCTAATAACACTTGAATAAACTTATTTTTCGTAAGGGAGTACAGTTCATGTAGATATAAACTGTTTGTTTCAATAACATTTTATATTAGCAATACAATCTGGTATCATGAATGTTGTTTTTTCAGCTCAAATCACACCAGAACAATTTTTTTTTCTTTTCAGGCTAGTAAACCTAATTTCTCCTCCCCTTGCGTGTCATTGTTGAAATGTCAAAAGATACAAAAATGTAACACACTGATTTTGAATTGAATTGAATGAGTAGAAACGTTGTCCAAATATTGACATTTCCTGTCTTACTTTAGAGCAATCTTACAGTCTTTAGCTTGTTGTCTTTTTATTGGATTGTAAACACTGACATGAACCACGTCAACAGACACATTGTAGGGAAAAAGCCAGTTAACTCACTCTGAGCCTCTTTCAAATGCAAGACTTGACATTTTATTCCTCTGATATCATTCTTCCTTTGACATGCGCGGATGTCTCATCATAGCTTGGGAAGATCTAAGGCTGCAGCACCTGTTAGGAATGCGTATTGGCCTTTCTTGTAAAGTACACCTGACTCACTGGCAGGTAATGGCTCAAAGCTTGAGTGGCAGGAAGCCTTTGTAATCGAACCAATGTTACATATGTAGCTGCGGGGGAGAGCCTGGTACATTGTTCCTGGTCTGGCACACTGGGACATCAGCCAGTCCCCACTGGTATTGGCAAGCACAAGAGACTGTCTGTCAGTCTTTGACAGGAGCTCGAAATGTGACCTCCTTCCTCTCCCCTCCTCTCCTTTCCGTCAGTCCATTCACATGCTGTCTGCACTGGAGATCTTTATGTAGGCCTTTTTTTTAATTAATTTTCTTCTCTGTTGCAAGCCACATTAATGTACTTATGTGTTATGTCAGTCCTCAACATCCTGTCATTAACATCTCGGCAAACAGCAAAACAGATGAACAAAATTCTTAATATGCTCGCTTTCAATTTAAATGCAGGAATTTGGCTTGAAATAATTGTTTTAATTTACACATTTATTTATTAATCCACAATGCTTTTGTGAACAATTAACAAAACAATTAACAGCAATTAAAATGTATATAAGTTTTGGCATACTGCATCACGTTTTCACTTCATTAAAACAAATATTGTATATTCACATTGCCATTATACATATGCATATGTGTGTGCTTGCATATATGGTCTATGATATAAACTACATATCTATATATACAGTGGGTACGGAAAGTATTCAGACCCCCTTAAATTGTTCACTCTTTGTTATATTGCAGCCATTTGCTAAAATCATTTAAGTAAAAAAAAGAAATATCATTAATGTACACACAGCACCCCATATTGACAGAAAAACACAGAATTGTTGACATTTTTGCAGACTTATTAAAAAAAGAAAAACTGAAATATCACATGGTTCTAAGTATTCAGACCCTTTGCTCAGTATTTAGTAGAAGCACCCTTTTGATCCATTTTCAGGTCTCTCCAGAGATGCTTAATTGGGTTTAAGTCAGGGCTCTGGCTGGGCCATTCAGGAACAGTCACGGAGTTGTTGTGAAGCCACTCCTTCGTTATTTTAGCTGTGTGCTTAGGGTCATTGTCCTGTTGGAAGGCGAACCTTCGGCTCAGTTTGAGGTCTTGAGCACTCTGGAGAAGGTTTTCGTCCAGGATATCCCTGTACTTGGCCGCATTCATCTTTCCATCGATTGCAACCAGTCGTCCTGTTCCTGCAACTGAAAACACCCCCACAGCATGATGCTTCCACCACCATGCTTCACTGTCGGGACTGTATTGGACAGGTGATGAGCAGTGCCTGGTTTTCTCCACACATACCACTTAGAATTAAGGCCAAACAGTTCTATCTAGGTCTTATCAGACCAGAGAATCTTATTTCTCACCATCTTAGCAAACTCCATGCAGGCTTTCATGTGTCTTGCACTGGGGAGAGGCTTCCGTCGGGCCACTCTGCCATAAAGCCCTGACTGGTGGTATCTCTCTCACCAAGGCTCTTCTCCCCCGATAGCTCAGTTTGGCCAGACGGACAGCTCTAGGAAGGGTTCTGGTCATCCCAAATGTCTTCCATTTAAGGATTATGGAGGCCACTGTGCTCTTAGGAACCTTAAATGCAGCAGAATTTATTTTGTAACCTTGGCCAGATCTGTGCCTTGCCACAATTCTGTCTCTGAGCTCTTCAGGCAGTTCCTTCAACCTCATGATTCTCATTTGCTCTGACATGCACTGTGAACTATAAGGTCTTATATAGACAGGTGCGTGGCTTTCCTAATAAAGTCCAATCAGTATAATCCAACACAATTGGACTCAAATTAAGGTATGGGGTGCTGTGTGTACATTAATGAGGGAAAAAAAATAACTTAAATGATTTTAGCAAATGGCTGCAATATAACAAAGAGTGAAAAATGTAAGGGGGTCTGAATACCCACTGTGTGTGTGTGTGTGTGTGTGTGTGTGCGTGCGTGCGTGCGTGCGTGCGTATGCGTGCGTGCGTGCGTGCGTGCGTGTGTGTGGCCACTACATTAGTTACACCTGTTCTAATATCTAATCAGCCAATCACATGGCAGCAACTACATTAAGACATGTAGACATGGTCAAGGTGATCTTCTGAAGTTCAAACTGAGCATCAGAAAGAGGAAGAAAGGTGATTCATGTGACTTTGGACGTGGTATGGTTGTTGCCATTTCAGAAACTGCTGATCTAGGATTTTTAGGCACAAGCAGGATTTACAGGGAATGATTGGGAAAAGAGAAAATATCCAGTGAGCGGTAGTTTTGTGGGCAAAAATCCCTTGTTGATGCCAGAGGACACTGGCCATAGAAAGGCAACAGTAACTCAAATAACCACTCGTTGCAACCATGGTATACAGAAGAGCATCTCTTAACACTCAACACACTGAGCTTTAAAGCAGATGGGCTACAGCAGCTGAAGACCACACCAGGTGCCACACCTGTCAGCTAAGAACAGGAAAGTGAGGCTACAATTCACACAGGTTCATGAAAATTTGTGCGGGGTTATTTTTTTGGCATACTTTTGGCTCCTTAGTACCACACACACACACACACACACACACACACACACACACACACAATTTTTGGTCAAGATCTTGTACTGACAATACAAGAGTCAAGCACTCTTTAAAGTCTACTCCAGCACATCCCAAAGACTTTTTAAGGTCTGGACTCAGAAATGTCAATTCAATGTGTGCAAATTATTCTTCATGCTCCTTCAATTCTTTCACAATTTGAGCCTGAATGATCTTGACATTGTCATCCTGGAATATGGCCGTGATGTGTCTTCCTACATGGTTGTTTAAGAAATGAAAAGATACACACTCCATCAGTTAGGATTAGAAGAACATGCTAGAAACATAATAATCACTGCAGTAATGATCCCATCATAGACTCTTAAGCAAATTACAATTATAAGTTTATATCCCTGTTACCTCAATTCTAATTTTATTGAAAATAAGGAATTGAATTTCCATGTATTGAATGTATTCAATTATCTCAACCCTGGTGACAGTGCAATTGCCTTCGTTTAAAAAGTAAAAAGCAATATGACATTAATTACAATCTCCTGCCAAATAACACCAGAGAATTTCTAATAATTTAATGTAATTAATTATCCCATCTTCCTCTCCCCTCACCCCCATTTATTTCCATCTCTCCCTCTCTCCAGGTCTTTTGTGAACTACTTAACACAATGTTTGCTAATATGGCCTTTTATAGCAATTAAATGCCGATTTGGTGGTGTTGGAGTAATCGTCACCCCAGGCTATCTGTGCTGGCTTTGAATAAATGTGTGTATGTTTGTGTAATGTATCATAAATGATTCCTCTCACACATAGGGGGGTTTATATGCAGCTCAGGGGGTGAAAAGACTCATGCAGGTGTTGAATTTGAGTCAATGTTTGGCATCGTCTCTCTTTTCACCCGTCTTCCTACTATAATGCATGTCTACTTTTCATAATGCAGCTTTAGGGATGAGCATTTTTCCAAAAAAGCTCACTATTGACTCAGTCCAGCGAGACCCCAGAAGGATTAAATAAATCCTGATATACTGAAAAAAAAAAACTGAGATATTGTTACACTCAGTGCTGAGGAGTAACTAGTTACAGTACTAGATTACGTAATTTATTTACAAAATAAATGTAACTGAAATCAATGTGTAATTAAATTACAGATACTTATTGAAATGTTAATGATTACAAAGGAGCTAACATCTGACTATTTCCTGTAAAAAGCTAGGAGATTCATTTGTTGCTTTGCCTATTTTTGATGTGCACAATGTCTCCTGCCATTTATTGGCCGTTTAGTAAATCGATGCTATTCTGATGCTTTTGATTGGTTCTCTTGTTTTGAATTTGCAGCACACCACATCTGCCAATGACATAAATCCACATGGCTGCTGAAAGCTTTATGCTACAACCTGAAAGTTGCCACCATGGCAAGCGATAAAAATGTGTTCCAGCGCTAGAAAATAGAAACTTAATAAAAAATGTATCAGTTACATTACTTTGAGAACGTAAGGAAATAGTTACACACTTATTACATTTTAAATAGGGTAACTTGTAATCTGTAACCTATTACATTTCCAAAGTAACCTTCCCAACACTGATTGCACTGAATATCTGGAATACTTGATTCTGATTGGTGTGCATGGTATTATGTGTGCAATATGTTATATTTCTTTCATATCTGCCCACATAATATCATAACGAGCCAATCAAATATATACATATGATGCTCAGATGGACAAGTATGTAAGGAAGAAAAGAAAAATCAAACAACATCCCAAAAGACTCTATTGTGTATGGAACTACTTACTTTAGAGTAAAGAGGCAGCATGATTATTTTATATTACATTTATACAACAGTTTAAAAAAAGGAAGTTAATATTGAGTCATTTGCATTTTAAACACTATCTTACTGGTTTCTCTGTCTGTTTTTGCTCCAAAAATTGAAATAATAATAGTTAGCCACACCAGAGCCATTGTGCATCTTTGTGCAACACAGTTGTTGAGTTTAATGTACTGAATGATTCAGTGTTTTTGAAAAAAAAAATTTGTTTGAGTGAATTATTTAGTGAAGACGTTTACTTTTTTGAACATATCGGTTGAATGAATTATTCAATGACCTCAATGTTATGGCTCTCAATGTTAGTCACTTACTGTTTCTTTGCTAATGAATGAATCAGCATTTGTGAGCAAATCGGTTAAATTATTCAAATGACACACATAAAGATACTTTTGTGGTACTACTTTGTGGTAATGACAGACTGACTGTACATTTATCCCTTAAGCACTGGTCTCTCTCTACACAATCAGATATTCCATCCCTGATCTCAGTGGACAACATGGAAAAAAAAAACAATTACGCCTAAACAATTCTTACTCAATGTTGATTTAATCAGCCCAGTCAATAAAGATCACAGACATCTGCAGGGGTTCGGGCTGGCTGAATGCAGCCTGTACACAGGAGCAACACACAACCATATAGCTCCAAAAACTGTCACGGATCGTGATTTGTGACGAATACCGGAATCATCCGAGCATGTGCATCCTTCACTTTTATAATGTCAGAGAATCTGGGGAATTTACTCATATTATTTTGGCGAGCTGCCACAGGGTTGACGGACTGTCAGGATTTCTACAGATCTCCTCTATCTGATATTACAATCCATCTCCCTCCGCTCTCCGCTCCCTGCCTCTCCAGCCATCTCCCGAGCACTGACACTTCTATCACATCGGTAAATACTACTTTAATTGATACTCAGGTTGTTTTAGAATTAATGAGCTGGCACCCATGTGCTGATGTGAGGGGGAAGAACATCTCTCTTTAAATTGCTTTGCAGCCTTTATTGCTCTCCAGGAATCATATTAGCCAAACCAATCTCATTTAAATCTTCCATTCCCTAATTAACCCTCAATGCTTTCTCATGCTGCTTGCAACAGCACTTTTTTGTAGGTTTTTAGATGAACTATTAGAGATTTGTGTCTCTGTGTTGAGTATATTGGATTTTCATTTTGATCAATCAAAAAACAATTAAACTGAGAACAAAATCATCTTCATTATGTAAATGCCAAGTATTATACATGAACAGATCAGATAGGACACAAAGGGGCGAACTGACTGAACCGCCTCTTTTGCATTATGTTTTAGAACAAACTCCCGCATCTTATTCATTATCCACCCACTGTTCAGATTAACCAGACACAATCTGTGCTGCCGGATAAGTCTATGAATGAAGTTATTGGGCAAATTCACTTTTTAAGGGAAGGGGACATTTTTTTCGAAGGGTCAATCAGCAGACAGCTTGGTCCGTTTCCAGTCATGCTAGTACAGCTCCTATCTACAGTGCATCCAGAAAGTACGCTTTACTTTTTGTTACACATTTTGTTATGTTACAGCCTTATTCCAAAATAGATTAAATTCATTGTTTTCCTCAAAATTCTACAAACAATACATCGACAATGTGAAAGAAGTTTTTTTGAAATCTTTACACAATAAATAAAAAATGAAAAAAATCACATGTACATAAGTATTCACAGCCTTTGCCATGGCATTCAAAATTGATCATCCTTGAGATGTTTCTTCAACTTAATTGGAGTCAACCTGTGGTAAATTCAGTTGATTGGACATGATTTGGAGAAGCACACACCTGTCTATATAAGGTCCCACACAGTGTTGTGCCAGTTCATACCTAAAAAGAACTAGCTCAAAGTTCAGTTCACACAGATGATAATGAACTAGTTCATGTTCATAGTTCTTTTTTTTTAAATGAACTAAGTTCACATATCTAAAAATGAACTAGTTCACGTTCATTTGTTAAATTCTTTTAAGATAGGCCACTATCTTACTCAATAGAACCTCTTTACCATCCATTACCAGCTGCAAATCACTGCCACTCCAAAACTAATCAAAATTATTGTACCAATAAACAAGAGACAATTATTATAGCCAGGAGAAAAATAATATTAGTAACACTTTACAATAAGGGTGCACTAATATGCATTAATTCATGCTTAACTAATGCACAGATAATGATGAATTAATGTGTTACTAATGGTTAACTAACCCATTTATTAATGATTACTGCATCAGCAACTAATGAAGATTCAACATGATTAATAGATTAAGTAATCATTACATTGTTATTAGTTACATGTGTCATAATGTATTAATTCCTTAATAACATATTTTATGAACTAATAATGTAAATTAATGTGTTAATTACCACAACGGGTCAAAGCCATGCATTTCAACCTCCAGTTGTCTGCTTTAATTAATCATTAGCTAATGATTTATAGATGTGTCATTATGGTATGACTTTACTTGTTGGGGCACATGACTATTAACTAATTCAAAATTAATTCAAAACTCATAACCACAATTACATATTACTTAATCAATTAGTTAATAGTCATGTGCCCCAACAAGTAAAGTCATACCATAATGACACATCTATAAATCATTAGCTAATGATTAATTAAAGCAGACAACTGGAAGTTGAAATGCATGGCTTTGACCCGTTGTGGTAATTAACACATTAATTTACATTATTAGTTCATAAAAATTATTTTACTAATAACAATGTAATGATTACTTAATCTATTAATCATGTCGAATCTTCATTAGTTGCTGATGCAGTGATCATTAATAAATGGGTTAGTTAACCATTAGTAACACATTAACTCCTCATTATCTGTGCATTAGTTAAGCATGAATTAATGCATATTAGTGCACCCTTATTGTAAAGTGTTACCATAATATATTTACCCCTTAAATAATGTGTAATCATGATATGTAGAAATTGGAAAAACAAGGTGCAGTCAAGGTATACTGTATGTTCAGTGAAACTTTTATTTAGCCAGCATGAACCAAATTACAGGACTTAAAAATAAGGTGTATTCATGGGGAAACGATCAGTCTACTGACAAAAGTAGTCATGTACTGTAATGTCAAATTAGCTTAATGTTTTCTTGCGTTCATCATTCAGTCGCAGATATTTGCCAAGATAGCTCGGATGGCATAACTCGATGTGTTGTTTCAAATTTGAGCTTGATGTGGCTGACGACGATTTGTTTGTTTAGTCGGTGGGCACAGTTTGCACAAAATCGTAAGGTTTTTCCCGTCTGAGTCTTCCTTTGTTTGTACATAAAACTCTGCTAAGTGCTCTTCAAAACTGCCTTCAGCAGTAGCTAAGTTTGAATCACGTGAACTAGTACTAGCACTAGTCATGATGCTGGACCATCAGGTGTTTGCTGTAAACAGTCGTAAAGAAACCTGACTTTTCAAATGAGCGTGAACGTGAACTGCACATGCTGCTCATTCCTGCCAGAGTGAGCGCCGCCTCGCTCACGTTCATTGAATGAAAAGTGATTCGTTCAGTTCAGCGCTCGGCGAAAATATGAACACGTTCAGTGAACGCCGCTCATTGAACGCAGCGTTCATGCACAACACTGGTCCCACAGTTAACAGTGCATGCCAGAGCCAGTGCAAATTTTGACAGCAAACTTTTATTTAGTTTTAGTCATAGTCTTTTGACTAAAATGCCATTTAGTTTCAGTCATGTTTTAGTCACCTGTATTGTTTGTAGAATTTTGAGGAAAATAATGAATTTAAAGGGTTACTTCAGCGATTAGCATTAAGCTTTGTATCAGTAGAAACCCAGGAGTATATTCAAATTATCGTACTTTCCCCCCTCATATGACCCTGAGACGAGAGAATTATGTATTTTATTTCTGGAGAAATTCCTCTGATGGCGCAAATATCGTCATTTTGCATCATCGAAGGAGTTTTTGTCCAGAGGCTAAAGACTACAGCCTAGCAGAGGGCGCTATTTCCAAATGTTTTCGACATCACACTCACAGCACTCGCAGCACTCGGCTCGGGAGCTGCAGAGATTCATGTAAACGGAGCGGTGGAGAGCAAAGTGAGTGTTTCAACTTTTCAAATGAACTTTTCAGCTCATGTGATGAATGTAATCCGGTCCTGCTGCGTTTGTGCCGTGACGGCCGTGACATTCAATCGACTCACTCATATTGATCAGACAGGTTCAGTTTTTAATTGTAGCGTCTCTAACTGAACTGATTTTATAAAAATGAATGCGGTGGGCAAGTAAACCAGTAAGCTGTGCCTAGAGCAGCCTCAGGCAGCAAAGTGCATTCTGGGAATTGTTGTCTTTCATCCCCATGAGACAAAAATACATTTTCTGTGTTTTCTCAGTCTAGAAAGGCACCAAATTAAAAAATAATTTCATATTTCTACTACATTAATGACCGAGTTTAAATACAGATTCATCTTCCCAGCGCTGAAGTACCCCTTTAATTTAATGCATATTCAAGGGTATAAAAACTGCATCTATTTAAAAGGCGATTAACAATTATTTGTGAGACGAGCTTCCATTCTTCTATTAAAAATTTGATTACGGCTGTTTTAACTAATCTTAAACTAATTCTTAAAGAATTACCAAAAAATGTAAGTCTTTTTAGAGAAGCAGGATTTTATCCTTTGTCCCAAGACTTGCCCCTTTGGAATTTGAAAAGCTGTGCATTGCTTTTATAAATACCTAAGTGTTTTATAAATGTATAAGTAAGTTTCTGTATTTAGGCATGTAGATAGGACCCAATCTGCACATAATAGCCGCGTTTCCACTGCAGGAACTTTCTCCAGGAACTAGGGACTTTGGGGTGCTACTAGGTGTGTTTCGACCGGAGGGACTAGGGTCTAAAGGAAGTTCCAGGGTGGGATTTGGGCGCTGGACATGCTGATTGGTTGAGTTCATGGAGCATTTTAATTGGTGGACCATTTTTCTGAGCATTTACAAATGGTTGCGAATTATATGTTAACAGCAGGAAATACATGAAAAGCAAATGAGAATATAGAAGGTATACACACTAAGTGTTTCTACATCATATTTTTTAAGTATTTTATTTAAATGTGCTGGTTAGAGATCCTTGATTGGTATGTTGAACATTTTTTATAAAAAGAACTGTGTGATTGCAGATTATAAAAGTGCACTTTAAAGTGTGCTTTAAAAGAAATTTTGAAAGGAAAGATAAATGTTGTTTTTTTCCAAAGGGATTTTTTTTTTCTCGTGGTGTTTATTCAAACTATTCTCCAACTGCATTCTTGCAGTAATTGTGTTGCCACCAGTGGAGCTTTATAGCACTCTATAGCACATGTTGTCCTGAATTGTGTATAGGTTAGTATATTACAACACTTTGTTTTATGTGCTATTAGGTATTTAATTTTAGAAAGAAATGCTGAAAGAAAACAAAAGAAAAAAATAAAGCTAAACAAAAAGATACGGAAGGAGAAAAAAGCAATCGTCAGGAGTGTTTCTAATTGCATTTGGTCTGGGTCTTACCGATAACATCAATTCCATTATTTCCTGCATTTGAATTGCACTGCAGCCCGTCTTCAGCATCCTGTCTTTGATTGGCTGAATGCAGGTAGTTGATGTTTAGAACAATGTGGGACATGCACATGGATATGTTTTGTCATTTCATTACCACTGCAAACAATAGGGATAGTTCACCCAAAATAGTTTTTTCCGTAGAACATAAAAGACGATACAGGTCCTTCTCAAACAATTAGCATATTGTGATAAAAGTTCATTATTTTCCATAATGTAATGATACAAATTAAACTTTCATATATATTTAGATTCATTGCACACCAACTGAAATATTTCATGTCTTTTATTGTTTTAATACTGATGATTTTGGCATACAGCTCATGAAAACCCAAAATTCCTATCTCAAAAAATTATCATATCATAAAAAGGTTCTCTAAACGAGCTATTAACCTAATCATCTGAATCAACTAATTAACTCTAAACACCTGCAAAAGATTCCTGAGGCTTTTAAAAACTCCCAGCCTGGTTCATTACTCAAAACCGCAATCATGGGTAAGACTGCCGACCTGACTGCTGTCCAGAAGGCCATCATTGACACCCTCAAGCGAGAGGTAAGACAGAGAAAGAAATTTCTGAACGAATAGGCTGTTCCCAGAGTGCTGTATCAAGGCACCTAAGTGGGAAGTCTGTGGGAAGGAAAAAGTGGACCGATTCCAGACCTTGGGGGACCTGCGGAAGCAGTGGACTGAGTCTGGAGTAGAAACATCCAGAGCCACCGTGCACAAGCGTGTGCAGGAAATGGGCTACAGGTGCCACATTCCCCAGGTCAAGCAACTTTTGAACCAGAAATAGCGGCAGAAGCGCCTGACCTGGGCTACAGAGAAGCAGCACTTGACTGTCGCTCAAATTTTGCATGTCATTCGGAAATCAAGGTGCCAGAGTCTGGAGGAAGACTGGGGAGAAGGAAATGCCAAAATGCCTGAAGTCCAGTGTCAAGTACCCACAGTCAGTGATGGTGTGGGGAACCATGTCAGCTGCTGGTGTTGGTCCACTGTGTTTTATAAAGGCAGGGTCAATGCAGCTAGCTATCAGGAGATTTTAGAGCACTTCATGCTTCCATCGGCTGAAAAGCTTTATGGAGATGAAGATGCTCACAGTGCCAAAACCACTGGTAAATGGTTTACTGACCATGGTATTACTGTGCTCAATTGGCCTGCAAACTCTCCTGACCTGAACCCCATAGAGAATCTGTGGGATATTGTGAAGAGAAAGTTGAGGGACACAAGACCCAACAGTCTGGATGAGCTTAAGGCCGCTATCGAAGCATCCTGGGGCTCTATAACACCTCAGCAGTGCCACAGGCTGATTGCCTCCATGCCTCGCTGCATTGAAGCAGTCATTTCTGCAAAAGGATTCCCGACCAAGTATTGCGTGCATAACTGAACATAATTATTTGAAGGTTGACTTCTTTTGTATTAAAAACACTTTTCTTTTATTGGTCGGATGAAATATGCTAATTTTTTGAGATAGGAATTTGGGGTTTTCATGAGCTGTATGCCAAAATCATCAGTATTAAAACAATAAAAGACCTGAAATATTTCAGGTTGTGTGCAATGAATTAAAAATATATGAAAGTTTAATTTGTTTCATTACATTATGAAAAATAATGAACTTTTATCACAAGATGCTAATTTTTTGAGAAGGACCGGTATTTTAAAGAATATCCTGGCCACTCTCTTCAATATAATGTTATTGATGGCTAGGGTTGTTAAGCTTCAAAGTGACAAAAGAGCCCTGAATCTGTATTCAGGGCTTGATGATTACTTTTTTTCAAGGAGCACATTAAAAAACTTTATAGGTGCAATGAAAATATATAAAATAAAGTGTTTTTATACAATAAAGGGATACGAGGAGACAAAAGCAAAATCATTTAATTTATTACATTATATATTATAAACATTTATTAATGTGTAATATTTGCATTGTTTTATTTTTGTATGGATTATTTTCTCATCCAATTTTTTGAGGAGGCACTGCCTTCCTTGCTTCCTCGGAGGAAACGCACACCCCTGGTATAAAAGTCTCTTTAGTGTCCTACGTTAACTTTGAGTTTAATTGTCTAGTGCCTGTAAACTGTTTGGGCCAGATTTACCAATGCTCTATATTTAAACGAACCACATGACAAAATGCTAACTAATTTCCAGATTTTTTTGCCTACAAAAATACGTAATCACTGCACCACATAGATTGAAATATCTTATATCACTTCCCTTTTTCTCAAGAATTTAGAAAATAATTTTGACGATTCTCGACACTATTGACTCACATTTGAACCATGAAATGTATTGTTTTATGATTTAAATCCTAACATACTTGTTTTTTGAAAGTCTGTATGTGTCTATATTTCGATATACAGTATAGCCTATTGCAAAGACCAGGTTTGTGTGCTAAGCTCGCTCCTCAAACTCATTTGCTACCATTTTTGCTTATTTACAAGGTGCATGCTATAGCTCCAGAATGTAAAATATTCTCATATCATCGCTGTGGATTGATGTGTATCAGGGAAAGAACAAAACATTTTTACATTAATAAAAATGTAATGCTGTGTCTGATTCATGAATAAAATGTGGATCTTTTCAGTAATTGCCTGGTTCACAATGTTTTGTTCATGATTTAGAAACTCACTGACTAAAGTCATATTAGCTGTAATTAACAGATCACTGAAGGTGAAGATTATTATCGAATATCGTCTTAAATTTCAATCTGTCCAACAAAGCTATCAAATGACTTCAGAAGATTTTGAATATAGTTCACAATTTGTATGGACTGCAATTATGTTACTGATGCTTTTGTGTCCTTTTTGGATTTTGAAATCTCCTGTCCCCATTGTAATTGCAGCCAAAAGAGTGTCAAGTAAATTATTGAAAATGTCACCTTTTGTGTATAAATAATGACACATTTCATTTTTCAGGGTGTATGCGTCAGTGTTAATCAATGTAATAGACTTATCATATATTCCATAAAATATATAATAGACTTAAAAATATTTCAAATATATCTTTTATGGCACACACAATTATGATTATATGTGAAGAAAGCAGAACACAATGACTCAAACTGATTTTGAGGTTATACAAGCACATCTGCACCCTACAATGTATTACATGAGCTTTTGGTTAGTCTCTTCCTGTCTGTATAATGCATAAGGCAAACAACTGCAATCTGTTCAAGAACACAAAACACTTTTTTTAATCATCCAGTTTCCAAGAGGTGTGTCATGGAAAATGCAATATGTTATACATGTTACAAATATTTTTGAGTAAATGTGTCAATTTTTTCGCACAAAGGAACACAAATAAAAAAGTGTATCAATCATCTTTAATTTAAAACAAACATTACATATACTGTACAATAATTTTGATGTTTCCAACAGAGTCAAGCTGAAGGATGGTGTGGCGTTTTTGGGGGCGAGGGCCAGCAACCCGGTTCAGTGGACAGTTAGTCAAGACGTCAGGAGCGAGGGACACAGAGTGGTCACTCTGCACTGTCGTAGGAAGGAAGCCAACTTCGGAAAAAGGTCATTAGCCATTCAATCTGTCTATTAATTCTATTAATGTTCCATTAATGATTTTAGTATCCGAGAAGAATTCTGGATCTTGAGGAAGAATGGTATCAGACGTTATCATCAGAAGGCTGCTGGTTACTTGAATGACCCAGAAGTTCAAAGTTTAAGATCAAGGCTTCAGGCTTTTTTTTTTTTTCTTTGTAAAGTTTTGGCCAAGAAATATTCAAACGCATACTACACATGCAACCATACTGCCCTTTGGCCTTAAGTTATCAAATATACGCATCTCTGCCTAATGACTCTTCTTCTAAACTCTTATGCTCTTTTCATATACAGGCCCTCTGGTACTTGCAGCATGTTTTTCTCAGATTATTGCACCATATCGTGACATGATGAGAACTTGACTACATTTCTCAGAAGCGCTACAGTACTTAAAATGATTTCAAAGTGCAGCTTTTTCCCTAACAAGCTACTTTAGCTTTAAATAAAAAAAATGTTGTTCAGAAGTCTAATTCATTTGAGTCACGTGTTTGCTTGTAGTGAAATATTTAGTTTGCTGTTGTCTATAATACACATTTGACTTTGCTATATACGTAATTCAGGCGTTTTATTAGTTGTATAGTGTATGTTTATCTTCTTAGTTCACCCATACATTAAAAATTCTGTCATCAATTACTCACCCTCATGTTGTTTCAAACCCATATGAACCTGTTAAATCTTTTTGTCAAATAAAGTGATCATGTCACTTCAGAAGACTTGGTTTAAACCCCTCAGTTTTGGTGCAATGGACTTTTAATAGAGGCTCATTAAAATATCCTAATTTGTGTTGCAAAGATAAAAAAAAGAAAAGAAAGTTGTATGGTTTTGGAACAACATGAGGGCGAGTAAATGGTTTACTGCTGTCTTTTACATTGAGGTACAAAACAGAGATGCAATAGATAATCAAATTGATTCTTCCCCAGGACTGATATTAAATCGACATCATTTAATATGCATAGTGGTTCTATCTATTTTCTGTTATGCAAACACTGTGGTTTAATGTTCCTATTCTTGGTCCAGATTGTCAACCTGTTTTTCTGCTTTTCTCCTCTCAGAGAGATTGGAAAGTCATTGACTGACAGCTGTGCTCTCAGCCCATATAGGTCCCTCAACTCTTCCAGTACCTCTCTTTGGTGGCATTTGCATATGCAAATTAGTCCCACAAACACGCCCCATTCCAACCCCTGATTAAAAAAAGAAACTCTGTTTTGCTGCCTGAATGAGACAGGGATATAACATATCAGTGTTATTTAAGTTTGCTTTAAGTCTGCAAATGCATTACTTTCAAATGTGTCAGTTCATATAATTGCCATACAGTGTGGGGTGGTAAGCGGTATCGACAGAGCTCTGAGCTTTCATGCACTCATTTTCAGCCTAAAGAGAGAAATGATGAACATTAACAGAATTTCCTTTCCTCGCCTGTAGAATTTCATATAAATAACTGTGTAAACGCACAGTTATTTGATTATGCTCGCTCATTGAAATTCCTATTCCACCTAATGTGTAGGTGTTTCGAGAAGATATTCTTGTTACTCTGACATGCTTTACCTAATTGTAATTTTTGTCCCAGGCAACTGAAAAAATTACATTTTGGGTTTACAGGGGCTTTTAAAGTTTTATGATTCGTGCACAAGGGAGCTGTAGTTTACAACTGCTTCAAAAGCACTTACCGAAAATCCTTTTGACCAGTGGAAAACTGGAGAAAACAGCAACTCACCTTTAAGGCTTTAAGGTAAAGTTATGCTCTTTGGCTTTTAACCCTGTGCATAAAAATATAAGCTTCCTTAGAGTACAGGAGGTGAGGATGTTTTCCAGACAGCCGTTTCTCATCTATTCCTTTTCTTTAGAGGTCAGGAGATGATAGTGAGAGAGGTACAGGAACATGTGAGCTCCAGTCCACAGGGGGCAGATTGGTAATGAGTTATACTACTTTGATTTCTCCAGCTCTCCACTATATCACTAATGAGTCTTTACACATTGTACCTTTTTTCCCTTCTGACAAAAGTTATTTTTCTGCAATAATGTCTGGCTGAAATCACATTTCCTCTACAAAGTTATGGAGACAGGAGCTTTATTCCAAAATCAAGAGAGTTATCTTGTTGTCTAACTATTAACAACATAGACAGCTACCTTTTAAGACAGATTTCTAACTGAAATGTAACCTATGTGACTGATTTGAAATGCTTTAGGCAGAAAATTATAATGTTCATAAAGAAAAATATATTTGGGTAGTATGGAGTAAAATAGTCTATATAAATATTTATTTTCAAGAGCTTATCAATCTGTTTGAAACATGCTAACACAGGACAGGAAACTGCTAATTCATAGGGACTATAATTTGTCTTGGCAGCTCACTAAGTTTTGGAACAGAGTATGTTAATTGGGCTGCCCCCGAAAAACATATTTTACTTGTTGACTAGTAGTCATTTATTTAGGCCATTAGTGGACTAGTCACACGTTTATGATATTAATTTAATTACTTAAATATATACTGTGGGTGGCATTGGAAAATGGTTTGAGTTTCAGGGCTAAGAAAGAATATGTCACATTGCCAACATTGTTCTAAATTACAGAAAAATACAAAACCATAATAATGAGCCTTTGACATAAAAATTAAGTGCTCAAGCCCACAAATAAAGTGGATGCGCCTTTAGAGAGAAATACACGTTAAGTTAAATGTCATGCAGTAAGTGTGGTACTTAAGCATGAACACTTGGATATGCACCTAAAAACAGCACACATTTATCTAGTTTAACATTAGAGAGCGTCCATGTTTGTGACTTATGTTAGGCTTCTACTTACATGTTTCAAATGATAAGCCATATTTGAGGTTGACGAACGATAGGGAAACATAATTATGTTGGACAGGAAATACATGTGCAACTTACGACAAACCTCAATAGTTTTGAAAAAAGTTTTTCAGGAATGGAAGTTAAAATTAATCCATTTTATGATTTAGTCAATTTGTAAGAATTTGCAATCAGTCATTGTGTAGGTGATAATTGAAGCTGTGGTAAACCAGTTTTTGGGGCTGTTTAATTAAAGCACTACAGGATTAATGGAAAAATTATTCATTTTGCATTTGAACGCACTTGCGGTACAGTACATAGCATGACAAACTACCAGAGCCTCTGATGACTCATATGAGAGCAATTATACTGGAGTGTCGCACAGATAAAGATGTGAAGTTGATAGGTGTCTGAAGCTGTAGATGATTAAGAAGAAGCAGAAGAAAGAAATTATTTCAGTTTCTTCAGGGAATATCAAAAGTCCTCAAGTAGCATTGCACCGTTTTTGAATATGTGCATTGCCAAATCAAACCAGATAAACAACAGATTTGAGCTTTTATGGCTACACTCGGTGTCTTGCTTTAAGACTCATGTTCTGTTCTTTTCATTTGGGGTGCTGCATGTGTAAAAATAATATCAGTGATTTTGAAATCAACCTTTTTTAGTAAATTCTTCAGACTTAATCTATAATCAGTATGCTGCTATTATTGAAGATTTACTTCAAGAATCAAAGGTAGGTTAGGCAATTTCATAGAGGCTAGCAATAGCAAGCTAGCTTTGAAAGCATTAGATCCCAGCCTCCCTTTATTCACACCACCTTCAAAACACAAGTCTTAGCTCTGTAAGTTGTTTACATTTATTATTATTGTAATGTTATTTGCTTTGAGACATAAAGTAATTTATGATGATGGGTTGCCATCTTGTATCTATGGTTACGAACGTGGCGTGGACACAGCATAAGCTCAATCTTTTGGTTTGGGGGAACTGTAAAAGGTGCCTGCTCTTTGTTTACGGCACTTGGTGATTGTCTACAGCTCTGCATAGCCTCATTAAAACACTGTGGTGATGTGAGCAGGGTGCGCGGCGGTATAGAAATACAAATGTTGACAGGCAGGTAGGACATCCTATCATTGCATTTGGACCGAATGTAATGATTAAACGAAAAAAAAATTGTTAATATATTTAAAATGTAATTTATTCCTCTGATGGCAATGCAAAATTTTCAGCAGCTATTACTCCAGTCTTCAGTGTCCCATGATCCTTTAGAAATCATTCTAATTCTTTCAACAAAAATATATATACTGATCAGTAATATTAATTATGTCCTAATATTGTGTTGGTCCTCCTTTTGCTGCCAAAACAGCCCTGACCCATTGAGGCATGGACTCCACTAGACCTCTGAAGGTTCTGTGTCTGGCTGATGTTAGCAGCAGATCCTTTAAGTCCTGTAAGTTGCAAGGTGGGGCCTCCATATATTGGACTTGTTTGTTCATTACATCCCACAGATGCTCAATTGGATTGAGATCTGGAGAATTTGGGAGGCCAAGTCAACACCTCAGAACTCGTTGTTGAACTCCTCAAACCATTTTTACTTTGTGGCGCATTATTCTGCTGAAAGAGGCCACTGCCACCAGGGAATACCGTTTCCATGTAAGGGTGTACATGGTCTGCAACAATGCTTAGGTACGGATCAAAGTACCATCCACATGGATGGTAGGACCCAAGGTTTCCCAACAAAACATTGCCCAAAGCATCACACTGCCTCTGCCGGCTTGCCTTCTTCCCATAGTGCATCCTGGTGCCATGTGTTCTCCAGGTAAGTGACACACACACACACATGGCCATCTATGTGATGTAAAAGAAAACGTGATTCATCAGACCAGGCCACCTTTTTCCATTGCTTTGTGGTCCAGTTCTGATGCTCACGTGCCCACTTTTGGAGATTTGGCGGTGGACAGGGGTCAGCATGGGAACCTTGACTGGTCTGCGGCTATGCAGCACCATAGGCAACAAACTGTGATGCACTGTGTATTCTGACATGTTTCTGTCAGAACCAGCAACTTGAGCAATTTGAGCTAAAGTAGCTCTTATGTTTGATCGGACCACGTTGGTATCCGTCACTCCCCACATGCATCAATGAGGCTTGGCCGCCCATGACCCTGTCGCTGGTTGACCGTTGTTCCTTTCTTGGACCACTTTTGATAGATACTGACCACTGCAGACCAGGTGAGACCCCACAAAAGCTGCAGATTTGTAGATTCTCCAACCCAGTCATCTAGCCATCACAATTTGGCCCATGTCAAACTTGCTCATCAAATCCTTACTGTAAGACTGTTCGTAGTCATGGTAAGAACGAGGCAGGACTTTAATCAATCAAAACACAAACTGAAAGTAAACACACAGGCAGGCCCTCACGAACGACTGCCGCACACACATAACAAAAAGCTTCTAACACATCAACTTTGAGGACAAAATGTTAATTTGCTGCCTAATATACCCCACCCACTAACAGGTACCGTGATGAAGAGATAATCAGTGTTATTCACTTCACCTGTCAGTGGTTATAATGTACTGCCTGATCGGTGTATATGATGTTTTTTTTGTTTGTTTTTTTAAAGCCAAACATAAAGCATGTAACACTTTTCTTCAAGTTAAGAATATAAGTATATTTATTTTTTTTAGCTTTTTTAGCTTTTGGCCATAGAGATAGACCGGCTTAAATTATCTAGGAGAAGCAAACCATCTGGTATAAACAGTTGTTTCATCAGATTCAGACCCCAAACAGGATGGGTTAACTTGTATCCACTCTTTTCTCTCTCTCTCTCTCTCTCTCTCTCTCTCTCTCTCTCTCTCTCTCTCTCTCTCTCACACACACTCACACACACACACACACACACATCTTCTGTCCCTCTCAACCAGCTTAACTGCGGAGGATATTTTTCTTTTTCATATTCCTCTCAAACAGTGTGTGAAATGAGAGCATCAGTTACTCCTGGAAGGAGCAGATGTGCTTCTAGTGAATTCCTTATGCAGAATCCATAGCCCTGCCCCCTCCTTAAAGTAACAAGCTCTACTCACCCTACTAGAACGATCTGGCAAAACTCAACACAATGTCTTTATAAGAGGCTAGTGAAGAACGGGTTGAATTTTGTTTCTTAACCCAAAGTGCCTTGTTTTTTGTCCAGAAGTTCAGTTTGCCGGCTCATGTTTCTATGGGTAAAGAGGCTGTAATTGGGCCTTGAGTGCTGTGTCTGACCATGTTGCTTGCTGTTTTGTGCTGATATTGAGTTAACAGTGGGAATCCAACTTATTGAGGTGCTTGAAGCGGCACAGCAAGACGTCTAATCCTTGGGTTGGGACTCTGCTCAATGGGGCAGGCTATAATCCCCCATACCGTCAGTGGCGCAGAGAGCAGAGGATGATTCCCAGCATAAAAACGAACACGATACTCTTTCATCAACTTATTTATTCTTTTCATTGGAGTGCCACAGCGGGATTAGATTGAGCCATCTTGTCTTTTGTTTTGAGTTTGTCCTTTCTTCTCTTAGCCTGTAGCTGGATCGATGGAGAGGTGGAGTCTCAGGTGAACAGACTGACGCTCCCCACTCTTACTCTTGCTCTTACTCTTTCTCTTTCTTTGTCGGATGCACTACACACTCATCAGAGCATGTTTAACAGGTCAGGCATGTTTTAATGTCTGTTCCTGCACAACTTTTAATGGTTTGTTTTTGTTTGTTTGTTGTATAGGCTGTTGATGTATAGGCTGTTGAAGGCTATACATCATAATTCCCATTAATCTTGGCGACAGTTGCTTTGCTGACTTTGAGATAAATTAGATTATTCCTATATACGGAACAGTTTAAAAGTTTACAGTCGGTAAAAAAAAATTGTTTATGAAGAACTCTCTTATGCTCACCAAGGCTGCATTTCTCTGACAGTAAAACCAGTATTTTTTGGAATTATGAATCCAATTATACTGTATATATATATATATATATATATATATATATATATATATATATATATATAAAATGAAGCATTACTTTTGTCTTTAATGTCATATGATTCTTCAGAAATCAATCTAATATGCTGATTTGGTGTTGCTTAATATGGTATGTTATGTACAGGTCCTTCTAAAAAAATAGCATATTGTGATAAAAGTTCATTATTTTCCATAATGTAATGATAAAATTAAAATTACATATATTTTAGATTCATTGCACACCAACTGAAATATTTCAGGTCTTTTATTGTTTTAATACTGATGATTTTGGCATACAGCTCATGAAAATCAAAAAAAAATTGCATATTTCATCCGACCAATAAAAGAAAAGTGTTTTTAATCAAATAATTCAAATAATTATGTTCAGTTATGCACTCAATACTTAGTCGGGAATCCTTTTGCAGAAATGACTGCTTCAATGTTGCGTGGCATGGAGGCAATCAGCCTGTGGCACTGCTGAGGTGTTATGGAGGCCCAGGATGCTTCGATAGCGCCCTTGAGCTCATCCAGAGTGTTGGGTCTTGCATCTCTCAACTTTCTCTTCACAATATCCCACAGATTCTCTATGGGGTTCAGGTCAGGAGAGTTGGCAGGCCAATTGAGCACAGTAATACCATGGTCAGTAAACCATTTACCAGTGGTTTTGGCACTGTGAGCAGGTGCCAGGTCGTGCTGAAAAACGTAATCTTCATCTCCATAAAGCTTTTCAGCAGATGGAAGCATGAAGTGCTCCAAAATCTTCTGATAGCTAGCTGCATTGACCCTGCTCTTGATAAAACACAGTGGACCAACACCAGCAGCTGACATGGCACCCCAGACTATCACTGACTGTGGGTACTTGACACTGGACTTCAGGCATTTTGGCATTTCCTTTTCCCCAGTCTTCCTCCGGACTCTGGCACCTTGATTTCCGAATGACATTCAAAATTTGAGCGACAGTCCAGTGCTGCTTCTCTGTAGCCCAGGTCAGGCGCTTCTGTCGCTGTTTCTGGTTCAAAAGTGGCTTGACCTGGGGAATGCGGCACCTGTAGCCCATTTCCTGCACACGCCTGTGCACTGTGGCTCTGGATGTTTCTACTCCAGACTCAGTCCACTGCTTCCGCAGGTCCCCCAAGGTCTGGAATCGGTCCTTCTCCACAATCTTCCTCAGGGTCCGGTCACCTCTTCTCGTTGTGCAGCGTTTTTTGCCACACTTTTTTCTTCCCACAGACTTCCCACTGAGGTGCCTTGATACAGCACTCTGGGAACAGCCTATTCGTTCAGAAATGTCTTTCTGTGTCTTACCCTCTCGCTTGAGGGTGTCAATGATGGCCTTCTGGACAGCAGTCATATCGGCAGTCTTACCCATGATTGCGGTTTTGAGTAATGAACCAGGCTGGGAGTTTTTAAAAGCCTCAGGAATCTTTTGCAGGTGTTTAGAGTTAATTAGTTGATTCAGATGATTAGGTTAATAGCTCATTTAGAGAACCTTTTTATGATATGCTAATTTTTTGAGATTGGGTTTTCATGATTTGAGCTGTATGCCAAAATCATCAGTATTAAAACAATAAAAGACCTGAAATATTTCAGTTGGTGTGCAATGAACCTAAAATATATGTAATTTTAATTTCATCATTACATTATGGAAAATAATGAACTTTTATCACAATATGCAAATTTTTTGAGAAGGACCTGTAAGTATATACTGTACATAAATAAATTGTTCACTTTCAGCTTCACAACTTTGCAGATTGTTTACTCTTATAGGCAGCTACATTACACATTGCAGGAAATGTAATATTTGATAAAGCATAATAGGGGCACTTTAAACCATGGTAACCACCCAAACCTTGACATTTTGGGTATAGATATTATCCCTTTCTTCTTCTTTGTTGTAATCATCATCTTTGTTTTCATCGTTGTCTTCTATTTTTTTTAAAACTTGCTTTCCCTCCTTGCAAAAGCCAAATGCAATTGATTGCCCATGCACTTCACTCACAGAGAAGATGTTCAACACCTTAAGGACATCAGACATAGTTTGGCTTGAATGCAAACTACACCCTTTCCCCAGAGGTGTTGGATTTAAATTCGAAACATGCTTGTCAGCATCCATCTGTCAGACTCCTGCCTCTGTTTAGATAAGAAATCTCGAACCCGGTGAATTCATGATGAGGGACAGTGAAAGAAAAACGTATGCAGGAACAAACACGCGCCCATCAGCCATTCACAAGGCAAGGGTATTTTAATGAAAGAATCAGACTTCTTCATACAAAGCCAATCACACTAAACCGTTTCTGAATAAATATAAGGCTGTGCAGTGATTTCTAAAGCAGCTCCTCTGGTTGCCGCTGGCCTCTTCTCCGGTTGATTTCATTAAAGCAGTGTCGCTGACCACTTAATCGGACTGCTGATCTAGAGTTGACCCTGACGTGACCTCGCCTCTCGCCCTCTGTCTTTCTACCTCATTAATGTGCCAAGGACACTAGTTAAGTTCCTCTCTCCTCACACGTGCACGCACACACATGCACTTAGGTTGCTAGCTCTTTGTCAGAAGCATCACCCCACAGGTCAGTGCACTATTGAGCTCTGGTAGTATCTGCGTGTAACAAACTTTCTCATTGTGCTGTCAGAAACCCAGTCACATAAAGGGCAACAAGGACAAGTATAAATTGTTTCTGATATTGCAGTGTTTTGGTGGGGAACTAATGCTTTTTTTAATAATATAGCAAATCATTATTGTGCAATTCCTTTTGAAGCCAGAGAGATGTTTATAATACCTGCATAAAGCTATTTGAGCAAAACTCTTTAAGTGATATAGTCAAAAGACTTTAGTTTAGTTTAGATGTGTAACCTATAGAAAATGTTACTGACTGTGAATCTGTGAACGAAATCAAACGATTTGAGTCACTTGAATAAATCAAAATCACCACGACTACATTTTTTATACTCCTACTATGTCATGCTTGTCTTTGACACAGGACCAAAAAAGATAAAATGGTGCATTTTTGGTATAGTTTACACCATGTCTCTGGTGTGCAGTTCGACACCCCTGATGCCACAGACATGTGTTTTTCAGGATTCTTGACAGTTGTAGTCTTTTAGGGAAACTTCTAGCTCTTAGAGACTCTGAACATTTTTCAGCACAGTTCCGGGTGTTACTTAATATATGAAGCGTTTTAAAGAGGTCATATGTTGAATCACAATTTTATTGATCTCTTGAGTTCAAGAGGTCATCAAGCTACTATGAAAACATACTGAAAACAAACTTTCAGAACTCAAAACTCTCATGCAAATATATTTTATACACTACAAGTTCAAAAGTTTGGGGTGTAAAAACAGTAATCAAATTATTTATTACTGTGATAGCAAAGATGGATTTTTAGCATCATTACTCCATTACTACAGTGTGACATGATCCTTCAGAAATCATTCTAATATACTGGTTTAGGGTTTAAGAAATATTCGTTATTATTATCGAGGTGAAAATCAGTTATACTGCTAAAGGGTTTTGTAAAAACATGATACTTTTTTCAGGATTCTTTGATTAATTCAGTACATATACAGTAAATATTATTATTTTGTTATTGGCAATTTTCTATATTGCTAATTGGCAATTTTCTTTACTTTCCGAATTGCTACTGTGTGTTGTTATTGTTTCACTATGATGTAAAAGTCCTTTATTAGAGAAGGATCATCACTGTTGACATTGAATTCCTGCAGCCCCAAGTTCTCTGAGTATGTCATAAGTTGAATGCCCTTTAAGAACAGACGGGTCTATTTTTCTTCCAATGGGGTCTTGCTGTGTATCTGTGTTTATGATAGAATACAGAGGCCGCGGCACTTCTACTGTAGTTGGTGTTAGTGATATGAAGTGCTGCAGGATGGTTCGGATTAAATTGCCACCCTGGATTTGTACACTACGTCTTATCACATGAGACCAGCCCAGCCTCACTGACAACCCTCTTTACTGTCTCCAGGCTCTTGGCTGGCAGAGCTGCTACCAACCCTGGTGTTTCTATGCCCGATAAAGCTAGAGAGGGGCAGACGCACTGGAGTGAGAGAGTTGGTTTAGGAACAAGGATGGAAAGGAGATTTCAGATGTGGACTGTGGAGAGAGGGAGAGGGTACCGTTGAAATCTGCGTTATCCCCCGTATCGATTAGGGTTTATGGAGGTTGGGGATGGGGGAGAGGAGCCAATATAAATCATAGTAAGCGATTTAGGCCATTCCATTATGTTAAGGGGTGGCCATTTTCTGTTTTTCATTAATGATGACAGAGCCTGTAAATACAACCCCCTCCCCACATTTTTAATTTATTCCAAAGCCTTGTGCCCGGCAACCGCTATAGCTCGTTTATGATTACATAACTGCTCAAGGCCAAGCAAGGCATTTAAGATTCATAAGCCACTCACACAAATTAAATAACATGTGATCGATGCTTTAAATCCATCCAATGATTGCACGCATGTTGCCATGCTTTACAAATCCCCCTTTTTATCGAGGATGAGTGCTTGTCATCTCGGCATTAGTGTGCATCTAGTTATGGGTATAAATAACACAAGGATGATTACAGAAGGCAAGGGCAGAAGCCAGATTACAGAGAATTAATGTGTAAGTACATATTGGTAATTAGTTTGTTGTGTACATGTTGGAATGTTCAGAGATGAAAAATATAATGTCGCCTTCTGACCTTCTGAAATGTATAGACAATGACCCCTCCCTGAGAACCCCCCTACTCCCAGTTCTGTGATCACACACTTTCACAGATTTTCAGTGAGCTAAAAAGCTTAAGAAACATTATTTATCTCACCCTTGGGACTATGAACATGCAGCAAATACTAGAGCATTAAAAAACATTAGAAGTTATCTTAACATGCAATTTAATAAAACCTGGATTCTTTGAATATTCTCAGTTCATATTTAATAATTGAGGAACTGAATTAAAGACATAGATTTAGTTGATGCAAAGCTAATGATAATGCAGTAATAAACATATAAATAATAAGGTAACACTTTAGAATAATGTCCCATCATTAATGGATAACTAACAAATGAGTAACGCGTTATTAATATTCTAGTAGCTACTATTAACTAACAAGAAACTCTGATTAATGAGTTAATAAATAATAGTGCTCAGTTGAATGAGGTAGCTCACTATTATCTAAATCAGTAACAAATATTTTTTTCATACCACCCAGAGGACTAAGAACTACTTTAGGTTCATAATTAATGTATAAATACAATATTACATAATGTATAATTAATTCTAAAGTAAAGATCATGATAACTCATAATGACACAAGTGTTACCAAATCCTTCAGAAAGAAGGGTAACAGTATTCTAAAGTGAAAAGCACAACAACTCTCTGGTAATGACTGAATTCAAGTATTACTATTGCAAAAAAAAGTATGTGAATCGCTTGCAGAATTTGTGAAATGTGAACATTTTTAACTAAATAAGAGAGATCATACAAAATCCATGTTATTTTTTTATTTAGTACTGTCCTATTTTATTGATTTTATTAAAATGAACCATTGATTCTTAATACTGTGTCTTTCCCTGGATTATACACAACTGGTTTTCTAACAACTCAACCACTCAGAAGTAATCACTTTTGGTCACATCCAAATCTGAACTTGAAATGACCTGAAATTAACAATAATATTTAATGAATAATTATTGGTAACACTTTAGAATACTGTTCTGTCATTAATGAATAACTACACAGGAACAAATGAGTAATGCAATATTAACATTCTAACTGATATTAAACCTAGTAATAAATCAAATATGACCAAATCCTTCAGAAGGAATTACTACTTATTTGGAACAGTATTCTAAAGTGAAAAGCATTATAACTAGTCTAAGTCATTATAAGAGGTTTTTCAAGGTACTGGACAGCAATTCCTTCTGGAGGATTTTGTACCACTTGAGTCATTACTAGTGGGTTACCATGATGTTCACTTTAGAGCACTGTTTCAAATGGCCAGTAATTCCTTCAGAAGGATGTACAGTTGCAAGAAAAAGTATGTGAAGCCCTTGCAGAATCTGTGAAAATGTGAATTATTTAAACAAAATTAGAGAGATCATACAAAATGCATTTTTTTATGTAGTGCTGTCCTGAATAAGATATTTTACATAAAAGATGTTTACATATAGTCCACAAGACAAAAAAAAAGCTGAATTTATTAAAATGACCCGTTCAAAAATGTATGAACCATTTATTCTTAATACTGTGTGTCGTTCCCTGGATGAGCCATGGCTGGGTTTTTTTTGATGGTTGTTCATGAGTCCCTTGTTTATCCTGAGCAGTTAAACTGCCCTATGTTCTTCAGAAAAATCCTCCAGATCCTGCAAATTCTTTAGTTTTCCAGCATATTTTGCATATTTTAACTCTTTCAAGCAGTGACTGTATGATTTTGAGATCCATCTTTTCACACTGAGGACAATTGAGGGACTCAAACACAACTATTAAAAAAGGTTCAAATATTCACTGGTGCTCCAGAAGGAAACACGACGCGAAGAGTGGGGGTGAAAACTTATTGAATTTGAAGATCAAGGTAAATTGTACTTAATTTGTCTTCTGGGAAACATGTAAGTATCTTCTGTTGCTTCTGAAGGGCAGTATTAAATGAATACAATTGATATTTATACAAAATAAGAAAAATCTTCATCCTGTTCAAAAGTCCCCAACCCCCACTCGTAATGTGTCATGTTTCATTCTGGAGCATCAGTGAATGTTTGAATAATTTTAAATAGTTTTTAAATAATTTTTAATAGTTGTGTTTGAGTCCCTCAATTGTCCCTGTGAAAAGATGGATCTCAAAATCATACAGTCACTGCTGGAAATATGCAAAAGATGCTGGAAAACTGAAAAATGTGCAGGATCTGAAGGATTTTTCTGAAGGACATAGGGCAGTTTACCTACTCAAGATTAACAAGGGACTCAAGAACAACCATCAGAAAACATAAAAACAGCCATAGATCATCCAGGGAACGACACACAGTATTAAGAATCAATGGTATGTTAACTTTTGAATGGGTTATTAGCTTTTTTATGTCTTGTGGACTATATGTAAACATCTTTCATGTAAAATATCTTATTCAGGACAACACTAAATAAAAAATAACGCATTTTGTATGATCTCTTTAATTTTGTTTAAATAATTCACATTTTCACAGATTCTGCAAGGGGTTCACATACTTTTTCTTGCAACTGTACATCCTTCTGAAGGAATTACTGGCCATTTGAAACAGTGCTCTAAAGTGAACATCATGGTAACCCACTAGTAATGACTCAAGTGGTACAAAATCCTCCAGAAGGAATTGTTATCCAGTACCTTGAAAAACCTCTTATAATGACTTAGACTAGTTATAATGCTTTTCACTTTAGAATACTGTTCCAAATAAGTAGTAATTCCTTCTGTAAGAATTTGGTAATATTTGATTTATTACTAGGTTTAATATCAGTTAGAATGTTAATATTGCATTACTCATTTGTTCCTGTGTAGTTATTCATTAATGACAGAACAGTATTCTAAAGTGTTACCAATACTAATTAATTAAATATTATTGTTAATTTCAGGTCATTTCAAGTTCAGATTTGGATGTGACCAAAAGTGATTACTTCTGAGTGGTTGAGTTGTTAGCTCTGAAATTAGGCCGTTTTGACCGTTTTGGATTATGGACCCCCTTGTTTGAAGCAGATTTACAGATTGGTTTCCAACACATTCATTGTCCTGTAATCAACCAATCACAGCCATGTTATCCTGTGACTTTTTGCCTATATTTAGTTGCTGTCCTAATACTGCGCTTTGGAGATTATGTGCTCTTGATTGCTGAGAATTGGCTGCGTTCCAATCAAACATGTCTTCTGAGTATATTGCTCTGACAGTTAAATTTTTTACTGATGTTCCAACTGGTGATTAAAATTACTTCATCTGCAGGACGGAGAAGTTGTGACTTGGCCTGAAATGCACTTTAGGCTGTTTGATTTAAACCTAATTTACTGTCCTGTGGCCTTGTACCATAAGCCCTGTCATTGATTGACTGTCAGTGCTGGTGGATTTGTGTAAATGAGAGCGGGGCTCTCCACTGAAAATCGGGAGGACACAAAGTCTCAAAGGCAAAGTCGTGGGTGTACATTTATGTAAATATCTCCACACACATGCATATTCTGATTTAAGGGTGGCTTGAAAAAAGATGTTGTGTGCTATTATAGTAATGATGTTTGCAGTGAAATATGGGAAAGTTTTTTGATGTTCTGTTCTGAGCATATCTTAAAATAAACATGGCCTTGTGTGCTCCTCATCGCCAGCCTGAGCTAATTTCCTGTAATAAAACATGCACACTGTAGTATATTAAAATGTCTTTTTCTCTATGCTGGAGGTGCTGTTGCTCATCCTGGATGCTCTATTGACTGTCTGTTTCCTCTCAGGGGAGAAAAAAGGAACACACCCTCCAGCCCCGTAAGCACGGGTGTTGCGTTCCATAACAATGCCTGTGGCCACTATTAGCATACCCTGAGAACAATCCATCAATTTGGGTTAAATTGTACAAGCTGTGCTACTGCTATGTACACATTCCTAATGAACTTATGAATACAGTGTTACAGTGTTGCAGTGTGACTGTGCTGCAGAAATCTGCATATGTAAAAAGACACATCCCGAAATTACATTTGACTTTGCATGAGTACATTAATCAAGGCAGAAACAGTCCCACTCTCATTGTGAGAGACCTGTTTTTTCCAACTGCTGATGAATCAAGGAAGGTCGCACCTCATGAGACGACGTGGTAGTAAGTGTCTTGTATGGCATTTGGAAACATCCCACTGCTTGGGAAACATTCATCTTACAAGGCAAAAAAATAAATAAAATAAAAATAAATAAATATATATATATATATATACACTCTTAAGGATTATTAGGAACACCTGTTCAATTTCTCATTAATGCAATTATCTAATCAACCAATCACATGGCAGTTGCTTCAATGCATTTGGGGGTGTGGTCCTCATCAAGACAATCTCCTGAACTCTAAACTGAATGTCAGAATGGGAAAAAAAGGTGATTTAAGCAATTTTGAGCATGGCATGGTTGTTGGTGCCAGACAGGCCGGTCTGAGTATTACACAATCTGCTCAGTTACTGGGATTTTCACGCACAACTATTTCTAGGGTTTACAAAGAATAGTGTGAAAAGGGAAAAACATCCAGTATGCGGCAGTCCTGTGGGCGAAAATGCCTTGTTGATGCTAGAGGTCAGAGGATAATGGACCGACTGATTCAAGAAGAGCAACTTTGACTGAAATAACCACTCGTTACAACCGAGGTATGCAGCAAAGCATTTGTGAAGCCACAACACGCACAACCTTGAGGCGGATGGGCTACAACAGCAGCCTCTTATCTCCACTACAAATAGAAAAAAGAGGCTACAATTTGCACAAGCTCACCAAAATTGGACCGTTGAAGACTGGAAAAATGTTGTCTGGTCTGATGAGTCTCGATTTCTGTTGAGACATTCAGATGGTAGAGTCAGAATTTGGCGTAAACAGAATGAGAACATGGATCCATCATGCCTTGTTACCACTGTGCAGGCTGGTGGTGGTGTAATGGTGTGGGGGATGTTTTCTTGGCACACTTTAGGCCCCTTAGTGCCAATTGGGCATCATTTAAATGAGCATTGTTTCTGACCATGTCCATCCCTTTATAACCACCATGTACCCATCCTCTGATGGCTACTTACAGCAGGATAATGCACCATGTCACAAAGCTCGAATCATTTCAAATTGGTTTCTTGAACATGACAATGAGTTCACTGTACTAAAATGGCCCCCACAGTCACCAGATCTCAACCCAATAGAGCGTCTTTGGGATGTGGTGGAATGGGAGCTTCGTGGCCTGGATGTGCATCCCACAAATCTCCATCAACTGCAAGATGCTATCCTATCAATATGGACCAACATTTCTAAAGAATGCTTTCAGCACCTTGTTGAATCAATGCCACGTAGGATTAAGGCAGTACTGTTCAAAAGTTTGGGGTCTTGTTTTATTTTTAAAGGTTTCTAAGCTATTCTTAGCTTCTGCTATTCCATGCATTCTGACTTATTTACACTGTTAAAGAGATTATGCTAAACATGGCCAAAATGTAAAGTATGGAAGTATGTTGAAGTATTTCTGTGCCAAATACACTCCTTCTCGATTCAAATAAGTTTCAGAACATTTTATTTATTTATTTTTTAAGTATGGCCCTGTATGACATCATAAAGGGCAGAATTCCTTGTATGTGCACTTCTCCGGGATGAGTGAGTGCGCCTAGACCAGAGCGAGAGCAAGAGCACACCCATGAAATCAACAATGTTACTAAAGAAGTGTGTTTCTGGTTGTGAGGGAAATATAACATTGTTCAGCTTCCCAACGTTAAGGAAATAGTGGATGCAGTTTATTTTTCCGGAGCAGCAACAGAGTTCTGCAAGTGTGTTTGTTTGTTCACAGTCATGAGTCGAAACCGCAGGCGATGGGTGGAACTGCATCAAATGTCTGTGTTTTGTTGGCGATCGGCGATCGAATAAAAACACGAACGTATAGTGAATCGAAAGTTATCCAGGGATAATGCTTTTATGTATTTTGTGTGTGTGTGCGTGTGTGTGTGGACTGGTAATCCCTACGGTATGGGGACAAAATGTCCCCGCAAAGATGGCAATATCCAAAATCCTTGTCCTTGTGGGGACATTTTTTGGTCCCCATGAGGAAAACAGGTCATAAATCACACTGTGATGTTTTTTGAAAAAGTAAAAATGCAGCATGTCTCCTGTGATGGGTAGGTTTAGGGGCAGGGGCAGTGTAGGGGGATAGAAAATACGATTTGTACAGTATAAAATGCATTACGCCTATGGAATGTCCCCATAAAACATGAAAACCCAACGTGTGTGTGTGTGTGTGTGTGTGTGTGTGTGTGTGTGTGTGTGTGTGTGTGTGTGTGGACTGGTAATCCCTACGGTATGGGGACAAAATGTCCCCACAAAGATGGCAATATCCAAATTTTTGTCCTTGTGGGGACATTTTTTTGGTCCCCATGAGGAAAACATCTTATAAATCACACTAATGTGATGTTTTTTGAAAAAGTAAAAATGCAGCATGTCTCCTGTGATGGGTAGGTTTAGGGGCAGGGGCAGTGTAGGGGGATAGAAAATACGGTTTGTACAGTATAAAATGCATTGCGCCTATGGAATGTCCCCATAAAACATGGAAACACAACATGTGTGTGTGTGTGTGTGTGTGTGTGTGTGTGTGTGTGTGTGTGTGTGTGTGTGTGTGTGTGTGTGTGTGTGTGTGTGTGTGTGTGTGTGTGTGTGTGTGTGTGTGTGTGTGCGCGCTTCTGACTCTTTAGCCCCACCCACTGCTCTCCACAAGCTTGGCTGTTTTTGAAAAGAATCGGTACAGCGTATCTGTTTTTGATAAATCTGATAAAACTAAAGACTCTTTAGCGATATTAAGGATGCAGTAGTACTCTATAGGTGCTCAAGATTAACATATGATTGGCAGAAACTAGCTGTGTCAATGTTCCCAATTATATCTCTAAAAATCATTTACATGAAAGGCTGTTCTTGAAGGCTATTCAAAAACATCCATTCAGTGACTACAGTAGTTCAATCCAAGGGGTCAGGGTTTGGCTAATTAGCATGGACCCAGATGGTATAACAACACTATGTGAAATCGTTCTCCAATGACAATCATTTAAAAGGAGCCACATATTTGAACTATATTCAGCAAGGTTGAATTAAATTGATAAAACGTGAAAGTAAAGACCTTTACAAAGTAATTTTTTTTTATCTCAAAAAAATGCTGTTCTTTTGAACATTAATTTAAGGATGAAAAAAGTTTAACAGTTTCCACAAGAATATTAAGCAAAACAACTGCTTTCAACATTGATGATAATAACAAATGTTACTTGAGCACCAAATCAGTATATTAGAATGATTTCTTAAGTATCATTTGACACTAAAGAAAATTCAGTCTTGCCATTACAAGAATAATTGTTTTTAAAATTTTAAAATATATATATATATATATATATAAAAAAACAGTTCATTTAAATTGTAACAATATTTCACTATATTACTGTTTTGAACAAATAAATGCAGCTTTAGTGAGCATAAAGGGCCTATTTTAAAGTGTACATAATACAGAGTTTTCTTGAGACTGCAAACAGTGACCAGACCAGTGGTTTCTAAACAGCCAACATAAGTCTGGGTGTTTGTATGTGTGTGACCCTTGTAATGACTTGTATCAGGGACAGCCTGTTTGGGGTCTGCGCAGCATGGCGTGTTTAGCTCTGGTTCTTTTAATTAGTCTGAGTATGTTACGCTTGAGAGCTTCCAATTATGGACTGACGTCTTGTCCGCGCAGCATATGAGAGATGGAAAGTTCATCAGTCAGAAAATAGAACTCCGATCATTTGGATTCATCCCACATTCTGAAAGAACCCGAATGATATCATGTTTCATGACTGGAAGGAGAGCGATGGAGCCTTAATGGCGAAAAAATAATAGGAAACATATGGCAAGGAAGTTAATCAAGTTAAATCAAACAAAGTGCTGCGTAGGAACCCAGAGTGTTAGTGTGACTCTCGCGAGTATGCAGACATTAGCATGCCTTGTGCATGTGTGCTTAGCACTTACACAGATCCCATGTGATTGCATTTTCACACACTTAATTATATTGGCTTATGCAGAGCATGAATTAGTGGCAATAATGACTGCTCTGATCCATCGCTGTAGCGTAATGAAAATGATTCCTCATATGGCTGTGTTCTCGGTTATTGTGTTTTCCAGGGTCGTATATGCTACTATGCCCATGAGGCAGCAGATGTGTGCTGAATGGCTTCAGTTTTTGTATTAATCAATGAGGCCGTTGAGAAAGAAATGTACCTGCACAGAAACACCAGCAGATGCCTTTCTTCAAAAGTTTCATGATTTTGACTTTCCGTAGTTTAGCCACCATTAGTTAATCTATCAATCAGTATGTCTCAGCACTTGATTGACTCTTTACTGTGAGGTTTTTTGTCTGTTTCTTTTTCCTTCTTTTTTTTTGAGCAGAACTCTCCTAAACCCAGCTGTATCTAGCACATATATGATTATTTGTACTTCAAAGTTGAGCCTGGGACACGTGACACTGCTTGGTGAGGAGGTTTGTGAGCCGCCCATCTACACAGGCTTGGTTCAGGTAATTCAGTGTGAAGTACCGCCGTCTTGGGCATCCATTTCACTCTGTGCTTCCCATTCCACTTCATGTCTGCCGCGGTGATAACGTAGCTACTAAGTGAGTGGGTAAGTCTGATGATATCTGGCTAATGGATTTAAATGATGTTCCCAGCTGGATTTCTCACCCAAGGGCAGCCATTTTCCTCAGCTTCCATCCGGTCCAACAGCTTCACATTCTTCTTAAACCTTGTGCGTTCCTGTGGAAGCAACACCTAGCAAGTCAACTTGCAGAGTGCAATGAATATTATAACACTCCCTCAAGGTTCATGAGATTGTGGGTCGCAGACATTCAAGGATGGGCTGGTTTTTTTTGCCACTTGTCAGTGGCATTTTGCATTAGACGCTGCTCGTCCATAATTTCAAGGAAGGTCTTTTCGAGGCATAGGCAAACTATGCAGTTGCCTAGGGCGCCATTATGGAGAGGGCGCGTTAAGTTAACGTGTTTACACCCATCTAAACACATTAACATAACGACATTGCATTTTAGCGAAGATTCACAAAGATGTGGCACGTACATTTAAGCAGATGAATATTAGCATAAGAAAGATGTAATATAAAGATTTAAGATGCATCAATTGCCATCTTAGCTGTAGTATATCCCGTAAATTGAATTTAACTCTAAAATAAAAAAGTTTAAACACACTGGGAATGTCATTAAAGATCCAAAGATCTTTATTTAAAGATCTAAATCTAGGAAAGAAGTTGAATAAGCCCTATTTCTAAAAACAGTGGAGTGTTCCTTCAAATATATATGGATATTTTTCTCACAAAAACATATTGTTTGAAACAAATGATCAGCTTATCATAATTTTAATATTGGATCATCACTAGTTAGCTCCTTTTGAACCTACTGTAAAGCAAACCCAAATTTATATCTTAAACACTTTGTATCTTACTGTGCAACTTTTCAGTCTATACCACAATTAGTTTATTCATCAGCCTCCTCGGTTGCAGAATGGATTTTTTTTTTCTAAATTGCAGACACTGCACATATAAATTACCTAACAATATTCATGTTTAATTTGTTTTTTATTCTAAGAGAAACTTTCTACTTTTTAGCCTTTTTGTGGTGTAATATTTATTTTGTATGAGAATCCTCCTGATAACTTTCCTACAGAATAGTTTAACACTAAAAAAAATTGAGTTTTGTGATTTATCTGCATGCTGCGCTTGTGTGCTTGGCAGAGTTTTCTGTTGCTCTTGTGATGTTTGTTGAGAATTGCTTTTCTGGATTACAGCATAAGTATATAAGTAAGATGCCATCTTAAGGTCCTTAAGACAATGCTATGGTACTTGTCGTCTATTTTTGAGAAACCCATGTGCATGCACACACTTATATGCTCTTGTTTCCACAAGCACACATCAATATACCTACGACAACATTGAGCTATGGGTCATTTTCTCTCTCTCTCTCTCTCGCTCAAACTTTACTATAAGGCTATGATTCAGAACAGTGAATATCCAGAGAAGTGGTAATAGTCGGGCAGTACTCACCCATATGCTATAATACTGGCAGTTTCTAGGGTGATATATAAACTTATAGGCCAATCTAAATGAATTACGGTTTACTTTCATAAGGGAACTCAACTGACACAGCATCTCATTCTTTTCTCAGGAAACCAGGGTTACATATGTAACACAAGACATTTCCTAAAGGGAAATCAATGCTGCATTAGTTGCTGACGCAGTGTCTCGTTCAGTTTGCAGGTAACTGGGGTTACATATGCATGTTTTCACTTAAATACCATTTCTTCTTTAAATGCAGGAAGAAAAATCTATCAAATCAGTCATGTTCTTTACAAGGGATTAAAGAAAGTTGTGTTAATTTAAAAGATTAATTTGCTTCACTATAGATTCATTCATTTAAAAGATCTGGGCTACTTTTGGATGGTCATTAGATGGTTTCTACAAAATAGTGTACCTAGACTTTGGATGCTTTTGGGAAACACAGCCCTGTTGATTTATTCACTTAAAAGACCTGTTTAATTAAAATATCTTTCTTATCTTACTTAAGTTATTTGTTTAATTAAAAGATTAAAACACTTAAAAGATCCAAGCTGAATTTTCCAGAAGCATTGCAAGCCTAAGTTATGACCATTGGTGTCAGTGGTTAAAACAACCCATCGCTGGGTTAAAACAACCCAATTGCTGGGTTAGTCCATATTTGACCCAACATTGGGTTGTTTTTTACCCAGAATTTTGTTTACCTATTCACTTTTCTCACTTATTTTGTCATGTAAGAGTTGTTTAAAAACAATGATTTGTTTATGACCAAAACCAGGGATTATTTATTTATGCCGGCAGCTCACATCAACTAATATTACTCTTTTCTGTTTGTTTGTAACTACTTCTTTACACTTTATGCTTTTTTTATATGTGATGTGTTTGGAGTGGATAGATCAGCATTCATCAAAAGCGATCATTTTGTCAGAGATCTCACTTGCCTGCATTTAGATACAGAATTCTTGAATATCTTTACAAGAGGTGGCACAAACCTTGTAAACCTTAGCAACTGAATCTTAATCACAATCTTTTTTTTTCTTTTCTTTTTTTCTGTAGCAGCCTAATACTTTATAAATGCACCACTGTTTCCCTCCACACACAAATATAGACTCCATATTAACTATTTTTTGTAGGCTCATCCTCTCCTCTCTCTCTCATTCTCTTCTCTTTTGTTCTGACCATGTGAACTCCGTCTTTAGACCATAAACTTCTTTAGTGAGCATGATGCAGGTCAGGGCCCCCATGCCAGCACAGTGATTGAGTTTCATGCTTAGCCCGTTGGGGGTCCTGAGTGCCCAGCGTTGCCTTTGAGAGGGAAAAAAGTGGAAGAGGCGGCTGGCAAATCCTCCAGCAGGAGGGCTAGGACTCACCTTCGGTGCGGCTCTTTCACTCAGCCTCTTCTGCAACCTATGAAATGAAATTCCACCACAGCTTTACTCAAAGCTGATGCGCCAACTGCCATTACTTCCCAGCTTTGACTTTTATTTCCCTGAGCCGTGAGGTGCCAACCACAGAGGCTTTGTAGTCAAATTGATTCCATTCGTTTGATGTATCATTGTTGTCAGTGCTAAGCAGATCACCACTGTGCATGAATATATCCACCCTAGAGTCTCCACAATGAAAGCCATTTCCATTTTCTACCCTTTTCCCTTCTCTCTTTCTCTCTCACGCCATTTTTACATGGTTGTGTAAAATGAGGGAAGTGCAGGGTCTCTTTGAAGAGCAACTGTTACGGAAAATTCAGTTGAAGAACCTTTTTGAAAGATTGGGATTTCACCCAAAAGAATTAAATATTAATTCTCCACCTGTAGCCGAGCCCTTTGTCATCAGACCTATACATTCCAACAAAATTTCACTCCCTCTTGACGGTTACGTGCTAGTCTATCTCGATGAATAGCGCTCCTTTGGCTTTCTCTGCATTTTGATATGTTTTGACATAACAATCTATTCATCCTAGCAATGAGCACTTGAGCACCTGTCGAGACTTCACAGAGAATCTCTCTCTGAGACATTCCACTTTACATTCCTGTTTTCACAAAGTACTATTTTTCTGGTTTGAAAATATGTATTCAGGCTTCTTTTTTTTCACTCTCTGTGTTTGAGACGATTTTCATGTGCTGCCCTTATAACCTCTACTACATAGCATAAAATTGTTGAGGTGGGCTCTCGAGAGCAGAAAAATCAGGTAAGTCTATAAATTGGTAGAATGCACTCTAAAGTAAGTCATTCACTAGAGACCTGCACTCCCGCGGGACCAACGCAAGAGAGTGCGGCGCAGGGACAGAATTTGAGGGCTGAGTGTGGGCGGGACTCCTGCAAAATATCTAAAAATAAAACCTCTAAAAACAAATAAATTCTTATTCATCTATTGCACAAAAGCAACAATAAATAAAAAAAAAATAAAAAACGATTTACAGGCGCAAGCATGTGGAGAGTTTCTATTTATAACGTTTTTGCAGCATTGTGCAACGTGGCCAGTCACAGACATATGTGTTGATTTCTTGAACGCAATGGCCAATCAGATGCATTTAAGATAGCATTCACTCACTGCTCAAAGTGAGTTTTTGTCAAGTACTGATTTCTTCATGCTGGTAAATCCTGAGATTATAACAAGGAAAATGTGTAGACATTATGAAAGATTCATTGTGCAGTCTGCTTTATTGATAACAGAGTTTTGTGAGATTGCGCTGAGATGTTAGCTTGTTAGGAATTATTAAGGGAGCAAATTTTGCTTCCAAACCATGCACAGCACATGCTTGCTTTTATGTTAAATTACTTTAAACAATTTAATGGACGTACAGAGAGAAAAAAAAAATCAGTTTATACTTTTATGCAGGCCTTTGTGGGCGGGAGCGGGACAAAACATGAATTTTGCGGGCAGGACAAAGTATATATTTTCGCAGGAGCGGGCAGGACAGGTCTCTATCATACACTCAGAATTCCACCGCAAGTTCTGCAGTTTCCATGGGAAATGCCAGTCATTCATAAAATTCCCTTTACATTATCTTTGTTTCTTGAACATCTTGGCTACATCTGCTACCAAAATGCTTGGTCATTTTTAAATCCATTTGGCAAATTATCCCATAAAATCAGCTGCAAACATACAGAGAAATTCCCAGATTCCATCTGCTAGCAAAAAGATTTGAATCTATTAGCATTAGCGTTTGATGTTGTGGAAAGGTGAAGAGATACTGCATTTCGCCCTCTACTGGACACATATTGACCCTACATTTGAGCCGTAATGGCATTCTGTGCTGGTTTGATTCTCTTATCGTTAAATGGGAAAACTGACAGTTACCCATTACAGTGTTTGATCTAACAGGGCTCTTCAGAGCATTCATTAAGGTCATGGAAACCAGTGTTTGCAAGGTTGATACATTTATTTTTAAGTGCAACAAAGCTGTCAGCTGTGTTTCTCACAAAATGCCTCTCTAACACCAGAGCCTTTTAGCTGCCCCTCTTCATTCAGCAACACCCCATTAGCACACAAAAAATGACACTTGCTTTAAATAGCCTTTTTGTGTGATCATGGCAAGTGCTTAACCAAGTGCCTGCTGGTAAGCATCATTTATTGGCATTGCAAGACTTTTTGTTTTTTGCAGTAGTTGCAGACAGCATTTTCTTAGGGTCAGTCATGTACTATGTATCTGTAGTTGTAAAAGGAATAGTCCACAAAAAAATTAGCATTGGTATAATTTATTCATCTGCATGTTGCCCATTAAGTTTACACTGCTGTTTTCCATACAATGAAAGTGAATGGTGACCAACTTTCATATTTAAAAAAATGACCTGTGCCCACACTGAACTGTGAACTACATTGTTTTGTGAGCATATACAGAGTTAAGATATCCACAGCAATATGAATATTTTCTGTGAACATTTTGATTTCTGTGAACGTTTCTCACACATAGATTTTGAATATAGTGCGCAAGTGTTAACACTGCTATAATACTTTTATGAGCTATTTTTTGTCATTTACACTGTTATTGTATAGAAAACGACACAAACAACCCTCCTAACAGCTCCATTTTGCGGTCTACAGAAGAAAAAAAGTAATACAGATTTGGAGCAAAATGATTCCTTTAAGGATTTATAACAAGACTTCAAGTCTTGTACAAAAGCCTTTTCTAGTTCACTTTTCTGCTCCTTACAGATAATGTCTCTTTAGGAATCTCAAAATCAAATTAACTTACACCCTGTGCAATGTGGTAGAAACTGGCAGTGTGCAGTCCTTTTATTATGTAAAGTCTCAGATTAGAACGTGTGAAAACTGATATGATAGTCCAGATTTGCTTATTAAAGATATCCTGCCATCTCTGTTTCCATGACATTGAAATCAGAGAAATCCAGGGCTTTTTGGAATTAAACATATTATAACTGATGGTGACAGGAGGAATATGTTTTGTTTCGATTTCCTGAAGATTCAGTTGAGGGAGACTGTATTTATGATATTTTTTGTTGATGAAAAAAGGATAACCATATCTCTCTGACTCTAAAGGAGATGTTCTCACTCAGATTCAGACATATCAAGTCAGATTCGCCAAGACCATCAAAACTAGCTTAAAACCAGAACAATGACCAATAAAACAAGTTCAGTATCAAAACATAAAATGTGTGTCAGATTTTTGGGAATATTTAGGCTATTTCAGTTTATTTGTATAGGCATACTATTGCTAAGTAAAAAAAAGTGATATATAAATTGTTTTATGTTTTTAAAAGAAGTCTCCTGTGATAACCATTTATTTATTGCATCAATACAGTAAGACAGTCATATTGTGAAATAGAATTTTCAGCATCATTAGTCATGATCCGTCAGAAATCATTCTAATATGATGATTTGGTGCTCAATATAAATATAAAATGGTTGTACTGCTTTTTTTTCAGGATTTTTTGATGAATAGAAAGGTCAAAAGAACAGCATTTATATGAAATAGCTCAACATTATAAATCTCTTAACTTACACATTTGATTCACATTCTATAAATGTACTACATTGTAATCATAACCACAGTTGAACCTGTCTGCTTTCATAAAAAGTAGCATCCATCTTACCTGTTTTGATTAGCAATAGATTGGCTGTTGTTTGGTCAGAAATTCTGGCATTCAAATCTAATTTGTGTGAGCAGTTAAACTTCAAACTGCAGGACAAAAATTCTCTCATGGGAACAGTTTAAAAGTAGCCCAATTCAGTGGGGAAAGCTGCAACCCTGACCAAAGTCTGTGTTAGAGAGAAAGATAAATTATTTCAGAAATTTGTGTGTAATTTGTTTGAGGCCACTCACAGTGGCCATAAAGAGCATAAATTATCATTTTCTTTCCCTTGTGTTGAAATGACAGCATTGAGAATAACACAGCGACCTTACTTTTTTGTGGATGTGAGTTATTTGAAAAGGGACCTTGTATTGTACTGTTCTGATTCAAGAAAGAAAAAAATCTGAGAAAAAGATTATTGTTTATTTTTTGTGTTCCTGTCATGCTACCAGGTGCCAATTCAATTGCAGTTCCATATTCCACATTTGTATTTTGATATTAGGAATTTTTCATATGCCTTTTTGTTTTAACTAAGTACTGTGAGGTCAGAGCAGCCAGGCTGATCAAACCCAGGCCTGGGCAAATCAAATAGCTTTGGTTTTATTCATTGTTTTTCAGCTTTGTTTGCATCGCAATCAGTGGAGACAATGTTATGCTCTGCTTTGGAAATCTTTTTTGAAAATGCTGTGGCGCTGGACCAAAAGTAAATTGCTTTTTTGCTGTCTTTTTTCTCCGGTTGCTGCTGGGATGCATTTTTTGTTGAACTAAAATAATGAGAGTAAACCACCACACACTCACACCCACATACGTCGCATCCTGCATCCTACACACACCAGGTGTACAAAAACAAAAGGGTCGATAAATGGCCGCTTGTCTGCCCCTTCATCCGTTGGCAGCATGCATGGGCATGCAGTAGCCACATAACAACAAATAAACAAGGCGGCCATGAGTTTTACAGGCATATTCTTTTAGCTTGCATTCAAACATTTTGATTTGACTCTTTAATGTTACTTTTAGGGTGGAAACCGGTTTCCAGAAGGTTCTGCAGGTGGATCTGGAGGTCAACGGGTTGTTGGATCCTCTGGGAAGTCGCTCAGTGACATGGCAGATTGAATACCCCATCTCCCGGACACTCTCAGACGAGATCCAAACCCTCATCCGTCTGGCACCACATGACCTTGGCGGCATCGTGCCATTGGCTATGGTGAGTTTAGTACTGATCAACTGGCGTCTTTCATTCTAAACAAGTCTTATTTTTATTGTAAAGACAGGAAATGTTGATGTGTCTTCTGAAGCAACATTAGGACTAGCACTTTAAATAGCTCTAATTTGGTTAATTGAGCATAGAGTTTGCTTTAAAACAGGCAATTGGGTCAGAGCCAAAAGTATTTCATTTTAAATTAGAGTAAACTGTGAGTGGCCTTAAACAAATAAGGTTAACTAGAAGATTATACGGATTATTTCAGGCTATATGGTACCTGGGCAGTCAAAGCTGGTGCTATTATCCACTGTAGCCAAGTTGATTGAACCCAAGTGCAGTTTATTATCCCATAGTAGAACATATACAAAAATAATCAAACACTTGACAAACAAGAGACTCGCTGACAGCAGGTTGCCACAAAGAAAGCTAGACAATGAGGTAATGGAAACATTAGGTGTGTTCGACATCTGTGGCTGGATGCAAGCGATGCAATGTCGCTCCAAATCCGTAAGACCTCCGTTCATCTCCGGAACACAGTTTAAGATATTTTAGATTTAGTCTGAGAGCCTTCTGTCCTTCCATTGAAAGTAATGTCCCTCTTTAGCCTACTTAACAAACACACAAATTGTATGAATATGACTAATACTGATGGATAAATAGGCCTATAAGTTAAAGCTATTACATTTTTTTAATAATTTTTTTTAATACAATAAAGTGCACCACACTAATTTAAAAATAAACAAAATAACAAAGTGAAAATAAAGTGGCATTTTGGGTAACTGGAACAACAGTTACCATGGTGAATACACAATATATTAAAACATCAACTGTTAAAAACTGCTCCTGATGAACAGAATGAAACATCATACCTGCATGCAAATCCTTCCCAGCTAACACATGTCAAACCGGTTTTGTGATTTATTGGTACTTTACTTTTATTTCTTTACTTTTAATACTTACGAATTGACATTGTAACATTGCATGCTCGTTGTTTCTCTTGCACTTTATTTGAAGTAATACGGCGTGAGTGTGCGCTACAAGCACTATGAGCCTGTAACGGCTGACAGGACAAGAAAGCGGTTTTCTAAAGTGAGAGAGATTTTTTTATTTCGTAACAAGCTACGAAAATGACGATGTTGCTGGGACTCCAAGGTAGCATTTAGACTACCTGGCTAAATGGGGAAACTGGCTCTTTGTCCTTCCACCATGCAGCTTGAGCGATCATGTGACATGCACTTGGAAGACAAAAGTTTGTGTACATTTAGTAAATATACAGTTCTTATTAGTTATTAATAGTGTACTAATTCGAACCGTGGGTGGTGTATCGCGTTTTTTCGGTCCGATTTGAAAATCATTACACCCATACAAATGAGAAAATTATTTGAGTGCAAGTTTTGTCTTTTTGAATAAAGTGAGAGGCTGAGGAAAGGAGAAAAATAGTGTTTGATTAGAAATGGGCTACACGTCTGCTCTTCATCTGCTTCTTTTCAATAGGGGGTATGAGGAAGATGATTTCATTTTAATGTGAAAAGGCTCCACACTAACAGATTAAATCCGAATGCTCCCTCTCGTTAGCTAAAGCTTTCACCTTTCTTTCTCCAAACTTTCACTTTGGTTCTTTTTTTGCATAGCTGCTTGAATTATATCAACCTGCCTGTTTTGCAACCCATTTTAATTGCGTCTTACAGTGCAGCGTTCTCACACACACCCCAAGGCGGCTTTTCACCTTGTCCATAACGATGACATTGCCATCACCACACCTTGTTAAACTTAATCAAGACTTCGTTAAGCCGGCAGCAGAGTCAGCGGTCAGCTTTAATCACCCCAAGTGCAGCAATCCGCTCCCCCTCTCTCTACCTGTCTAATGTAGAGGAACTACGCAGATTGGTGTGACAGGAACAATAGCATATGATAACAAAGGCAAGAGACTGCAATCTGTCCCATCGGAGGCTTCTGCTCCATTAGAATTAGCTTTTTCCCCTCTCACGGACACCGGCTAATTCTGGCCTGCCAGCTGTCTCTTCGGCCTCATTAGAGAGGACAGCCGCAGTGGCCCCGTTCCCTACTCAATGGCTAAACAAGCGCCATCAGCCTCCGCGTTTTGAGAGCTGTGCTGTCTCAGCCCATTACGGTAAACATAGCCCAGCCGTACAGTAGTGGCGAAGGCGGAGAATGATGTAATAACATTGTGAAAATGAGTCCGGATGCCCTTACAGCCTGAGCTCGACACCCCTGGCTCCAGCCTGTTCAGCCCACCAGTGCATTTCACACAACAATCACGGCCGCAGACAGCGAAGACAGCAGCCACCAATCACTTGTGTTGTCTGCCCCTCTGACGGAGCGCATTTGTCTTGAGCTCTCTCAGAATGCTGGGAGAGCAGATTGTTGTGTTACACAGCAGGAGGGGATCAATGTAATCACATCACTTTCAACTTTTTGAATGAGGAGATGCCCTAATAGGATTTGGCAGTGCATGATACCCTCAAAATGCAGGAAATCTGTTCTGGCTCATTAGGATGCACCAGCGTGTGCTTGCTCTCCCTCTCTTTCTCCCTTTTTAATGTGTGTGTTTGTCTGTCTTCCTCCCTTTCTGATTCTATACCTCACAACTTTAGAATCAAGTTTACTTAAGCTTCTTGTAATTGGCCGTTCAGCCCTCTCGAAGGCAAATTTTGGGTCCCTGCTGAGCCTGTTTTCTGTTGACTATTGAAAACGCTTTCTTTCTCATTTGCCACCCTGTCTTCTCTCAGTGCTCTGAGAGTTTGCTCAGAGAAAAGGAAAATCAAACAAATTGCCAAGTCAGAAGCATCTCCCGTCAAACCCCTCTTCAGATTTTTTGTCCCCCCTTCCAGCATTTGTTTTGTTTGGCTCTTCGTAGCCTCTTGGCCTTAGTCTTGAGTTTTGGTGTGTGTCAGGCTTTACTTCAGAGCTCATGGGTTTCTCTGTTCTCTGAGACTCGGTAGCCTGCTGTTTGTCTTCCTTCAAGTCTGTTTGAACAGTGTCCTCTGTAAACCTCCTACAGGACAAGGTAATTCCTTTTCCTTTGTGTTCTCCACAGGCTGTAGGCTATATATCATGCAACATTTTTGAACGACTCATCAAATATACATGCAGAACTGTCTGCAAGTTTTTCTGCTAGTGTACTCTTAAACATTGATAATTGTACAGTTTGTCTCTTCCCAAAAAACTGACGAAAGATATTGATGTCTCTTCCTTTATTAGTAGCAAGAAGCAAATCGTGGTACAACGCTGTCAATTGCTTGTGTATTATTTACTTTCTTCCCATCAATTAGTTCCAAAGTTATAGGCTGGAATTCATTCTTGTCCATAGTACAAGTATAACTGTAAAGTTGTTGTTGGGTTTGAGTCCACCTTAGTCGTGTACGAATTGAGTCTTTAAAGGGTTAGTTCACCCAAAAATTTAAATTAGCCCATGATTTACTCACCCTCAAGTCATCCTAGGTGTATATGACATTCTTCTTTCAGACAAATACAATCAGAGTTGTATTAAAAAAAAGTCCTGGCCCTTCCAAGCTTTATAATGGCAATAACTGTTGCTCTGTTTTTGAAGTCCATAAAAGAGCATCTGTCGATAAAATAACGTGCTCCACATGGCTCCGGGAGGTTAATAAATGCCTTTGGAAGTGAATTGATATGTTTGTGTAAGAAAAATATCCATATTTAAAACTTTATTAAGTAACTTTATTAAGAACTGTTTTCTTTAAGAAGCTGCCATCATGTTTTTTTTTTTCATTACAACAGCAAAAAACGTCTTGCGTTACGTCTGTAAGCCATGTTCCCTGAGAAGGGAACGAGACACTGCGTCGTCGTCGTGACGACACTAGGGGAATGCCCACAGCGTTGCGCGTCTGAAGCGTGAATGAAATCAGCCCAATCCTATTGGTGTACGTCATGACGTAGTATGTGACGGCATACCCGGAAGCTACAAAGGAACGCCGGAACATAGTAGCATTAGCCTTCTGCGATGAAGCGGCACGTTCTGATGTGATCGGCGTGACGACGGGGCGGAGGTGGGTGGGGGTAGAAGGTGAAAGTGGGGAGTCCAGGAAGAAGGATTTCTCCCTCTCCCTTATCCCCGACAGGTTCAGCCATAGATGTCTCTCCACACAGACGAGCCCAGCCATGGAGTGTCCAGTGGCGTGGGCCGTCTCCTTCGTGATGCGGAGAGACATATCTGTTGCCTTCCGAAGCTCAGTGATGTCCTCCCTTCTTTCTTTTTTTTTCTTTTTTTTGGGGACCATCACCCTCATTGCACTCCTTCTGGAGGTCGGCCTGGTAGGCCTGCAGAACCTCTAGGGTGTGCAGGCACCCACCAGTGCGACCTGCTGCCGAATAAGCCCTCTTGAGCGGGGGAGTGGAGTGCTTTTTTTTTTTCAAGGGCTCCGCCTCCCCCGCCACGGCGCAGGCTTCCACATGGGGCGGGAGGACATCAGGATCATCCGCGGAGGATGAGGAAGATGCCTCAGCAGTCCTCAAACCCGCAGGCAGACCCCGCCGCGAGCCCTGCAATCCGCTGCGCCGCGCTGCCTCGGCAGACGTGGGCCCAGAACCATGAGGCTCGCGGGGCTGGCCACCCTCATCAAAGAGCGTCCCGGGCGTGCTGAGCTCCACGACAGTCCACACACAAACAGCGTGTGTCCATGCCCGTAATAAAGCACAGACACGGAGGCACACACCGTCCAGACTGCTCGCTTGCCATGCTTTATTCAACTATGTTCTCAAACACAGTGAAACGAGTGCTTGTGGACAAACAACACCAAATAGGACCGACAAACACAGAGCACAGACGCTGAAGAGCGGAAAGCTAATGCTACTATGTTCCAGCGTCCCTTTGTAGCTTCCGGGTATGCCGTCACATACTACGTCACATACAGACGTCTGACAGACGTCACATACAGACAGCTGAAGGTTTATTAGGTTGCTGTCACTTTAAGATCAAATGCACGGATTCAGTATACTGACACATCCAATTTCCAAACTGTTTATGTTCACTTAAGACATTACTGACTATGTTTATGTGAATACTCACTGCAATGGGCATTTTGACACAACTTTGTGTATTTTCACAATGTATAGAAGCCAGTGCAGATCCTAGACTTCTGGGTGCCCTTAGCAAAACTTTGTCTGGGGGACCCTGTCAGTGCGTTCATAAAAAACCCCAAAAGAAGCCCAAACCGCTTATTTCTGCTGGTATTTGTCCATTTAAGCGCAAACCTGAAGCCCAAAATAGCCTGTACTTGTCCCTGGTTCTCTCTATCTCAGCTAATTCTTGAGAGCAAGAGGTCCCCCTGGTGGTTTGGGGGCCCTATGCAGCTTATACTTTGCGTATAGGGTATCAGCTCTGGTGAAAGCTCAATAAGATGCGAAAGACAGCTTAATTCGACATTTATGCGCTGACTGATCGGTGACCGCTTTCTGTGAGCATTAGCGTGCAAGCATCGATTCTATTCGTCTGGAAGAAGAATGTCATATACACCTAGGATGACTTGAAGGTGAGTAAATCATAGGCTAATTATCATTTTTGGGTGAACTATCCCTTTAAACTAGTTCAGCTGTTGTTTTCAGCAGGAATGTGATATTTAGAATGCATTTTGACATTTCTGATCTTTATCTGAGACCAACGACCTTTTCTCTGAGCACAAAACAAGTAATTTATCCTTTTACTCTGAGATCCAAACTATTTATTATGAGAATGTCTTCGAGAAAACTGGCAGTTTGAAAGAGTATTCACTGTGCCCCAATATTTAAGCTTCCTGTGTATTATTGCTTTATTTACGGTTGATGCAAATGTTTCTCTAGAACAGAAAGAGAAAAAGAAAAAAGGGGGCGAGATAGAAAAAAATAGTGCAGTTGTCTGAAAGAACTGCAGTTTGATTTGTGACTGCTGAGAGATTAAGATGCAGACAGAAGCATGTTTTTGTGTGCGGCGGCTGGCCTCGGTAAACCTGCGCCCTGCCACTGAGCCGTGGGGATCGATGGTCCTCACCACACGTTACCTCATTACTATCAGCATCTCACTCTATCCTTCCCTCTCTCTTCTCTGCCGCTGGGCACACGACCGCTGCCACCTTATCACACTCATCTGAAACTGCCTATGTATTCATTATCCCTCACCTAGAGGCCTGCACACCACGCAGGGCATATGGAATCTGTACTTCCACATTTCACTGCCCCAGAGATGGAGGAAATGAGAGAGGCAATGTTAGATGGCGATTGTATCCAAGTCGTGTATATTTTTTTTACAGTTATTAAAAGGTGGCAGAGTTTTTAAGCAAGTATTAATTTGAGTGGTGAGGAAGTTTCGGTATGGCTGGTATTTCGACAACTCACATAGAGCTGCATGTTGCAATAGAAATAGACAGATAATTGGTTTGACCAATTATTTATTTATTTAAATGTAATCAGTTCTCGCAATATTGAATCTTCTCTCTTCAATGGTAAAGTACTTTTTTTATTATTTGCCTTAGTTAGCCTTTTATATACTATAGCATCAATTAATTCATTCATTCATTCTCAAGTGAGGAATACATTTCATAGCATTATCAGTTTTGCGTATGCTTAAACGTACATAACAATAATATGCTTTGTAATATGTTGGTTACCTAGCAGTAGAGGTTGTCTTGTTGGTGCAGTGGAAAGGTATTATAAATGAGATGCAATACTGCTCCCTATGTGCTTGGCATGACTCAAGGAGGACATGTTCCTGGAACAACTTCCTGTCATCTTGTCATCAAAATTTGATATTAGGGGCAAATGTTAGAACTAAAACAGCGTTTATATGTGTATAAGGGTAGCTAAGGGTTAGGGAATGTGTTTGGCCTGTGAATGTTTGATAAGAGTGTTGTTCTAGGATCAACAAAGAATCTTGATCCAGGAACAATTTCTACTTGGCTAAATCATGCTTTTTTTATGGACATATGTTTGCAATGACATGAATAATGTTGCAATGTTTAATTCTTAAAGACCCCATGTGGTGAAAATCAAGTTTTTTAATGTTGTATATATGTCTATTGCTGAGTATTTTCTCCTTAAAACTGCAGTGAACTGTAACCAATCACGTCAACATGCAGGAGGGCTTTAGCATATCATCATTAACTATGCTGTGAAGCAGGGGAGTCTCAAGCGAAGCCAGGTTATCCCAGTATATTTTTCTGTTGATATGAAAAATCGGGTAGATTTAGCAATATCGCGGATGAATTATGTATATCATGTATATTACAATGTTATGATGAAATGTATGCCTTTCTCCACTGACGTTCTAGTTGTTCAAAGTGTTTCTAAGGATTCTGATTTTTTGAAGGCAGCTGTCTGACTGAGATGGTGAACGGGAACACATTATTAGCTGTTTAATAACGTAGTCAAGCAAGGGCTAATCATATTATTACCGTTATGTGTTCAACATTGTAGAGATTGATACATAAAATGCATTACCATTCTGATGCATCGACATGCACACTGTAAAAAAAAATTGGGGGGAAAATTGTGACAATTGATCATTACAAATTGGCCTAATAAGTTACTTCCAAATAAGTATCCCCATGCAAAAATATGCATTGTACTAATTATAGCTTAAGTTCTTCACTCAAAATTAAAATTGCATATTCACCGAACATATTTAATTGTGCTCAGTCAATCTATGAAGTCGAAGTGAAAAATCCATGTTGGGTGAACGTCCGAAAAACTATATACGCATGCGCAAAATGTGCCCGAGAAAAAACGTTCGTGTGGGGATTTCAAATGCGGATGCGCGGCGCGGAAGCGCCAGCAGAGCTAAACCAGCCGTGCTGAAGACCGAAACAAACATTCCCAAGAGAATAGAGATATTCATCATCACAAGACGTTGGTGAGTATTGAGCACTGAAATTATTCTCCAGAGTGTTGCTTTATGAGCCGGTATGAAGTTTAAAAGACAATTTGTAGAATTATGAGTTCACGCATTCATTGGTTTCATGAGTGTGTTTTCGGTTACCACATAAGTATCTAATGGTAGCCAATAGTTTTATTTTCCTCATGTCTTTATGTCTAAAATAATAGGCAATAAGTAAATGAAGTCATGTGTGTGATATGTGCGCCATGCGACCGTTGAACACGGTGCCGTTAGACTGCCGTCGGCCTCTCTCAGGGCTCAATTGCCTTTCAATATGAAACACGTCAAGTTCGTGATTTTCTTATTCGCACATTCATTCATCTCATCCTCATACTATAATGAAGTAACTTCTGTTCTGTCGCCTGCCAGATGTGATGCAGGGGAACTTTATCATTAATGTTAATGTTTTATTTGCAGGTCTTTATCATATGCAGTGCTGAATTTTCTTCATCACATCAAGACATCCTGTTATGCAGAAGACTTCTTGTATGTATTCAGAGTATTTCCTTATTGAAAATAATGTATTTTCACCAAATATCCTGTGTTGGAATTGACTTGTTAATAAAGTATTGTGATAAAATGTCAACCCTGTTGTCTGTGTTCATTTTGCCAACTATATTTATGTTTTTAGTCATTTTTGTCTTTTGGGACAGTGAGAAATAAGCAATTATTACTACAATTTAAAATGTTTAATTGGCCAAATTGAATTTCTGTTAATTAAATTGTATCAATCAGAAATTTGGCCAACTGAAAAATTTAGATGTGACCAGTCACTAGAAAAATTTTAATTGGAGGAGCTGAAATTTTTTACAGTGTTGGTAAAATACACTTTTCCATTGGGTCAACATATTATTTCTAATTGAGCCCATGCTAACAGACTGTTGCCACAATTGATAAAATTCAATTCACAGAAATTCAATTTGGCCAATTGAAAAATTTAGATGTTTTAACCGAACCAGGAATGACCTCAATTGGATAGACCTAAAACCAATCACACCAACGTAGCGATGCATAGTTGTCAACAGAACTCAACTGCATGCACGCTGGAAGAAGTAGAAGATGAGTGTAAACGATCTTTGCCGTGTTGTAAAAAGAATTCAAGTATACACAGAGTACTTACCAACACGATCATCATTTTTGAGAGAAACAGTAAAAGTGAATGCATATACGAACAAGTTCTCCGTTTAGGATTAGAAGTAATTCAACCCTTGTGCTCTTAGGTGATGTGAATGCTTGTGTTACTTTTTATCATCTGTCCATCATCGTATAAAGCCTGTTTGAGCATAGTTGCTCCACAACGGATCAAGTCCAGACTGAATTTCCCGAACTCAAATGTTGTGGGCACGGCTAAATTCGGCTGGCATCCAGGCTAACTGACGGAAGCGTTCAATCAGAATTCAGCGAGTAAAACTATATCTATGCTAAACTTATACTTAGCTTCTAACACACACTGGCAAGTAAAATCTAAGCATTTATTAGCCCATGGCTATTGATAGACATTATTTAGTCGCCCAGAGTCAAGTTTCAGGCCTCTCCAATTCAAAATTTCCTAGTGACCGATCACATCTAAATTTTTCAATTGGCCAAATTGAATTTCTGTGAATCGATACAATTTATTTCACAGAAATTCAATTTGGCCAACAAAAAAAAAACTTCTTTTAAACTTCATACTGGCTCATAAAGCAACACTCTGGAGAATGTTTCAGTGCTCAATACTCACCAACGTCTTGTGACGATGAATATCTCCATTCTCTTGGGAATGTTTGTTTCGGTCTTCGGCACGGCTGGTTTAGCTCTGCTGGCGCAGTGGCGCTCCCGCGCATCTGCATTTGAAATCTCCACACGAACAGTTTTCCTCGGGCGCATTTTGCGCATGCGTATATAGTTTTTCGGACGTAGGACTTGTTCATCCAACATGAATTTTTCACTTCGACTTCAAAGATTGACTGAGCACAATTAAATATATACAATTTTAATTTTGAGTGAAGACCTTAAGCTATGATTAGTACAATGCATATTTTTGCATGGAAGTAACTTATTGGGCCAATATGTACATTTTCACAATTCCCTCCCTTTTATTTACAGTGTGATTTTAATGCCGAGTGAATCCAGAATGTGTTTTCTCCCACCACCCGCATAAAAAACACTGGTGGAATTACCTACTGTTTTTTTAACAAGCACCAAGGTCGTGTGGTAATTTAATTGCCGTCCAAATCCACATCTCAGAGTTTTCAAGAATATTTAACTTAAAAATTCACTGTTTATATCCCTTTTGACCACTGCAATGCACCGTACGGTTGCACTTCGCTAATTTGAATGCATTTTAAAGATTTAGACTTTTATTACTTGAATGCTGCAAGTATTTACCAATATATTTCAGAGCAATATATTTCATCATTGCTCAAAAAATAAAAAGAAGAAAAGCACGTAAACATTTGAAATTGGCCGTTATTTGTGAGGACGCTGAGGCGGCATTAGAATCCATGTGCAGTATTTATTTACAGTTCACAGCAAACAACTCCAAATCGACAGGCAATGGGCAGAAACGAGAGGCAGGCAGAAGTTCAAACACAATAAAGCAGTCCAATCCAAACACCAGTACAAAGGGAAATCCACAAGGCTGAAACACGATCAAACAGGCAATGGTCATAACCAGATAGCAAAACAATGATGGATAGAAACGCTCGGTAAGGCAGGTTAACTGGCAATACTTCGCACTGGAATGATGGCTAGGCCATGCTTAAATGTCCACCAAACAGGAAGTAACCAATGAAGCAGAGGGAGCTGCACAGAATCAGTACTCGGGAGAGGGCTCCCTCTGCTGGCGTGGCGTTACAGAATCCCCCCCCCTAGAAGCGACTCCTGGCGCTCTACGAGGACGTCCGTGTGGAGAGCCAGACCCTTTGTCCAGGTTGGTAGGGAGGATGTGGGCGTCGCCGTCTATTGGCCTGGATTTCCTGGTTCCTGATCGCTCTTTGCAGACGCACATGAGCGCTGTCCCACACCCTCTCACTACGTTGAATCCAGTCATCCACTGCTGGACCACGGGAACATGGGGGGTTGGTATCCTAGCACGCACTGGAAAGGAGTGAGTCCAGTAGATGAATGCCTTAGCGAGTTTTGTGCATACTCTGTCCATGGCAGAAACTCGGACCAACGATGCTGTTCACGACCACAGTATGACCTGAGATATCTGCCAATTTCTTGGTTCAGTCTTTCAACTTGTCCGTTTGATTGAGGATGGTAACCTGAAGTCAAACTAACATTGATGTCCAGTTGTCTACAGAAGGCCCTCCATACCTGTGATGTGAACTGTGTCCTCTGTCGGACACGATGTCTTCAGGTATACCATAGACTCGAAAGGCGTGATGAAACATTGCTTGGGCTGTTTCCATGGCCGTGGGAGACCTTTCAAAGGGATAAGCCGGCAGGCTTTAGAGAACCGGTCAATAATTACCAGAATGGTCGTGAATCCGTTCGATAGGGGAAGATCAGTGACAAAGTCTATTGAGAGGTGGGACCAAGGCCTTTGAGGTATAGGCAGGGGTTGTAATAAACCAGATGGTAGTTCCTTGGGTGTTTTAGATTGTGCACAGACTGAACAGGACTTGACATAGTTAGCCACGTCCTTGACCATGGACGGCCACCAAAACAGTTCTGTGTGAGGTGAAGGGTTCTCGAAATACCTGGATGGCCTGAGCAAAGTGATGTGTGGACCCATTGCATGACTTGAACTCTGAGATTTGAAGGAACATAGTGCTTGTTTGGCGGGCAACCTGGTGGTGTGGGCTCGTTCTGTTGTTCTCTCTGAATGTTTTCCATCAAATCCCATGTAACTGGCGCAATGATGATAGATGGTGGGAGGATGGATTCCGGTCTAAATTCTGCTTGTGGATGATCATGCCTTCTGGATAATGCATCCGCCTTGCTGTTCTTGCTACCCGGACGGTAGGTGACGGTGAACCGGAACCTTGTAAAGAATAGCGACCAGCGTGCTTGGCGGGGATTTAGTCTTTTGCCCCTTATACTCGAGATTCTTGTGATCCGTAATGACCTGGAAGGGGTGAGTGGAGCCCTCCAGCCAATGTCTCCATTCTTCAATGGCCGCTTTCATGGCTAAAAGCTCCTTGTTGCCAACATCATAATTGCACTCGGCATCGGTGAGCTTCCTAGAAAAATATGCACAGGGAAACAGCTTGCCTGGTTGTCCATGGCGTTGCGAGAGCACTGCACCTATCCCACAGTCAGAAGCATCTACTTCTACAATGAATGGTAGGTTAGGGTCTGGATGTTTCAGGATGGGTGCTGTAGTGAAGCTGTTCTTTAGGTTAGTGAATGCTTGAGAGGCTTGATCAGTCCATTTTAGTCTTGACGGTTTACCTTTGAGCAATGATGTCAGTGGTGCTGCTGTCATGCTGTAATTGCGGATGAAACGTCTGTAAAAGTTGGCAAACCCAGGAAGCGTTGAAGTTCCTTAACTGTGTTGGGTTGAGGCCATTCAGTTACCGCCGTGATCTTGGAGTTATCCATTTCCACACCTTGATAGCTGATGTTGTATCCCAGGAATGAGGTACGTTGTACATGAAATTCACATTTCTCTGCTTTTACGTAGAGTTGGTTTTCTAGTAGTCTGGTGAGTACAGTTCTGACATGACGCTTGTGCTCCTCTTCTGACTTGGAGTAAATCAGGATGTCATCGATGTAAGCAACTACATACTTGTTCAGGATGTCTCTGAAGATTTCATTAATGAATGACTGGAAGACGGCAGGTGCATTGGACAGCCCATACGGCATAACCTGGTATTCGTAGTGCCCCCTAGTGGTCAGGAAGGCAGTTTTCCATTCGTCACCTTCTTTAATTCTGATGAGGTTATAAGCACTTCTGAGATCTAACTTGGTGTAAATTTTGGCCTCTCTGAGCTGTTCAAGTGCTGCAGGTACTAACGGTAGTGGGTAACGAAATTTAACTGTAACCTGATTCAAACCTCTGTAATCAATACATGGACGAAGCCCTCCATCTTTTTTCTCCACAAAGAAGAAACCGGCAGCTGCCGGTGAGGTAGATGGACGAATGAACCCAGAGCTAAGGGCTTCTTCGATGTACTCTTCCATGGCTTGGCTCTCAGGACGTGAAAGAGGATAAACCTTACTCTTGGGTGGCATGGCGTTTGGCAAGAGGTCGATGGCACAATCCCCGGGACGATGAGGTGGTAGCAGTGTTGCTTTAGCTTGACTGAAGACCTCCTGTAGTTCCTGGTAACATGACGGATGACAACTGGTTTTGACGCAGGGCTTTCTACACTGGTGGTTAGACAGGGTTTGGTAATGCTGTGGTTTAGACAGTGAGAAAAACAGAACTGTGACCATTGCGTGATCTCACCGTGGAGCCAAGAGATGACCGGGTCATGAACAGATAGCCAGGGGTATCCGAGGATGATTTCATGACATAAAGAGTTAATTACGTAGAATGTGATGGTTTCCTGATGAAACAATCCTACTTGAAGTTGCATGGGCAGAGTTTGTTGATTGATACCATCTCCGATGGGTTTGTTGTTGATGCCATTAACCTTGATTGGAGGATTGCAGGGTTGTGTGGGAATATTAAATGTTGTGATGAGGTCTTGATGAATCAAATTTAATGCTGAACCGAGTCAATCAGCGCTGTGAATTCAAAAGAGTCATTTTCGATAGAAATTTTTACTGTGGTAATGGGAGACTTGATGTTAGGGAGTGAAAGACTGTCAACACTCACCCGGCTGTTTGTAACGGTGTTCCTCCGGGCTTTGAGTGGGCAAACAGAATTGCGATGGCCTGCCTCTCCACAGTAGAAGCACAGGTTGTGGACTAGCCGTCGTGATCTCTCCTCATCAGATAGTCTGGTGACTCCTAGTTGCATGGGTTCATGACTGGCATGATCATTAGATTGGTTAGGGCTAGAAATCTGTGTTACCGGTTGGATAGGCATGTTTCTCACAGGGGTGGACTTGATTTGAGCCTGGTTGCTCCGCATAAGATTGTCAATCTTGATAGCTAGTGTAACATAGTCTGAGAAAGAGTGATCCTCACCCTTGCACGCAAGCTCCGTCTGTAGCTGTATGTTCAGACTGCGTTGAAACATGGCCTTGAGTGAAACGTCATTCCAGCCACTTTGAGCAGCGATTGTTCTGAACTCTATGGCGTAATCAGCGGCTGTCCTACGGCCCTGGGTCAGTTGCATGAGACGGGTAGAAATATCTTGGCCACCTGCTGGATACTCAAACACCTCTTTGAGTTGTTTCACAAAATACGTGTAGGATGTTCGAAACACACGGTCAGATTCCCAGACTGCCGCGGCCCACTCGATCGCTTTACCAGTTAGCAAAGACATGAGAAATGCACATTTCTTCTCATCAGACTCAAAGTCACATTCTTGATGCATGAAATAGATTTCAACTTGCCGGAGAAATCCTTTACATTGCTCCGCTGAACCATCAAATTTATTAGGTAAAGCGAGGCTTACCTTCCGAGGCGTGGGCAGTGGTAGCGATTGTAGGTGTTGCGTGAGATATTCGTTCGCCGCTTGAGCCAGTTGGTCTCTGTACTGCTTGAGCATATCGCCTTGATAAGCGAGAGCGGCCTGTAGATTGGCAACTTCTGCTGGATTCATCGGCGGCGAAGTATTATGTGAGGACGCTGAGGCGGCATTAGAATCCATGTGCAGTATTTATTTACAGTTCACAGCAAACAACTCCAAATCGACAGGCAATGGGCAGAAACGAGAGGCAGGCAGAAGTTCAAACACAATAAAGCAGTCCAATCCAAACACCAGTACAAAGGGAAATCCACAAGGCTGAAACACGATCAAACAGGCAATGGTCATAACCAGATAGCAAAACAATGATGGATAGAAACGCTCGGTAAGGCAGGTTAACTGGCAATACTTCACTGGAATGATGGCTAGGCCATGCTTAAATGTCCACCAAACAGGAAGTAACCAATGAAGCAGAGGGAGCTGCACAGAATCAGTACTCGGGAGAGGGCTCCCTCTGCTGGCGTGGCGTTACATTATTACGGCAGCAATTATATGTTCAAATAACCAAGAAGCATTATGTTTACCTCATGTAAATAAGAGGCTGTATTAACTTATTTCCGCTCATTTCCATGTGAAATAAAATGACATCCTTTATTTTGAAATAAAATACAAGACAGAAAAACATTTTAACTATAATGTGCGCCTATATATCTTCCTATTTTTAAACAGATTTAAATAATTAAACAATAATTAGGATATTATTTTCCTATTATTAAATTAAATATGTATTTATTATTATTATACCAATCATATGACATTACAGCTTACAATCATGTTATTGAACACGTGAAAAGCATTTCCAGGTATAACTGATTTTATTACTGAGGTGGCATGCACATTTATTTTTACGGACTTGTGTGAGAAACAGTTACTGTCCGAATAGGGCTAAAGATGAGTTTTAAGGGTTAAAATTATTGACTACAGGGGGACTTTTAGCAAAGGTACAGGAGATATCCAGTTTAAGCTCATGTCCGATTCATCCTCTGATCATAATAGGTCTCATAATTCCCGGAAAGAGTGCTTTTTAACCAAGCAGCTAGGTGAGGAGGCCTTGGATTATGATGCGGAAACACAAAACTGTGATTATCCTCATGCTAGCGGCCGCTGAGAGGTGCTTGGCTGACCCAGTGACTGTAATGTGTTCAACGGCAGCTAAATGTTCGCTTCATCTCTTTGCGCTATTACTGAAATCAATAGCCATCTTCCTCTTTGCTCCCTGTTTGTCTGCACTGTTGTGCCATTTTATCAGAGGCTCTGTCAGCAAGACTCTCAGAGGCAAAAAGGCTTCACCCATTGCTGCTGAAGAGCTGGCGGGACCTGTGGTATTGAGAAAGAAATACAGCTGTCGATCGATGGCTCTGTAATAGCATGTCTGCGGCATCAGCCAGGGAGGATCCTCACAGGGTGCCGATGCATTCAGCGCATCCTGTCCTTGAGCTTTAGACCATGTGAGCCGGCATAGGTCCATCACGAACTGAACCAATCACCTGTGCTGATATTAACCCTCCGTTCTCCGATCTCCAATACCTCTTTAGACCCTACAAATGCCGCCAAAAAGTGTAATGGCCTTTTATCGATTTACCTCCTTCAAGATAGTGTGAAAGCCATTTAAGAGTAAGTGTGTGTAGAAGCACTGCCCTCCAGTAGAAACGGTCTCTGGGAGGGCGTACGTCAGCCCAGCCTGTTCTTGAAACCCAGCATGTACGCATAGCTAACACTAATCAGTCAGCAGTCCAGGGTGCGATGTTTACCGACCGCCAGGCAGCAGCGGATGACAAGACTGCATGAATAACACATTGTGCTGTTCAACGCCCTCCCTCTGGAACAGTGGCTCATAGGAGTTCCAGGGATGTGGTTGGGGGAAGGAGAATGTTGGTGTGCTTCAACAACTGGAGCATCATGATTGGGGGGAGGACTGGGAGTGTAGGTGGACTTGGACTAGTGGCATATTAGTTCTGCTGGTTCTCATGCCACCCACATCAGTCCTGCTGTCAGAGTAAATTTTCCAGCCAATGCCAGAAGCGTGAGAAGACTGTACTTTGTATTGTGCTCCTTTCTAACGTAGCAATCCCAGCCTTCATGCAAAAAAAGCATCATGCCCTTTCACATTTTTATTTAATTTGTATTATTGTTTTTTTAAATATATATATTTTTATATGTTTTTTTTTTAAAGTACAGTACAGTATATAATTAAAATAATGCATTAACTGTTTATGTTGCCATATAGCAATATTTGAAATATTTTTAATCATTAAAAATATATAAAAAAAATATTTTGATAACAAACACATTAGCTAAATACAGCTATTCAGCATAGTTCCGAAATAATAATAATGAATAATTTCTGAACATTGACCTCAGTCATTATTCACCCTTTTCTCGTGGTTTCTCAAAAGAATTCATAAACGTACAGAATATAATAGCATATTTCTAATAGGGGCTCATTGTAACACAGTGTTACAACGCGCAACTGGGATTTAAACATCGGCTCGTGTCTTCTGCTGGTTAGATCAGCATTAAAGAACAATCTCAACTGTTAAATAAAAGATATCAGATTTGTCTTATTTTAAATAAACACAAAAAACAGAGATGAAAAATAAACTTAAAGGATTAGTTCACTTCAAAATTAAAATGTTCTGATATTTTACCCCATCTCATCCAAGATGTTCATGTCTTTCTTTCTTCAGTCGAAAAGAAATTACAATTTTGAGGAAAACATTCCAGGATTTTCTTCACATAATGGTTTTCAATGGCAATCAACAGGTTGAAGGTCCAAATCAATGCATTTTCAAAGGGCTTCGAAGGGCTTCAGAGACTCTGCGCAATCCCAGATGAGGAATAGGGACTTATCAAGATCTTATAATGATAAGTCATTAAAAAAAATAATAATAATCAATATACTTTTTAACCTAAATTGCTCATATTGCTCATCTCTGCGACATGCCAGTGATCATGTCGAAAACGTCCCACTAGACGTATGCGGAAGTACCGCCCCCAGCAAACGTGCGAGGACGAATAAAAACGCCCTTTAGGATGTGGACTCCGCAGAGAGAATTTGGCACAGACTTATGGGACTTTCGTGTGACTGAACTTGATTAACGTTGGCTTTTTACTGTATGTGTATTTATGAATTTGGAGAATCTGGTCTATATAACTTTTTGGAATATTGGAAGGGTAGACTACTGTAATCCTTCTACCTGTGCAAACATTCATATACCCATCATTTTGATGGTGGAAAATAGTTACTTTTATTTTTATTTTTTTTGTGTTTTTTTTTTAAGCAAAGCATTAGAAATATGGGTATAATTTTTAAATATTAAACATTTCCTTGAGTAAAAAGGTTTTTTTGTGTGCTTTTGCCATGTGACTCAGACAGTGGAGGCATGTATGTATTTTTCAAGGGTCAATGCATTTGACTTGTGTGGTTTAAAATCGGCCTCCCTCATTGAACTGAACTCACCTCGCCTCAGCTTTGTTTGTTTTTTACTTAAGAATCTGTGGCATCACAATGAGAGGCTCTCCACCGCTGTGCCTGTTTTACTATGGAATTCTGTTTTTAATTCACTCCGTAATCTTCAGGCTTGACTGAAAATTACATTGTTCAGTTTTAACAGCCGGTGAATAGACACATTGAAAGACATTTGAAAGCACCTTGTCTGCCGAACACTGAAGCTGAGTTCTTTGAATTCATCTGAGCGGAGAGTGAGTGAAAGGGGGAGAGCAAATTGTAAACACTTCACCCGTCCCATCCCGTGGAATATTTATCAGAGTCATTTCCCTGGTCTTGATAAATTAATGTTTTGACAGCAAATCAAACACAGGCGATAACTTCCTGTCAAAATGTCTGAGCGTAAGGTTTGAATACCAAGCTCGTACTGCTCAGACTACATTCCTATTGTACATTTACATAATTTTGAAATCAAGGGAAACAGCATATTCAAATTCTACCTCAGAAGTAGACAGCGCACCCAGTGTTAGATAGAAAATAATGATCGGCTTAAATGCATAAAGGGAAAAAAAGAAAGTGGCTCGTTTATCCTCACGATTGTGGTGCATTAAAGTGAAAATGATTGAAATAAGAATCAGCTGCCAAGTGAAGCCTGAAGTGGGATCAGCCTGAAGAAAGAAAAAAAAAACAGAAGACCTCAGTCTTATTAACAAGCTTGAAATTTTATTATCCACAGTTCACGATTAAATAATGTTATCTGTTTTCTCTAAAGGAGAATGGTGAGAGCTGTGACATAAAGAGAAGAAAAGACCCTATGATGAAGAACACAACCTTGGCAGAGGGCTTCTTTATTTTGGTTTATCCATCGCACCCATAGCCCCATCCAGAAGGAAAAACACAAGTCAAACTTAAATGATCTAATTACCCATCCTTTTGGTTAGTTAGATTGAACACATGGACGTGTTTTAAATAAGATTATACACAGAGAATGGATTTGGAGGAACGGTTACCTATTGTTACCTGTTCTCTATATAAAGCATATTTCAGGAACTTACCAGAGTGGTGTTGATGTTTACTATGGGCATCATTTGAGTCTTTATCACTCAAATGCCTTTCTCACGCAATCATCACTATTTCTATTGCCCCTTACTTAGGGTTAAAGGTTAATTAGTGCTATTATGTTAAATTATTAACTATTAATATTTTAGCTTTTTTAATGCTAAAATTATTTCGTTCCAATTCATTTTTTTATTTTTATATATTTATTTTTTATTAATCAGAAATACTATTTTACCTGTTAATGATGAAAAATAAACAAGTCCTGAAGACCATCCTGAACATTCCTAGCAACCCCAAAAACAAACAACTAAAAAAAAAAACTACTTAGAACATTTTAGCAGCAACCTGGCAGTCACCCCCTGCACCCTGTCATAGCAGAGAGTTTTGCATGGGCAAGCACTCATATTTTCTTCTGAATATGTGTGAAAAATATATATTTTTTCTTTCTTTTTGAAGTGGCTTGATAGTGAGCTTGGTGTGCTTTTCATGTTAATATTATCTAAGAGTAGATCAGTTTCATAAAAAACAGGATATGTTGTTTGGCTCTAAACAGACCTCTCCATCTCACTCGGAGACTCTCCAGAGCTGATGACTCTAATTGAATGATATGACTCACAGGGTTAATAGCACGAGTCAGTGTTGGCGCTGAAGAGCTCGAGCCGACAGAATGACAAATTATTGTGAATAATGACGGGTGAATTATCCTGTGTTAACGCAGTCTGATTGATCTACCCTCTGTGTGCAGGAGACAGAGATCCTTAACACGGCAGTGCTCACCGGGAAGACCGTTGCCATGCCAGTGAAGGTGGTCACCATTGGAACCGAAGGTACTGTGACCGATGTGACTGAGTCGGTGGAATGTCGCTCGACGGACGAGGATGTGGTTAAGGTGGGAAGGGACATGCACAAGTCACTATAATGAACAAACCACACACATGAGGATGTATATTTCTTCAGCTACTGTATGAGCACTTTTGGCCCTGTGGATAAAAAAACAAACAAACAAACAAACAAAAAACCTTAGTTATTTAATTTGTCCTTTTGTTAAAACATTTAATACACCACATCACAAGGTATCACTAATTACTCATTTCTAAAACCATATGGAAACATATTCACCCTTTATTTAAATATTATAAAAATGTTGTTGAAGATTTTGTAATCATATTACCTTGTGTTTGGAGTAAAAAAATGTATTTATGAAAATGCAATGAAGCATGCTAATATTTGGCCATACTCTCATACAAAGAAACATGCAAAAACATATGTTTTGTTGCATAGTAAAATAAAAACTTTAGCTGTACTTTTTTGCCTTTTTTGCCAAATAATTGTGGCAGATAAATACCATTACCAAGTTTAGTGTTTTGTTTTGTTCATATTTAAAATATTTATAAAAAATATAAAATATTTCCCTCATATTTTGATTGTGTAATCAAATTTGTAAGGTCATAAAAATGCATATATTTAGTATATAATTAGTAGTTACAGCAATAAGGCATAATATTTCTAGGGTTTACAAAGAATGGTGTGAAAAGGGAAAAACATCCAGTATGCGGCAGTCCTGTGGGCGAAAATGTCTTGTTGATGCTAGAGGTCAGAGGAGAATGGGCCGACTGATTCAAGCTGAAGAGCAACTTTGACTGAAATAACCACTCGTTACAACCGAGGTATGCATCAAAGCATTTGTGAAGCCACAACACACACAGCCTTGAGGCGGATGGGCTACAACAGCAGAAGACCCCACCGGGCACAACTCATCTCCACTACAAATAAGAAAAAGAGGCTACAATTTGCACGAGGTCACCAAAATCGGACATTTGAAGACTCTGGTGAGTCTCGATTTCTGTTGAGACATTCAGATAGTAGAGTCAGAATTTGGCGTAAACAGAATGAGAACATGGATCCATCATGCCTTGTTACCACTGTGCAGGCTGCTGGTGGTGGTGTAATGGTGTGGGGGATGTTTTCTTGACACACTTTAGGCCCCTTAATGCCATCATTTAAATGCCACAGCCTTCCTGAGCATTGTTTCTGACCATGTCCATCCCTTAATGGCCACCATGTACCCATCCTCTCATTGCTACTTCCAGCAGGATAATGCACCATGTCACAAAGCTCGAATCATTTCAAATTGGTTTCTTGAACATGATAATGAGTTCACTGTACTAAACTGGCCCAGTCACCAGATCTCAACCCAATAGAGCATCTTTGGGATGTGGTGGAACGGGAGCTTTGTGCCCTGGATGTGCATCCCACAAATCTCAATCAACTGCAAGATGCTATCCTATCAATATGGGCCAACATTTCTAAAGAATGCTTTCAGCACCTTGTTGAATCAATGCCACGTAGAATTAAGGCAGTTCTGAAGGCGAAAGGGGATCAAACACAGTATTAGTATGGTGTTTCTAATAATCCTTTAGGTGAGTGTATATATATATATATATATTAGTAATTGTAAAGTGATGTGATGTGTGTGGTGTGATTTACTGTAAGCACACCTGTAGTTTAGGTGGTTTTCATCAAAAAGACAAAAGCTGAAAGAACCTGCAGACACATGAGTATAATTTTGTATCCAATATAACAAAAGAACTGTTTGAGGGCACACATAGTTTATTAAGGCTACTATTAGATTTGATTTAATGCACTATACATTGCACCACGCTCAAGGAATGTCTATTTTCAGTTGTCAAGCCAGAGGCGAAAAATCAAAGGGATTTTAAATGCAAGCTTTTCAGAACAAGCTTGTGCCTTCCACTTTCTGCCATTTGGGAACAAATATGAGAGCATTTTATGAGGGAGAAAATGACAATGTGTGTGTGTATTTACTCCCTTCGGGTTTAATTATCTGATAATACACTGAGTTTAATACACTGAAACACTGACCTCTAGAAAGGAATCCCTCTCCTTCCCCACCAAAGCTGAGACACACGTACACATACACATGGGCACTGGTGCCCTGGATTCAGAGCATCTGAAGACACTTTGCCATTGTATGTTTTGTCTACGTTTTTTCACTGGTACAAACACCATGAATTTTAATGGTCAAGTCAACTTTATTTATATAGCGCTTTATACAATACAGATTGTTTCAAAGCTGCTTTACAGTGATAAGAGAAACATATTCAGTGATGCAAACAGAGTTCATACAGTGTATACAGTTTGAAAGAATACAGTGCCTGTACATTACAGTGAGAAACCTTGGCACTGTTGAATGGAAATGGCAACCACACATTTGTATTAAAAGTGCCTTTGTCCTTGCATCACCTGTCAATGATGTCAAATCCACACTACACTTCTGTAGAAACCATGGAAACACCAAAGACACATTAATATAGTAGGCCTATGTATTTTATTAGACAGACGAGCAAATGTTTGGATATACGTTTATCAGCAGAAAACAAATTGTTTTTATATAGCGCAACACCACGGTTAGTCTTATTGTTTAAAATTGCCTGTTTTCCTGATTCACCGCGAGTAACGTTTTTACCATACCTCAGATACAACACTATTTTGTGGCTAATATAGCATAATAAGAGAGCTTTCTCCCACATACAGTATATTTTAAATGAATACATTCTCATACCAGCCATTGAGTGAATGCACAAAGTAACGTTATAACATAACTTTTAACACACTCAAATGTATTTAGTATGATTGATTTAACCATGTAAAACAGTGCAGCGTTACCCACATACACAACCATAAGAGCGGAAGCGGCTGACTGCAGCATAGCATAATAAAAGCTCAGAGACCAGTGTTTCGCACAGGTCTCTCACATTAACATTCGCTCCCAAGGGCTCGCAGCGCGTCCTGCTTCATGCTGACGTAACGATTATGAAACTTTAATACATTCGCTCATTCATGAGTTTGTCCGATTCCTTTCCATCGGCTGTAGAGGTGAAGGGTCAAGACTACAACTCCCATGATTCCACGCTCATTCACGGCATCATTAAGCTATGCCTTTGTTTTGAATAAGATACCTCTACTGACGAAACTTACATACTCTGCCTTTAACTTTTGGTGCATTCAGTGTGTCTGAGATCGTTATCATGTTGGAAAATACACATTTGATCTCCAAACAGATCCTTCATACTTGGCTACATTGTGTTCAGTAGAATTGCCAACATAAAGGCCCTTTCACACTGAAAATTGAATAAGCAAATGTTCGTCACAATGACGCTTTTGAATCGAAACAACAGATCCCAATAGGGCTACTCAAACACAATGCGAACATTCACAACGCGGAAAAGATGCCTTTTTTTTCGACCTGTGTCAAATTTTGAAGAAACGGGCATTTCAATTTGATTTGTGCCTTAGATCACGTGCCCATAGCAGCTGCTGTTGGTGTCAGATTCAGATTGGTGACAATGTATAGCACAGAGAGCTGTTTTGGAAACCAGTGTAAAAAAAAAACTAAAGATAAGTATTCCCTAAGGAGAGAAGAGAATGGATACAGAGTTATTGTTATCGTGTTCTCTGAGAACAGAGAACTTTTTGATAAAAGTCACAACGACTATAAAAACAAGGACAAAAAAGATGCTCTGTGGCAATGAATTGCAGAGAAAATAGGAATCGATGGCGAGTTTAATATCTTATTCATTAACTTATTAAAGTCGCAGATAGTTTTTGTTTCTGGTGTGGTACCAAATTCATCTTAATTTAATGTTATATATGTTGTGCAGCAGACAAGGTTAAATCCAAATGTAAAAATCTTAGAGACACATACACAAGGAAAAAAAGAGAAGAGCAGAATATGTATGAAATACATGAATTAGCAGAAGGTGATCAGTCATTTCGCGTTCTGTGTGAAGAGGTCCATTCCTCTGCAATTCGCCTCGCTTTTTCGCACTCAGTGTGAAAGGGCCTTAAGTATTGGTCCATTTTCAAAGTGCCAGCAATTTTGTAGATCCTTTTAACACCTTCTAAAGACATACATACGTCCTCAATAGCATTAAGTTTCCCCTGCCGTGCTTAATGGCTCCATGCATGCATTTGGTATTAAAACACTCCAGTCGTCTCCTACAAACATACCTGACACCATTCAGTGCAATAGGTTGTTACATTTGGACTTGTCCAATGGCTCCAATCTTCCATACTCTAGTCCTTATTTTCTTTGTCAAATGCAAGATGTTTTTTTGCAGTAGATAAAACGAATAAGTGGTTTATTTACTGGTACACAACTGTTCAATCCAGCCTCATCCAGGGTTCCATGGATCCAGCCTCATCCAGCCTCATTTTTTGAGGTGGTCCCACATTCATGTGATTTTCATCCTTCTGGCTTCCTTGAGCCACAGCACTTTACATTCTGCATGGGTGTGGTCTTGCTGTGCTTTGAAATAATTATGTGGACATACTGTGACCATTCACATCCTGCACATGAACAATAAATATTCTACATCAATTGACCAGATTTAGCCATTTAAAAATATATATATACTCCTTGGTTACTCAGATTACACCTTCCATTTGGCCATTTTCACAAAAAAACATAAAATAGCATCTAATAAGATAAGTAATACCTGCCACACTGTGATTTATTGAATTATATGCTGGGAATAATTAGTACAAGCTTGGTATGACCACTTGGCTAAAAACGACTTCTGCACAATTTGGTATGCTTCATTGCATCATGACAAATGATACAATTGAAACGTGGAATGCATACATTAGTATCACATTCTAGGCACATCTTCACAACAAGCATACTAAATATTTAATAAAAATCTTGAAACAAGTGTGAAGAAGCCAACTTTTCTAGCTCGGACATCATTTTTGGCCATATTAAGCCAAAAATCAACATGATATTTTCATTTCACCATGTTGTTCTAAACCTGTATGGAACACAAAAGGAAATGTTTAGATGAATGTTTAAGCTTTTCTTCTTCATAAAATTGATTACAGACCAGACCAACAATGGCAAATGTAAAACAAAAGAACCCATAACTACATTTACCCAAGATTTAAATTGTTTTATTTAAACCCTTATCTGTTGCTATTTTACTGCCATATAGTTCCCGAATCAATTTAATGTTTGAATTTGTTTCTTTCTTTCTTAAGGGTGTTTCACTTATCAGCTGTTGATATTGTATTTGTCAGATGAGATTATGAAACCCGGAAACACAGTTAGCTGTTAATGTGTTTGATGTGCAATATTTCTTTGTGATGTCTTTCGATTTTGAGCTGTCTAGACAATCCAGCAAATGAGACGGATAGACAGGTAGATGGACAGAGTGAGAGAATAATGAGAGAGGAAAATACAGAGACAGAAGTCAGGAGAGTTATGGAAATGTACAGGTTGTAGAGCTGGAGCAGATTCTTTTAGATGACACATTATCAATAGGATTGTTTGTGTGTGTGGTCATGCAAATGTGCGTTTAGGGGCGTGCATTTCACCCAGTGTTTAAGAACCTAATTTTGAAGTTGGTGGTTTTACAAGCTATTCATATTAAAGGTAGTTCAACTACACTACAAAGGCAAAATATTTACCTACAAATTTATTCAAAATTGAGTTGAATCTCTTATTGTGTGAGAATTCATATCAACTCAATTCAGATTCAACCAAAAAAAGCCTTCAATTGTTGAAGTTTATGAATTTCATCTTTGTAGGAAAGTATAGTAAAGCTGTTCTTCTAAAAACATAAATAAATGAGCAAACCATGTAAACCATTTAAAAAGTATTTTCTCAAATGAATCACTGTTTTTGTACCTGTTCAGTTAAAGTAAAACAAATTAATTTGAATCCAACATTCATTTGATAAAAATATGACATGATATTATCATATATTGTATTTTATTATATTTAAGATATATTCTTTTTCATTTTTCTTTCTTTACTTTCTTAACTTTCTTTATTTTCTTATATTTTCCATATTTTATTTATTTAACCATTTAATTGAACCACAGTTCATTTGAATCAGATTTCATATGAATGCATTATCTGTAAAGTTACTGTGAAAAGCGTTACTGTGAGCGAAAAAAAAACAGCTATGTAACTTGTCGCAACTGGAAAAGTGACTATATGTTTTATTCAAAAGCAGTTAAGTTTGTAGCATATCTAGTTTTTGCTATTTAATCTCAAACATTGTGTTCACCTTGCGGTGAACTTCTAGAGATGCTCAAGATGCGCTCTGCTAATTACCTCTGTCAGACATGGACGGGTAGAAAGGGACAGTGCTTGCGTCAGGCAGCAAAGTCCAATCTCTCTGTGTGCCTGTCTGAATGGGTCATTAAGTACCCTGCTCGGTTCCCTGCGGGGATCTTGACGTCCTCTGTAAGTGTCCCTCTCTTCAGCAGTCTTAATGTTTCTGATTAATGCCCTGCCAGACCTGCTAGTTATGATGCTTACAGACACTCATGGGAAGCGCATGTTGCAGTGAAGTTAGATTGACCCCATGTACTCCACACACAGTCACCCTGTACTAGAGATGCACCAATTTTCAAAGCCGCACCCGCCTGCCATCCGCTGATTGTTTTAAGGTCTATGGGCAATTAAAGGCGCTGGTGACGTGAGCCGTAAGGCTAGAAAGCTCTGGCCTGTTCTAGAAAGGATACTGATCCAATGCAGCAAAGATATTTAAAGGCTAAAGTCCCTACTTCTATAGCCTATTGGCTATGAATATTGTATCCCCAGAATATCAGCAGTGAACTCCATCGCCGATTGGCGCACAGGCAAAAATAAACAAATAGCCTAAATAAACCAGACAAACCTGACCATATAAAAAAAATGCAATTTGGCATATAATTTCAACATGATGTTATTTAGCCCACTACTAATTTAATGACTATTGCACTTTATTTATTTTTTGCAAAAAGAAAGAAATCTTGAATAAAAGAAGTCATTCACATTATAGGCTAATTAACTCTACGCACTGTCATGTCAGGGTGATGACTAGGACGAGTACCTATCGTGCAATGAGACACGATATGATGGGAGATGAATCATCGGTCAACTTGCACTGTGTTCTACTTTCTTATTGCACACTGGAGAGGAAAAAATGCTGGTAGGCTACCACAGGCTACTTAATTTAAGGTAACATTTAACAATGTATATATTATTTTAATTTGATTGGTTCAACTGCCACCCATCCAAATTTAATTAAAATTTTATTTTCGTTACTTCATCCGCCCAAGTCCGCGGCTGTAACCGCCAACCGTGCATCTCTACCCTGTAAACCCAAAGCAATACCCTTCATGGGCCACCAGAGCATATATAAGGATCTCTGGCTCTCATACTGTTGTGGGAGATTTACAATCTGTAAATGAGGAAGTAAAGAATACAATTGCGGATGTAAAACCGCAAATTGTTTCATTATGTCATTTTTATGGGTAGATCCAGACAGTTTAACAGGTGTTTAACAGATATAATTGCTTTGGGGAGTTATATTTAAGTTCATTGCAGTTGTTCATTATTACAAGCCTGGGCATCATTTACTTTTAGTCACTTTTTACCATAGTGAATTTTGTCCCCACTGTTTTATAAAAGCATGATAGAAACACTGAATTTAAAGCAGCCGTTATTCCAGTCTTCGGAGTCACATGATCCTTCAGAAATCATTCTAATATGCTGATTTGGTGCTCATTTGTCATCCTACATCTGCATTCTATGGGATTCTAAGTGTAGTCCACAACAGAAAAACTGTCAGAAAATAGGAACTTTAGTGGTGTAACTGGAACCATCCAAAACAACCTTGTCATTTAAGTAATTTATGCATTTGGAATTTGTTATTTAAATCCCCCTTTCCACAATTCTGTCGTGAAAGTCAATGTGATTTTGAGTTCAGACATATAATTATGTTGTAGCCATTATCACAACATGACTTATTCATTTCACAGGGTTCGATGCGCACTGTATAATGGTTACTGAAAACTAAAGTTAATCACAGCTCAAATAAAAGCACCATTTGATGTCACAAATAGAAAAGTAATCTAAAACTTTATTAGGAAATGTTTCTTTGAGTTTAGATTTTTCTGTTTTTCTTTTAAATGGCTAATGTAAAAAAAGCTGATTTTATAAGATACTCTTTGCAGTCACCAAATAATTTTATGAAAGCTTGGCTACTGATTGCAGCTACTAAATAGCAGTCTGATATTGAGATGTAACTAGAAAATGGCACAACATTAGGGAAATCTCACAAACTACTGACACTCTTGTCATCTTGGATTTTGAGCTGATGGGCTGCTGCTCAGAAATCAACCCATGCCATTGGTCCACTTCCACATGTGTTTTTATTAAAGAAGCCCTCACGTTGATTGGATGAGATTTTCTCTGCCAGGTATCATAAGCCTTGGTTAAGAGCGGTATAGATGTTCTGCAGATGAATTACTTTGCTGCTGTAGAAAGACTTGACCACTCAGCTTTTTTTTTCTCTTCTTCCATCCCTCCATCTGCTTAGCTCCTTTCAAACCCAAAGCCTGAGAAATATAGACATCCAAACACTCTCATTATCAACGACAACTACTCTCCCACTGACTGTAGTCAGAAATAAATACTTGGACAGGCCAGTCAAAGCCTGTCCAATCTCTTATCTTCCTCATTAAAGTGCAGAATGAAAGCGAATAACAGCGGCACAAAACACACAAAGGCCAGACTGTTTTTCACATATTGCACTGATTAGCACAAGAAGAGGCCTCATTTTTTGCGCTTTCAAAATCGAAATGTTCGCCAGGAAATTGGAGCGAAAAGTAGGCTGATACCTCGACCAGAGCTGCTATTTTCTTTAATTTAGTGCCGCTTTGAATACAGTGTTGCTTGAATGCTTTGTTTGTCTGCTGTCTTATTTGTGTTCCTGCTTCTTAGGTGTCCGAAAGGTGCGATTATGTGTACGTCAACGGCAAGGAGACGCGTGGGAGAGTGCGGATGATGGTTAACTTCACCTACAGTTACCTCAGCGCTCAGTTGGAGGTGAGCGTGTGGATGCCTCGACTCCCCCTGCAGATTGAGATGTCTGATCCAGAGCTCAGCCAAATCAGGGGCTGGAGAGTTCCTGCAGATGCTGCCAACCAGAGGTTAGCGATGCTTATGGCCGTGTTTACACTGCAGGTCCTGATGCCCAATTCCGATTAGCTGACTATGTAAGATTTTTTTGATGACCAGCTTACATCATCTTTTAAAAGTGACTTATATCTGATATCTGCTTTCACACTATACACTTGGCAAAATAACGCAAGGTAGAAATACTGATTCAGAAAAGCTTAGGCCGAAAAGGATGAAAAAAACGTGCGATTTGCAATAGACGCAGACAAAATGATAATACAAGCTTTGACCTTTTCCAAGGCCAGCAAAACATTGGTCTCTTAAGGAGGAAAAAAAGAGGAGTGCCCTTGTTGCAGCCTGGGTATTTACAAGAGTCATATGATCACAAATGAAGTCCCCCTTGGATCTGTCCTCCAAAGAAATAACACTGATGAAATCCGACTGTGTTGTCACCTGCGTCCGTGGGAAAAATCTACATGTTGAGTAAAAAAAAAAACGGAACAACAAACATGCCACCCGACTAGAGCCAACGCTGTGGAACACACCTGAAAAACTAAGTCAACAGATACACAAAAACAGCCTAAAGTTGCCCACCTCTCTTGTGTCCCTGGCTTAAAATCGATCAGAGAATATCGCATTTCAAGTTTTTTCCTGTTTACACATTTGTGGGATATATCCGATCTGTGCCTCTTGGGATTAAAAAATTAACCATGTAAAGTAAATGCGGCCTTTGTTCCAAGTGATCAGGTTTTCCTTTTTTCTTTTGAGATAAGAGTTTATTGTACTATTGAAGCATATTGTAACTTTCAAAACCCTCCAGAACTTTCTGATTGATTCAACAGTTTAATTAATTTGAATACATGAATGTAGGGCTTCCTACATTTACACATCAGTGACAATCAATATAAAACTTGAGTATGTAAATTACATTTTTTCCACTGGAAAGGTTCTGTGGATGTTATAGTTTCCTCAAAAGATTATTAGTTACATATATATATATAATATAACCAATAATTCATTTTCAAGTATTTAGTCAGCCACCAATTGTGCAAGTTCTCTCACTTAAAAAGATGAGAGAGGCCTGTAATTTTCATTATAGGTACACTATGAGAGACAGAATGAGAAAAAAAAAAATCAGAAAAATTACATTGTCTGATTTTTAAAGAATATATTTGCAAATTATAGTGGAAAATAAGTATTTGGTCACCTACAAAAAAGCAAAATTTCTGGCTCTCACAGACCTGTAACTTCTTCTTTAAGAGGCTCCTCTGTCCTCCACCTGTATTATTGGCACCTGTTTGAACTTGTTATCAGCATAAAAGACACCTGTCCACAACCTTAAACATTCAGACTCCAAACTCTACTGGGGCCAAGACCAAAGAGCTGTCAAAGGACACTAGAAACAAAATTGTAGACCTGCACCAGGCTGGGAAGACCGAATCTGCAATAGGTAAGCAGCTAGGTGTGAAGAAATCAACTGTGGGAGCAGTTATTAGAAAATGGAAGACATACAAGACCACTGATAATCTCCCTCGATCTGGATCTTCACTCAAGATCTCACCCTGTGGGGTCAAAATGATCACAAGAACGGTGAGCAAAAATCCCAGAACCACACGGGGGTGGGGGGGTGTGATCTGCAGAGAGCTGGGACCAAAGTAACAAAGGCTACCATCAGTAACACAGTACACCGCCAGGGACTCAAATCCTGCAGTGCCAGACGTGTCCCCCTGCTTAAAGCTAGTACATGTCTTGGCCCGTCTGAAGCTAGAGAGCATTTGGATGATCCAGATGAAACCAAAATAGAACTTTTTGGTGAAAACTCAACTTGTCGTGTTTGGAGGAGAAAGAATGCTGAGTTGCATCCAAAGAACACCATACCTACTGTGAAGCATGGGGGTGGAAACATCATGCTTTGGGGCAGTTTTTCTGCACAGGGACCAGGACGACTGATCCGAGTAAAGGAAAGAATGAATGGGGCCATGTATTGTGATATTTTGAGTAAAAACCTCCTTCCATCAGCAAGGGCATTGAAGATGAAACGTGGCTGGGTCTTTCAGCATGACAATGATGCCAAACACACTGCCCTGGCAACGAAGAAGTGGCTTCATAAGAAGCATTGCAAGGTCCTGGAGTGGCCTAGCCCGTCTCCAGATCGCAACCCCATAGAAAATCTTTGGAGGGAGTTGAAAATCTGTGTTGCCCAGCGACAGCCCCAAAACATCACTGCTCTAGAGGAGATCTGCATGGAGGAATGGGCCAAACTACCAGCAACAGTGTGTAAAAACCTTTTGGAGACTTACAGAAAACGTTTGACCTCTGTCATTGCCAACAAAGGGTATAACAAAGTATTGAGATTAACTTTTGTAGTTGAAGTGTACCTATGATGAAAATTACAGGCCTCCCTCATCTTTTTAAGTGGGAGAACTTGCACAATTGGTGGCTGACTATATATATATATATATATGTAAGACCGCTGAAATCGCTCAATGGCGGCAGCGAAGAGCGAGTATCTGCGCGTTCGATGTTCTCAGCTGGGCAAAATGGATCTAATTCCAATTCCTCTTTATCTGACTCCATTTTATTATAATTTAGAATTTAGATTAGAATGCCAGTTTGGTTATTTGGTCATTTATGTTTAATAGTTAAACACACATTTAATTATTCCGTTTAACCCTTTGTGGAAAGTACCCATTCATGATCTCATAGAGATCGTTAATAATTCCAGAGTAAGTCAGAATAAATCAAAATGTAACAATTTATTAAATAGTCAGGTATAATTCCAATTACATAATCAATTCAAAGATCCTCAACACATCGAATACTCTTAAGTAAAGAGATGCGTTCCTGACTTTCCATAGGTTACGTAACGTTGGCTGGACACAACGTTACGGGCGAATCTGAATACAAAATTGCGCCCTGACTCTTCTGCTACAGTGCCTTAAGTATTCAAATCTGACAATAACTTCTTTCAAATGGTAACATATGTTAACAAAGGGAATTTACATTGAATCACTCTCTCAGACCTGTATTGACAAGACCAAATGGTTGAGTCACACCTACCATACTATATATGCAACATCTCTTTAAACTCTTAAAACCATTGTTATCTTCTTGAATATTTCTGTGGGGATGAGATATTTGTACCAGTCACACTAAGACATTTCCAATGATATCAAACACATATATATTGTTTAGTATTTGTTCATTTTTAGATCATATAGATTTTTGGGTATATTTTCAATGGTCACAGCCATTAGGAAGTAGGATGGGGGGAGAAATAAATACATGTAAATTAGAGCCATTCTAAGTTGATTCACTCAGTGTGACTTCGTCTGCAAAAGTTTTCTTTGTCCTCAACCAGACAAGCCGGCATCACTTTTTCTAAAGCCTTTCATATATATATATATATATATATATATATATATATATATATATATATATATATATATATATATATATATATATATATATATATATATATATATTAAGATAAAAAGAGCCTGTGTTCTATCAAGTTTTATAATCTTGGACCAAGCAGAAAATATCCCACACAGCCCAAACATGTTAATTTGAAAACTCAACCATTTCTTCCATTACTGTAACAAGTCTCTCAGTACTGCACATCACCAATAATGCTCCAGCTCACCTGCCCTGTCTCTATAAACCCTCCCCTCAGCTGTTTTAATGCTCTGTTGTTTCTTGGTAACGCCAGACGTGTAGGGAAACGCATGATTGAGGTGAGGGGAGGATGCGGACGCTGACTTTTTAATTACCGCTGGGTCTTCTTCAGGCACACCTGCCTCTGACGCACTAGAACCAAACAATGTTCAGGTTAATGTTGCCATATGCTGCAGATATCCACAAGATAACTTTTAATTACTCTTCCACCAGAAACAATTTTGCCGTATTGACTTATGCATGATAAGTGAGAAGAGGATGACGGAAGACAGTAGAAAAAATTGCGAGGCATTGATTGAGTCTGAGGAATAAGAGGCTATAAGTTGTCTGGATGTCATCAGTAATGTGTGGTTGACAGAAATCAAATCTGTGGATTGCACACTGATCGATTTGTCCATGTTCTCAAAACGAAGATACAAATGTATTCTCGGGCCAAACCTCTCTTGTACCTGTCTACCAGGAAATTCAGCATCTCTGAGCTTCTTCAATAAAAAAAGAATTAACTTTTGAGTGAACTGAGAAAGTTTAGCACTCATAAATATTTCTTACTGGCCATGAAACTGTATTTTACATCATTTTTATAAATAAAAAAATTATTTTGACAGTTTAATTATTTATAATTTTTTCTTGCAAATTAGCAAAATCCTTTCAGGCAAGTTCATTTGGCGACCATCTTCATAACGGCCCCTGGCAGCTCTTCCTATGCAAGAAAAATAGACATGCATTATAGACATAGCTCCTATCTACTTAAATGAGGAAAGATAGATTCTTAATGTGGTTTGTTTTAATATTAGTGACAAACAAACCATTGTGTCACTTGCAGCACCATTTTCAAATTTCTATTATTTGTTATGCCATTTTGTTCCTAATATATAAATTTGATGGCTTATTGTGATATTGTGAAGATTCCATATTGTGTTGCAACATGCAGGGAAAAAGGACATCCTAGATCAAATTTAAGTTAGAAGATGCACAAATGTTTTCTCTTAGTGGTTTATATGTTGGTTTAAATAATGTATGTTGCAGTGTATAAAAGGATAGTCCACCCAAAAATGCTCACCATCATGTCACTCCAAACCAATTCTCAACCTCAGATGTCATGGCCACGGATCGTTCGCTGAAGTCGTCATCTGATTGAATTCTCTAGGATTTCCTGGAGATGTGTGTGGCTTTCTTTAACGGTCCACCTGGAAACAAAGCCGTCGTGATTCCAAACTCCCTCGTGGAAGAAGAAAGCTGTCATGTTTACATCAGTGACAATGAGTGCTTATCAGGATCAACTAAACACTGGATTTGAAAAAAATATGTTATGTTTGCCATGCCATTGTGGCAGTAAACTTGCACAACATTCTTGAAATAATAATATATTAGATGCACGACCGTCACTTATTGTATAGAGACATCGACTTTACCTTTTCACACCATGACGTGAACGAAACAAACTGGTTGCTTTACATGTCAGTCAGACTGCTTCTTGGGGAATTTTTGGCAAATGAAAGCTGTGATGTCCAGACCTCTTGTCGTCATTCTGAAGTCTGGCTAGGTGAGACTACTCCAAATCTGTGTTACTTTTTTCTTCTGTGGAACACATGTCAGTTTTTTTTTACAATCAGTCAATGGGATCAGGTGTTGTTTTTGACTTTCAAAATAACTTCCACAAGCAAGTCATTCAGGTTTGGAACGACATAAGGGAATACATTATGAAGAATTTTCGTGAATGGGTGTTATACCTTTAAGATAATGGCCAGCTGTTGAGTTTTATTCATCAAAAAGCCCATATTTACTCACATTTGTCACTTGGCGGGTCTTAATTTTGCACCCTGGCTTCATCATGTGTGCCCTTGGTTCGAGGTTGTGTCTGTCTCGGGTACCAATTTGATTGCCTCTCTGAGAGCAGTAGACACGCGGTTTTGTTGTAAGACTGGAGCTCATTACTCCTGAGACCTCCTGTGACCTGACATTCCTCAGCTGAGTGCCGTCTGCCCTGTTTATACACCTGTGTTCTGTAAATGTCATACTGTTTCTGCCGTTGGTCAGGTGTCATTGCGTAAATGTCTAAAGGAGCGTGGCCTCCCCACTGGTCAGAGCCAACATGTTAGCCTGCCACTGCTGTTTTTTGTTTTGTTTGTTTTTTGGATGTTTTTGACTCATTAAGTCAGAGCTGCAGTCAGAGTTGCCCCGCCATTCACCTAGTCTGGACTGTTTGTGTGAGGAGAGGAAATGCATTAATGTAATATGAATAGGGTTCATGTTTACAGCCTTTTGAAGCAACTCGCCCATTACAGGAGGTTGAGCATCACTGCTCTACACACAGACACACTCGCGCACACATTGGGCTTCCATGTTTTCATAGACATCTCATGGAGTTTTCATGCTTTCCATAGACATCGAAAACCAAAAATTCAGAATGCTCTTGGCTGAAAACAAGTAAATAAATAATCAATTAAACAATTAATTAATCAAACACGTTTAATAATCAACAATCAAATAGCTAAAACTGAGTTGAACAAACATTTAAATTACACATATGGCAGTTTTTGTAATAACTTCTTAATAACAGATTTGTATTTATTACAATTTGTTGGTGAAATATAAATACTTAAATGACAACGAAATGTAATAAAAATTTTATGACAGATTTAGGCTATTCAAACATTAAACAATGAAGACATCACTAACAGGTTAAAATATAATGAACATGCAATACATTGCATATATTTAGCGAAATTATCTTCTCTAGAGTAATTTTTCTAGCTGCACTCTAAAAAATGCTGGGTTGTTTTAACCCAATGTTGGGTCAAATATGGACTAAACCAACAATTGGGTTGTTTTAACCCTGCAGTTGGGTTAAATGTTTGCTTAAAACAACCCAATCGCTGGGTTAAAACAACCCAATCGCTGTCCATGTTTGACCCAACACTGGGTTGTTTTTTACCCAGCATTTTTTAGTGCTATTCATTAGTGTAATAAGGTCAAAATGTATTACTATCCTTGTGGGGACATTTGGTCCTCATAACGGAATAGCAGGACACACACACACACACACAAGATTGTTAATGTACAGCATCTTTGTTTTTAACTGTTTAATTTTTCACAGTTCAATTTTTTCAGTGATTCAATCTGGTTTTCCTTAGAAAGTAAATTCAAAGGGTTTTAAAACTGAAAGTTTTTAATTTTACACTTTGATTTTATGTATATCTTTAAGGTTTGTTTCTTATCTTGTTTTTAACCATATACATTTTCCCATTGATTTAGAATTTAATATTGAATAGAAACCATTTAATATTTCTAAATTATAATTATTTATTTTTTTACTGTATACATTTTAAATTGAGTGTCAACACGATTTTTGTTTGAAAGTGCATGTTTAACTTATTTTATTTTAGTGGTTTGATTTTTGTTTATAGAATATTTTATATTTCATTATTTATTTTTCAATCGTAACATTTTCACTCTGACTTTGTTGTTTATTTTTATATATGAACTTTTTTAACTTAAAATGATTTAATTTAATGGGTTGATTGTACTAGAATAGAATTGAATTGGGAATGGGATGTAACACTTGGTTAATATTGGTTGCTCTCTTTACTATAGGTTTGGAGAGGATGACGGGGATGAAGGAGCCAAGAAGGACAGGAGCTGTGGTCCACAGTACCAGAGCACCACCGTCCGTGTCCTCACACACTTTGAGGCCGAGCCAGAGGAGTGGCAGGGCCAGCCGGACTTCCTCTTGGGCAGTGATTGGCAGGTGGATGTGACGGAGCTGGTGAGGGACTCGTTAAGGGTGGGAGATGAACGCGTGGCTAAGCTATCAGAGGAACAGGTTCTGATCGGTCTGAACGCTGGCACCACCAAAGTTCAGGTGAGAAACACCACCACTTTGGGGCACAATTTTCTTTTTGTACCTACAATATTCTAAGATTAGTGAACGCAATGTGTGGAATATCGAATATCAACCAAACACGTTAAATCATTTAAAAAGATTATTGACACTCCTTTAGTCATCAGTCATGTATAGTCATCTATACATGTTTTTTCTAGTGTTTATCTGTATTTAAATGTCAGAAACATAATAAATAGTATATATAGACTATATGACGAGCACTGAGTGTGAATGCAGAACAAGGACAAGGTCCTCCCCAGTAATTAGAAATGGCCAAATTGTCCAAATCAAAGTAGGCAGGTTTTACGTTCTCTTTTGGGTTTTCACACACAGACGAGTTTGTCAATCTATCATTTAATGCTTTTGCGGAGAGAGACTATTTTTTCCGGTGATCATTGATTGGATCATTGATTAACATTTTAATGATTTTAATGAAGAAGAAAAACTATATGAACCGTTGATACAGTTTACAAATATACTACCACCAGACCACTAGGGAATTTGAATGTTAACAGCAGATCTATGTATTTATTCACTAATACAAAGAATCTAGGGACTAATAATATATTTGATGCAAATATTGCTTGCAAATAGTCCCAAAAGGATTATTTCCCAATCCATTTGGAGGGGGCACAGGGGCACGCCTCTGCCATCACGTACCATAAAATGAAAAATACACTGAAAAAAGTGGCTCTATGCATTACTACAATAATCCAATAATCTTTGGATTTTCAGCATTATTAAAATGTTATCCATGATTCATTTGTTATAGCGTATTATGTAATTTCCTCAACACACCATGACCACAGCTGCCAATGTTGGAGGAACAAAACTGACAGTTACAGCTGACTAAGCCGCAGTTCCCTTGTGTTTATACTGCATGAATAAAATCCGAGGACGTCCTTGTTTTCATTGGAAAAGCCAGGCTGTCATTTGTCAATCTCTCCATGCGGATGAAAGGTGAATCAGTCCAAGTTGTGATGTGACACGTGTACGCTGTCAGACAAGAAATGGACAGCATCTCTCACTCTCCTCTGTCACAGCTTGCGTGCTGTCTATCTGCACATCTCACAGCTCCTGTCACAAGCTATAATCTCCTTTATTAAGACCGACTAATTAAGTGTTGGTCTGTGAAAACCTCACATTTTTTCTCATAGATGTCACCTATGCTTTCACACATTTATACACTTGCTTGGCGAGCATAAAGTGCCATTAGAGTGCTATCTGACAGCAAAAGAAATACGCCAGAGCCATAGTTGGAGAGCTCTTCGATCTGATCCATTTGCTGAAAATTAAAATCAGATAAAAAGCCCAGTAATGGTGGGATGGAATACGTGAAGTCTGAAAACCAGTGCTGCTTTATAGATCGTGATTCCTGAAATCAAAAACCACCACTTAACCACGGCCAAATTACCAATTGTCCACCTTGCTATTAGACTAAACTCACAGTTACAATTCAAAAGGGGCCCATCTGTTTTTGCAGTTCATTAAAACTAAATTGAATGACTAATTAATTGCAATTAGAAGAGGAAAAAAATACACGTTGTTTCAAAAACAGAGCAAAAATTGGTTTCAAAGTAGGCTATTTGGAAGAAAAAGATTTGATGAAGTAGCATAGCAAGCACTAACTTTTATTTTATAGATCTATTTATAAAAAGTGGAGCACTGGGGCAGCATCTTACGCAATATTGGGTAAAGCTAGAGGCTCCCCTTGCTTATTCTTATTTTATGTCTAATTAATAAATCTCTCAATTCAAATGGCAAATTAGGAATGCGCTCGGAATAAGAGCGGAATATAAAAACAGAAAAAGAATAATTTCTCTACCTAAGCATGGCTGCATTTTAGAGTGGAAAAACGGTTTCCTGTGGACTCCCAGAAAGTGTGCCAGTGATGATTAGAAGCAAATGCGGGCCATGCGTGTATGCCGGTGACAGTGGAAGTCCCACTTACAGATCGGATGTAAATGACTTCTGACACTTCATTATAACATAATGAATGTGGAAATATGGAGGTTGGCTGCTCTGCTATTAATTGATCCAGATTAGAAATCTTCTCATCACCTTTCATATCGAAGTCATTTCTATGCCTGTGCATCAGATATTGCCATGTGGCCGAGGGCAGAGAGCTGCCACTTAGATTTTTGAAATTGTACATAGCCTACTCATTTTGTCATGTCACTAAGTTTGTTTGAGAAACCAGGAGAGAGTTTTCAGTTGTTTTACAGTGTTATCAGAAGCATTTCTGTCTACCTTTTTAACAGGTGATGTCTCCATTGTCTGACTCAGTACTGGCTGAGAGGATGATCCGGGTTCTGGATGATAAAGTCAGTATAACAGAGCTTGGTGTGCAGCTGGTCTCTGGCCTTACCCTGAACCTCCAGCTCAGCCCAGGAAGCAACAGGGCCATTGTTGCCACAGCTACCACACAGGAGACCATGCACAATGCTAATCAGGTAGTTTAATTAAACTAAACTATTATATTATTATTTATTGGTTATTATCAATCTTATTATTATTATTAGATTGAACAATACATTTATTGATTATTTCTTGATATTTTATTAATTCATTAATTCATTCATTTAGCTGATCGATTCGTTTCTATTTCTTAATACTGTGTAACTCCATCCTCTGTGAAATCTCATTGGAAATTTCAACTCCATGCAGTTAAATTGAATTCTGGTTTTAAGGTCACAATATTGCATACTTCTATGTCCATTTTTCAGAAATGTAGGGTTGTTTTATCCATGAGCAGGTGCAATCACTGTAATCACTGTCATTATGGACAAAGTTGTTTGACACGGGCCGCATGTTGATGAGGAGCTGTGGTTTGTTAGTGGATCATGCTGATCGGGGCTGCCCACTTATTCTGAGTCATCTCACATTTAAAACCCTTTCTGATTAGGCTGATTTCACTAATCCTTTGCATCGGCAGGGGTTTCCTCTTTCCTCCACATTGATAGACATAAAACGAGCAAATTGGTTGAATCTCCCGCTGATCAGTGCATCTGTTCACTTTGAAATGTGGTTTTGGGGACTTTTGAACCTTCCTGCATTGGAGTTAAAAATCATGTATACTTGATACAAGAAAATTATCATTACCCTAGCATTTATTTCATGTTGTGTTTCTCTTTCAGGAGTCCCTTGTCAGCGCGTGGCTTCAGTTCAGCGATGGCTCCATGACCCCGCTGGACCTCTATAACCCTGCACATTTTATCCTAACAGCCACCTCGCTGGATGACAATGTGGTATTGGTGAGAAAAAGCACCACCTGGAGGTGGCCAGTGGTGGTGGCTAAAGGTGAAGGGCAAGGCATGTTGGTCCGCCTGGAGATGTATGGACCAGAATCGTGCCTAAAAACCAAGCGCCGCACACTTCTGGCTGCAGGCAATGCGAATGTCAATGTGAAGTTCGGCCGTGTCGATGAAACAGGAAACAGTGCAAGCGACAGGAGATACAGGCCCAATGCCCCATACTACGGAGGATCGATCTCAGACATGGAGGCTGGAGTCATGAACCGAGGTGTTACCACCATCAAAACCTCCATTCCAGGGAAAGCTAGTGGTAACAGGCTCTCAGCTGGTGATATTCCGGTTGATTTTTCTGAATTCCCAGCTCAAGCAGACCTTCCACCTGGGCATAACACAGAGGACGACCTGCTGCAGACTCGCCGCGGGCTCACAGATCTGGAAATAGGCATGTACGCCTTGCTTGGTGTCTTCTGCCTTGCCATCTTGGTATTCCTGATCAATTGCGTCTCCTATGCCCTTAAGTATCGCAACAAGCAGCTCCCATTGGAGGGTCAGGAGACCATGTCTCATGCCCATGATTGGGTTTGGTTGGGCCATGATGCAGAGCTATTGGAAAGCCAAGCGGGTTTGTGTCTTGATCAAGAGGAGCTGGGCGGGACCATGGACTCCGGGCTGGGCCTGGAGGAAGGTAGCCAGCTCCTCAATGGCCTTTCCTCTCAGAAGAGTGTGCAAGGCCAGGTCCACAGGTCAGCCTCTGACTCAGCGTGCACTGGAAGAGATCACAAGAGCGAGTCCATAAACTCACCCACTACCAAAAGGAAACGAGTCAAGTTCACCACTTTCAGCCATAGCAAGCCCAGCAATGGCTGCCCATCCATAAGTCCACTTCTAATTGGTCAGAACGACATCAAATGGGTTTGTCCAGACATCGAGCTCGGGGACTCCAAAGAGCTCCGAAATTACATGGAAAGGTTAAACGAAAATGCTACTAAGAACATTGCATAGTGGGCTTGAAGTTATTTATGTATTTTCAGATAAAAGCGTAGCTCACCCATATGCCTTCTGGATAAGGTGGTGGTAGTGTTGGTCGGGTGGGGGGGATATTGGCCTGACTCTACTGCACTCAGACAAACTCACATCTCACCATGAAAAGGCAAGCCATTCATCTGGTCTTGTTTCCATGGCAACTGTCATGAGGGTTCATCATCAGGAAGAAAGGAAAACAGAGATGGTTGTGAAACGGCTGAGAATGTGAGAACATTGGATTATGAGAAATGTTTCAATTGAGATGTCTATATTTTCTTTTTTTTTCGAAGAAGAGGATATTCCATTCTATTTTGAAATATATATTATTTTTTTTGTTTGTTTTTGTTTGTTTTGTTTTTTAAATGTATCACATTAAAGCCTGGTTGGTGGTGGTACCTCTCCGTGAGTGAATATTAAAAAAAAAAAAACACACAAAGAGCTGACATTTAAACATATCAGTGGTGCGTTGGAAACCGAAGCATTTCCATGAGTTGAACATTGACTGGCTCTGTTGATGAGTGAGAACACATTTTGTAGGGTTTTACATATTTTTATACATCTCTATTCCTGTCAGTGTTAGTGTGTCTACTGTATTTCTCAAAAGACTGACTCCCATATGTAAAAGCATGTTAATTCAAAGTATGGATGAAAAAAATGTCTATTTTGGAACTTTTTCCACCAACAGTTTGAATGAACATGTATATACAGAGGAAGACTTCTGGGAAAACAGCAGATAAATGACCATCCGCGTCTCTTTGAGAGCTGTTGAGCAAATTGTATTGTTGTAGGTAGTGTTATCAATATTGTATAATATGTTGTTTACAGTATTAGAATGATAGATGGTATGCACTCCAATTGCTTATGTATGTGTGCTATTGCATTGTTTTTTTTTGTTTTTGTTTTTTTGTTTTTTTTCTTTTCTTTTGTTCCATTCTGCTTAATTTTTCCCCGTACAGTGATTGCAGTATAGAACAAGAAACATCTAACCTATCTAAATGAACGTTCCACTGATAAGCCTAATAATTAGGATAAAGTTAACTGGATCTGATGAGTTTGGGGGTGCAATCCTGAGGTAATGTGATCGATGCAGCGGAGAGAACGTTTATATGTGAATAAATTGATTAGTCAAACACTCAATTTATATTTGCGAACCCTTTCTAACCATCATAAAGGATTTAATCAATACTCAATTACCCTTAACACAATTTATTTCATAAACCATTCTCTAAAATAGTGTGTACCGACGGATTTCTCATCCAGGTGTGTTGGCATGACATTAGATGATCTCAAAAATCAGTCCATCCGGATCATGCAAATGTCTCAAATAATTAGAGTTTAATTAATGCTATAAATTGTATTAATTCATTCTCTCCGCTGTTCCCTGCTTGTCTTGTATTTTATGAAAGGCAAACATATTCTTGAAGACCACAAAGGAATAACTGTACATGAGTTCACGATGGTCTTACACAATGCCGGCGGTCAGTGATCCTATCAAGCCAGTACTCTTGAAAAATGTCCCCATTAAATGTGGTCAGTCTCTGTTTGTTATGTAGCATTTGAATTACTTTTAAGATGCAAAGCTTCTTCTTTCCTTTCTTATTGAATTGTAGTCTGTTTTATGAGCTGTAAAGCACTGCCTATTACCATAAATGACATGAAACCCATTTTTTATTTATGCATTACACCACTAATTTCTATTTGCATATTAAATAAAACCCCACATCCTGCTTTTCCACTTTCTTCCAGTTGATGGCGCTGATTTCTAACCCCAGCTGCCTCAAAAGGGGTCATGCCAGTTTTGATGGTCAGTCTCCAGATAAAGGTTGCATGCTGCAAACTGCTGAAACATACTGTAAGTGGACAAATACAATGTCGCGACTCAACCTTACTGCGTATAATAAATGTTCTCAGAGCAGACTATAATTTTACCCCATTGCACAGCAGTAAACCACAGGCTTTAACGAGAAGTGTGTTGTTGCAGAGTCTGAGCACCATGTATTAATTCAAAGGTTATTGCAGACACAATAGCTCTGGATGTGAGATGTACTCAATTTCTTCGGTCCTGCACATTAAAGGCTCATTAGTGCTAAACTATACAGGCAGGATCCCAATGCTGGATGGTGCTGCTCCCTCCCCTCTGAGACAGGCCAGACTAATTAATGATCAGTGCGGCGAGGCTTTGCTTCATGTTAATGTGACATTACCATGCATCCCTTCGAGCTAAATGATTGTACTCATTTAACTGACAGTGATATGACAATTAACACCTTCTTTATAACATGTGACAAAGAAACATGGCTCTGACCCATCCATCATCACCACGAACGTTTGACCTGCCACATTTTGATGCAGAACGTTTCATAGCTTATTGATATTCCCGGACAAGTCCCGCTCATTTATCTTTCATTATTATAACTAGAACGTAAACAAATTAATGGACGACAATGTCAACACAGCAAAGAGCCATGGGTTCTTCTCCTTTTTTCAAAGGCACGACTTTCAGTGCACAACTATATCCAAGGTGGCGACTGAAACAATACAAGCTCATTAGCGGAAATCATACATGCGTACATGCACGCGCCTAATATCGCTCCCGACGGGGCAAGCCTTTTCGAGATCCAAATTGAGAGGCTGCACACTTTACCCCCAGAGGGATGCTTCTGGAATTGGGTCTGTTTTCTCCTTTTATCTCAGCTGATATTTTGGTATTTGGGTCTCTGTTCTCTGCGTCTCAGAGGAATTACACTCTAAATTAAATCATGACATTAGCTGGTGTCTGTCAGGAGTCTATATTAATATGGCTAATGTCATAAGCTGGTTATTATCTGCATGAAATGTTTCTTTCTTTCCTTTCTTGAGCTCTCCAGATTTAATGAAACAAAGGGTGAGAAACTAACAAGACCTCTCAACCTCTGATTAGCCGAGTTTTCACGATGAACATATTGCTGTAGTCTTTCCTTCTGCTAGTTAACAACGTTGGCGTTGCTGTAAATGTCAACAGAGTTATCAGTTGCAATGTGCCAGCACTGCAACAGATGAAGACGGCCAAACCTTCTGACGTGCAAACAAATAAACTACGTGCTTTCTAAAAATACAGTAATGTAAAATACCCAATATTATTGGGTAACCAGTTTGCTCAGGTCTATAAATGTACAATAAACCTTTAGAGACTATCGTAAATTTCTGTCAGTGCCGATTTATGGACTATCAGTAGTTTTGAGGCTCTGGACATTGTCATATTGGCCACAGATAAGAGTCCATGACATGAACATTGACTTTTACGAGAATTGGCACAACAGTGCATGCTCCATATATTCTGGGTGTTTTGCTGTGTGTTACGTATAGCAACAACAAACCGTCTCTGGCCTGCTTTTATCTGCTGTTCAAAGAGGAGCTTCTCACTGTTTGACTTCTAGTAATGGCGTGACAGGCCATAGTAAAGGAGTTGATAGAAGCAAAGGATGCAGGAGCTGGCATACAGGAGACAAGAGAGTAGGCTTCACACCAAATGTTGCTATTTCACTATTAGAGCTGAACCAATACTACAAGCCATCACTGTCAGCAATATCCTACCAAGATGATAGAACATGGCTTTTATGAAGGGTTTTTTTTTTTTTTTCTGGATAGTTCTTCCAATGTGTTAGGTTGCACAGTGCAATTCCTTCATATCTGTTGAAGCGAAGACATCATTGAAAATGAGCCTGAAAATGTGTGAATGCTGAAAAACAATTAATCAGGGCTGTGCAGTAGGCCTATACCATTTCAGTCATTAATGTGAATAGTGTAAAAATTGAATAGATATCACCATACCGCCCCAGTTAATTGAATACATTAAAACTGCAAAAAAAAATTGTATCACAAGTTTTCTGAAATGTTATGTTTGAATATGCAAATAAGATGTTATCTAATTAAATATGCAGTAATTTTGCATTTATTACTAGAACAAAAATCTGAACATTGGATGAAGTCAGGTTCAAAATTATTTATTTTTGACATTAGAGTCGAAGTGTAGATTTTGGATCTATTTTTATCACTCCATAACTCCAACAAAAACACAACAGACATGAAAAAAGTAGCTACACAGCTAACATACACTGATAAAGCACAAATGCAGACAAAATAAATGAAAAGTACAGTATGCACAGCAAAACAGGTATGGTATACGAGGAAAGCTCCCTGCCAAGGTGGCATGGACACTAGCAGACTATTAAATCAATGATGTCTCTATTCAATGCCTAGAGACCATACATATTTATATTGAGTGTGGGAGGATTGTTTGAATGCACTGTGCATCTGCAATCGAATTATCCGACCATGGAACAAGTCTCCAGTACACACTGTCTGCAGAGCAATTATTTTGAAGGAACATAAATTGTTAGCGCACCTATACGCTGAGGCCTGTGTCAGAAGATGGTGGCTCGGTATTTAATGGACCACACTAACAAATCCGATTATCTGTGTCACTGTTACTCTGCTCCATAACCGTACCTCAGGGCTGGCCAATAAATCACATCACCGTCTTCTGGCAACACAAAGGAGTCCACTTTGAGGAGCTGTAAAAACTGAAGCCATTAGCACTTGACTCGAAGCGCTGTCTTATTTCTTTCTGTCTGCCTCTCATGCAGCGCTGGGTTCTAAATGAAAGCGGCTTTTCAGGAAATGGAGTTTGTAGGTAAGGGTTGAGAGGTTGCCATCAGGAACACATGGGAAAAGGCTGGCAGGTCCATTACTCTGCCAAAGTCAACCTGTCCCGCTGTTAGACGCACTGCTCATGATAGGCGCTCTCAAATAAAAACATTTATTTGTTTCCATGTCAGTGCTCCTCAAAGTGCCGCCGCTTGTCCGCTTGGGAGCAGATACTGAGGTAAATAGCAAGGGTCACTTCCCTGCTGTCTCTTCCGGTGGCTTTGTACAAGTGTAGATGACAAGCAAGCAACTGTAGCCAGGATTAAAGCTTGGATATACACCAAAAAGTGTATAAATATACAACACGATCTCATGACAACGCGTATAAATAGTACGAGTGTGCAATCTCGTAGAATGTGCATGGTACGCCGTTTTTGGCGTGCATATGTTAGGCCTACGCACTTTATGGCGTGTATATGACACGCTTTTGGGTAGGGTGGGGGTGTGGGGGGTTCGTACATATAATACGCCATAAAGTGCGTACCATATGCACGCCAAAATGAGTTTTGGCGTATACATTCTACGAGATTGCACACTCGTACTATTTATACGCATTTTCGTGAGATCGGGCTCAAATATAGGGGAGTCTCACTTTTCACTGCAGTGAATTGTTCACACAGTGAGTCTATTTTTCAAAGTCAATTTATGTATAGACAGATACCTTGAAGACTCAGCTACAAGTTATTGCCCATGACCGCCTGTGACAACGTGCCCCAAATAGTTTCACATGTAGATATGAATCAGTCGAGGCCTTTGAGAAATACAGTCTTGTTGTTTTCACATATGAGCATGACTCGTGTTTCAAAATCCACAGATGAAATATATTTTTCATATGCACTCAATCAAAACTGTATAATTCTGCACAGCATGTCTTCGTCTTATGCTGCGTAACACTGTTTTATGAATGCAGATAATGAGAGAGACCATGACTCTGATATGCAGTGGCAGCTCTGAATTAATCACTTCTCAAGATATCTCACCTCAGTCAAAAAACTTTTTCTCCTCAACCCTTCAGTCTCACTCTAAATCTAAGTCGGGTTTTTTTTCTTTTCTTTTTTTCTTTTTTGTTGTAAAGCCAAGCAAGTCTGAAACTGAGGTATCAAGAGAATCTTAATTCGGAATTAATGCTCCCAAAACCACAAGCCTTCCTTCAGGTTCTCTTGAGGGAAAATCAAACCTTGCATGCAAACCATCCCAATACACAATCCTTCTGTTTTGCTGGTCAAAAATAGTGCTATAATATGTAATATTAGTATGAGATAAGTACATTGAACATTGAATCTACATGCTGCAGCTGAACTGATGTAAAATGATGTAAAACTGCTGGCCTAATCATATAAGCCACCTAGCAACCACACAGAACACCTTAGCAACACCTTGGCAGCCACCCAAAGCACTTAATGTCCTTGTAAAATCAAAATAAAATATGTGTTCTGAGTTTCTCTCACCACAGAAAAATGTGTTATTAACCACCCAGCCAAATTTGGATGAAAAAAAAATAGCTTATCAATATCTTGAAAAAATAAGCAGCATTCTCTGCTCTCAGTGTCTGCTGACAGCGCTGAAAGCACGCCCACTCGCGGGAATCTGCCGTAAGCACACAAGACAACACTTGGTGGGCACGTACTGTCTTCAAGCGCGACGATGGTAAAGGTTTGCGTGGGACTTTTTTCGTCCCGCTCCCGCTATGTTTTATTCCGCACCCACACGCTCCCACTTAAAATTAACTCTGTGTTCACCCGCATACAACTTAGAATGATTATATTCCCTACCTGACCGATCCCGCTAAATTTAGACCTTGTTTAAGAAAGAGAGTGACTAAGATAACAAATATAAAATGTTGTTTACAATAATTTTGTTGTTTTTGTCTTAGCATGATTTTGTCAACACCGTAAAAAAATGTCACAAAGTAGGCTAAATCATTTTTTTACATCCATGCAAGAACAAAATAAACAGCTTGCAAACTGTAGGTTGCAGTAACTAACAGTTCTGACAGTAAATCTCAATCGAGCTGGGGAACTGATGCGAATGTACTCTAGTTATGATAGTGTTCGGGGAGGGGCCAGGCTCAATGGCTCCAGTTCGTCATCGATATCATTTATCATAGTGTTAGTATAGACAGTAAAAGAAAGGGACACGGCGACCCCATAGACTTCAACGGAGATAACTGAAGTCAATTAGAAGCACTCACTGCCTGATGGCTGTTGTCAGACTGAGCTTGATGACGTGAGTAACCCATCTGACAGTTGTAAGTCTTCTAGTAGTTGTGCATAGTGAAATCTGAATCAGTGTTAATTTTGACAGCAAATTTTGATTTAGTTTTAGTCATAGTCTTTTGACTAAAATGCCATTTAGTTTTAGTCTTATTTTAGTCACCTAAATTGCTTTTAGTTTTAGTCTAGTTTTAGTCGACTAAATATCAAAAGATTTTAGTCGACTAAATCTACAGTAGATTTGGTCGACTAAAATCTAATGAGTTTAGTTAAATTGTAATGCATTAATTGAGCATTTAAGCATTACATAACCAGCTGTTACTTGAACTGACATTGTGAAATCATTGTGTTTTTGACATTAAAAATACACGAAAGAGAGCTCAATTCACTTTTTTTGGTTTGTTTAAAAAAAACATCTATATATTTTTTATAACTTTGTATTTCTGTTTTAGTTAGTATATCAGGTTAAACTAAAGCTTCAAGTTTGTTTATTTATTTAAGTAATGGAGAATTATTTTTTTTTAATGGTTTTATGTAACTATTATAACCCTGATCTGAATATGTGTCAAATACTGGTCTTTCCTCCTGACTATGAATTAAATGGGAATGAAATTAAATACAGTTATTATGTAACCAAAAACGAATATATAATGTGTGACTAATATATAATGTGTGATTATAAACAAGCTCGGAATACACCGGGACTCTTATTATGAAACGCCTTATTATTGCAGTTGCAGCTGCTCTTTGAAGTTCAGATGAGGGAGATAAAATATGCATTGTTACAAACGTCTTAAACATATTACAATATAAACATGGTAAAGTAAACATTGTCCTTGTTCATCAGCATTAATTCTTAAACAATTGCCTGATATAAATGTGTTATTCATTGATTGAGCCGCTCTGAAGCGCTGTGTTGGAGATGCGTGAGCCTAGAGAAGCTCAACAGCGCTGTGTTTTCCAGCGTTAGATCCGCACATTACAACCTTAGACTGTATAAGGTTACAACTAAAATGTGCGCATCTGTTATACAGGACATCAGTTCTGACTGGATCTCTTCTCTAATCGTCCCTCCCTGACATTTTCGTTTCGTTATTATACGTTGACGAAAATGACAGTAGATTTTCGTCATAGTTTTTGTCATTCAACACTAGTTTTTATTTAGTGATCGTCTCGTTTTCGTCAGTGAAAAAAGGTCGTTGACGAAAATGATGACGAAAAATATTCTGAAATTAACACTGATCTGAATCACGTTGTTGAAATATTTTGTCCCTTTGCTTTTGGCTCTCTAAAGGTGTCTCCCCATGCTTCTCCCTTGACTTTATCAAACTTTATGCCTCCACGTCGCCGCAAATGCCTCATAGACAGTAAAAGATTGCCTTCGAGCTTCTCCTCCTGTCTATACGGTAATTTCTCTACTATGCGACGAGAGTCACGTGGTTATGACGCAATCGTTAGCCTATTTTTACAAAAACGGCTTCTACAGGGCGACAGTGTAAGATACAAGGTAATGGAGCCTTTTATACATTACCGTGTTTCTTTAGAAATAAACAATGGACAAATGGAGTCTTTAAATGCCTCAGATGTAGTTATTCACTGTCAAAGTGATGCCAAAATAAATGGGAGTCAATGGAATGCTAACAGCAGGTGATGGCTTGGTTAGCAATGGCTGCCCCTATGGAAGGTACGCTTTCCGAGGGCTAGATTACCCCCTTGAGTGTTAGTGGAGGGGCCAGGCTCAATGGCTTCAGTGCGTCATCGATAGTTATGATAGTGTTAGGGGAGGGGCCAGACCCAGGCACTGTCAGAGCCACCAATTTAGCCCCGCCCAAAAAATCCTGAACACAGCAATGGTGAAAAACTGACTCCACAATCCAGTACTACACAATTCAGTCTTTGTAACGTGGTTCAACAATACATTTTGAGCATTTATAATGTGTTTAGAAACAAATCTCAGAATTGCCTTTAACTATTTTAATGGTTAGTTTAACATGGGCAATCTCCACTCACATTTTATTCAGAAAAGGTAAGTCTAGTTTGTTGTCCTTGCTTGAAAAGTCTTGAGTTTTTTTTATCCCAGAGAAAGAGAGATTCTTTGAATTCTTTGAGTGAGTCTTCACATTCTCCAAGAATGTCAGAACATTAGCCAAGGTTTTGTTGTCACTCATGTCAAGCTGTGCATGAGATAATTGCTGTTATTCAGAAAGACACTTCTAAAGGCGCTTTAAGAGAAATCACATGTAAAATGGCATGTTCTCACAGATGAAAATGTTCAGTAAGCCCTCTCTCACACACATACTTGTGTCTTTCTGTAATGGTTTTGGATGTGTTTTGTGTTTCATATCCTCTTAACATTCTGTTCCCCATGTTCCTAGCTGAGTCGAAAATCGCCCCCTTTTTCTCTATGGAACACTATGTGGTGGTGTCCATTTTCTAGTTTTGTCCAAATTGTAGTAATTATACGCTTATTTGTATCACCAGGAGAAAGCTATAAGTAGCATTCCTAATTACTACCATTCATAGCTGTGGAAGCTAAGCTATCAGTTAGCTTGCAGGCTAAAGGAAAAAACACATTTTTAATGACAATTTATAGATTTTGGCTTATATAATGAGATATATGACAATTTAAAAGACATGAATCATCATTAATCTAATTTGTATGGTTTATAAGACATAAATCATAAAAGTATTTGGGGGGAAATAATACATCTGGGAATGTATTATTTTATACAGTATAAATGTATTTTATACCATTATACCATAGCTATACCATTAAAATATTTAGGGTCAGTAAAAAAAAAATTGTAAATGTAAAATTATAAAGAAGCTTTTTTGCTTAATTTAGACTGAATTAAGCTGAAAAAATAGAGTATTGTTATTATTGTATTAAAAACAGTAATATTGTAAAATATTATTGTGTTTTCTGTATTAATCATTTTAAAAATGTGGCTTGTCCGACTTGATGCAGCGATGCGCAAGACCGATCGGCTACTGACTTGAAACAGTGCATGCCGGTGAGAAATTTTGTCCGACTTGTCCTCCTGTATGCCTTTGTGTTAGTCAGATCTCTTCCTTTTGTTTTCTTGCCAAGTTGTGATGCTTATTGTCTTCTTTTCATATTCTTGTTAAAAGCTAGATCCACTTTTTCTCACCATCCCTATGCTACACTTAATTGTCATACACATATTCACGCACAGCACAGCAGAGTGAAACAATGTTCTTATGTCGTTCTGTCACTCATACACACACAAACTTTTCTGCTCATACCAGCAATGTTAACTCCTACAAACTCTCTGACATTCATCATCCTAACACATTTCTCCATCTCCCTCTTACAAACACATACACACAGTGAGGAGCAATATGACATCCATAAAGAGATCAAGATGCCAGCGGCACATGAAAAGTCCAAGCAGCCCTGGAGACGAAAGAGGCCACAGTGACAGCTGTGTGCGCCTTATTCGTCCTCCTCCTCCCCTCTTCCCACCATTAACTCTGAGCTACAGCAGCCTTGCTACAAGTCCCTCTATCATTTCAGCAGGTCTCTTGGTGTATTCTCACGCATTCTGACCCCTAATCCTCTACAGTGAGAATCCAGCATCCGTACGAGAGTGAGGAAGTCCCGGCTTAACCCCAGACAAAGTTTTATCTTTTTAAATCTCGCAGAGGATTTGTGCGTCAATCCTTATATCCTGGGATTTTTCTACTCTCTACTTTTATATACTGTATGTATTCTGTGGTGCGCAGGAGAAAAAGTGTAAAGCATCAAAAGTTTTGTGTGCATTTTGAAGGAGTGTGTGGACTTTTGTCATTGTTATTTTGGTATAATTTATCATTGTAGTTTTTAATTAATGTTTTAAATTAGCTTTTTTTCAGTTTTTGTTGTTATTTTTGTTTTGTGCTTTTGTCATTTGTATTGGTTGGTAAATATATCTATATAGCTTTATTTTAGTTTTAGTAATTTTAGTTTAGTTAAAGCTGCACTATGTAAAAAATTTTCAGTAAAATATCCAAAAGCCACTAGAACCAAAAACCATTTTGTTCAATTGAATACTTACAATATCCCATGTTTCCAACTATTTGTAAGTCATGAGAAATTTTCTATTTTAACCAATGAACCGGGACGTGTGAGGGAGTCGCCTGTCAATAGCATCATATCTGCGTTACCCTCAGTTTCCGGTTTTATTTTGTAGAAATGCTTTACTTTTACTCCAGTGCACAACAAGTTTCATAGCAGCCGCAGAGTGAACGCACAGAATACCGTCATTAGCTAATTTCAACACACTCAAATGTATCTAATATGATAAACAGAGCTGCGTTACCTCATACTCGTGACCAGAAATGGCGCCGGAACCTATGGCATAATAAAAGTCCCGCTGCTCGCAAGGCGTGTGTTGCGTTCACAACATTCGGTCCTGCTATGCTTCATACTATGTCTGATCCTGATTTTTTTCCACCGGCTGTGAGGTGAAGACCACATGTCCCAAAATTCTGCACTCACACTTGGCGTCATCAAACTACGCCTTTGCTTTGAATAGGCGCCCTCTAGCGGATGTACATAGTGCACCTTTAAAGTTGGCTTTTCTTCCCTTTTGTGAAATGGCTTCTCGAATGAGAAAAAAAGTGATCGCCCCCCACACCTGTAAACACATTATCAGAGAAGAAATGTCATTTGCAAGAGGAAGGGGACATTATTGAGATTAATTATTAAAGCACATGAAATAAATAAAAAAATGTGCATAGAATCATTTTATATTTATGAAAAAAAAAACACTGCAATATTCCATAGAATTGTGCATTTTGTTAAACTACCATATGTATGTATATATATATATATATATGGAGGAGGAGAACAAGGCACAGCTGTTAACATCGTGAGCATGCGCAGATGTTCACGCGATTTAATCACAGGGGAGTGGACCATCATCATCATCATTGCAACGCAGGACCATCCAGGCTGTGCTTAGGGTGGGGGCTGGGGTCACCAGCAGTGCAGCCACAGAAATCAGTAAACAGCATGCAATTACCAATCGACACAGACAAGGTAAAAAAATGGCAGATGGCCCCTTAAGTGAGACCAAGCGCTGTTGCGTGAGTGGATTTTTAACTAAAGCTGGATGACTGAAATTAGTTATTTGTATTTTTGCACCGTTTTGAGTCATTTGCGGTTGCAGCCTCGGTCCTCGACTGTCTGCATAAAGCCTCTGTTGTCTAGAAAGCCGAGTAGGACTCAATTAGATACGCAATTTGCAGGCTTCAAGCATAATAGGATAAGCGAGGAGGCCGAATGTACTGGGTGAGGAAAAATGATCAAAAAGGATGAGCTCGCAGTGTGATTTTTAAAATGATTATCCTTTCATAAATCAGCAGAAGACAGTTCGTCCTGTCACCTCGAATTAACAAATAAACCATTTGACCCTTCACTTTATTACAATGAGAGACGAGCAGACACTCGTGATCAATATAGTGCCGAACAAGTCACTCATTTGTTTCTCAGGCAGTTTCAGGACATCGGGCGGCTCCGTCATTCACAACCCAGTCACGTCTTTCCTCCGTGTCCCAAGTAAATGCTGCACTGGAATGTGTGGGAGGAGGGGAGATGGATATTTTTTGAGGATGTTTGTGTGTGCGGTGGAGCAGAGAGATGATGGGTACTGCGCTCCAGACTGTATCGGACAGAGGGCGAGGCAGGGGGTGACCCGGCCTCAGCCCATATCCTGCCGTGGCATTCGAAACAAGAGTACCACTGGTCTATTAAAACAATGTGATGGCTTCTCTGCAGGTTGGCTCTGTTTCCATACAAAGAATATTAATGTATTTTGTGCCCCAGCAAAGCATTGTTGCACGTCGAGGGTTACAAAAGGTCAACTCTGCTGAGGACTAAACGTTCTCTAGACTCTTGGTGGAATCAAATGCTGGCTTGCATTTTGAAATTTAGCACAAAAAAACTCATATATCAAACAAGACTTTTTGGTATTCTTATCCTATGAGATGCAAATGCTGATATCATAAGTATTACGCCTCTAATGCTACATTCCTCCGAGGGATTATTTTAAAACTTTGTCTTTAGCCTTTTGTGCTCGAACAGTATTACTGCGGAGGAAAGCAAATTTGGTAAATGTCACACATTTTCAGTGGCATTTTCCATAATAGCCTGGCAGAAATAAACAAAAGCCGGTAATATAATGAGGTATACAGGTATTCAAGCTGTGTTTGAAAGCCTAACGCTGCCGTTGGGTGCTGCTTACTGGGCCAGTTGCAGTGGCGCTCCCTTGGCTGTGGATTAGAGGAGCAGACGGGAGCTCTCTGGCCTGCACAACTCATTAGGTCAGAGCTAATCCGGCTTTTGCGGTAGGAGACCCTCAGAGTCTGAATGACCCTTTGGAAAGCTGGATGCTGCTGTTCCAGGCACTGCATAAATGGAAGAAAAAAAGAAAAGAAATTGGTGACACGAGCTTGGCTGTATCCAACTGCACAATGCCTCTCAATTAGTGGCCATTAATATGGGTTATTTTAATGACTGAGAGAAATCTTCAGAGCGTAGTATACACAGTTGCGTCCAAATGCCTGAAATCATGTATTTTGCATTTTTATCTTTTTTATTATTATTATTAATCAAAAGTTTTTAGTGTAATTATTTTTCATTGTTTTAATTCATTTAAAAAGCAGCACTCGAGCTACATGAACACATGAAAGTTTGGGTAAAACAACATTTTGATCATTTGATGAGTGAGAAATAGAATTCTAAATAGTTATTTTAAATATATTTAGCTAAATCCTGCTATTGAAGCCAATTTCACCCCAAAGGTAATTATGACTTGTTTCTTGTAAATGTGATTTAATATCTCACATCGTGACTTTAATTACTCGTTTGTTATTTTATCTTGCAATTACCTTTTTTCTCTGTTAGGTGGAAGAGGATTTACATAGTTTATTGTCTAGTTAAAATGAAAAGAAAAACCTACATTTTCAACGTTCTCTCAGATTTTTGGACCCCACTGCACTGTGTAAGGCAGTGAAATAAATACACAATATTTACAAAAAATTCTATCAAATATATTCGAATACAGTAAGACTGATGACCAAATATGAACAAAAGAATCAGTATGGTATAAATATAACTCAATGTTGTACATCAATGTCAGAGAAGAGAAACACATGACAGGACTTTTACTTATGTATTCAATTAAGGCCAAAAGTATATGAAAATATTCAGAAGGATGCTTTTATTCCCATCTTGGAGCTAGTTCAATTTGCAACCTTAACTTCCTCTTATGCAAAAAGACTCCTCAGACACAACTCAATTCTCTCATGCACCCGGTGAGGTTCTCAAAAGTATTTACCTCTGAAATGCAACTAATTTGTAAGCATACCTTTGAGGTTTGACAGCCTATGTTTGCGTGTGTGCCTGTTTGTTTGTTTTTTTGCCTTTATGCTCCCTGTCAGCCACTCTCATGTTTGACAGTGGAGAAAATAACCTAATTACAATGCATCCAGATCATTTAAGCTGCTGCTTCCCTGTGGGACGCCTGCATGCATGAGCTGGTGGAGGTTCCTTCTACAAAGGTGGCTGGTAATGAAGCCAGGGTAGATGCACACAGGGGGAGGTGGCTGTCGTACTGGGTACTAATGCTAATCATCAGCAAGCCTAGCCTGCAGGTAAGACCTTTAGGCCTTTGGAGACATCGACTAGGGAAGGTCTCAGTCGACAAGAATGACATACAGTGCAGTTCCTATCTGCACTTGCTTCGGGATAGACTAGCTTACACCCCAACGTTTGACTGTGGCATATATATGCTGTAACATTTAATGGAGCAAATGCCATATTGCTCATGAGTGAACTGGAGGTGTTATTACTTGACACGTGGCTTTTAGATTTACATTTATTCATTTAGCAAACAGTTTTTGTTCCAAAGCAACTTACAAATGAATGGTATAAAATGTACATGTAATGAATTTATTAAAGATTACATCATAACTTTGTGAGGATAAACATTATGAATCCAGAGTATAAAGGCAGTTCAGAAGTACTATCAGGGATAATTTAGGCAACTGACCTTTATATGATGCTGTACTAATGTCATCTAAAGCAGTAATGTGATTGGCTGGAAGCATATAGTCAAACCCTCTGGATATTTGTCACCATTACACCAATACGATGCATATATAAAAGGTCAAATTTTGGAATAATTACTTAACTATAACTATACATACATATATTTATTATAATTCTTTTTAAATAACTCTTATGCTCACCAAGGTTGCATTTTATATATATGTGTGTGTGTGTGTGTGTGTGTGTGTGTGTGTGTGTGTGTGTGTGTGTGTGTGTTTGTGTGTTTGTGTGTGTGTGTGTGTGTGTGTGTGTGTGTGTGTGTGTGTGTGTGTGTGTGTGTGTGTGTGTGTGTGTGTGTGTGTGTGTCTGTGTGTGTGTAGCTTTAAGTATTCTCCAATCCAGGACAGTATGTACGTCTCAGGAGCCCTTGAACCATACATATAGCTTTAAACCTGATTGAGACACTGTCCATTTTTACTTGACACTTGGGTTAAATAATACCAAAACGTGTCGGGATGACTAAAGCTTTTACTCATGTACATGTTTTTACGACAAAATTAATGGTAGCACTTTATTTTACAGTCCTATTCCCATACATACTACATACTTTTTCAGTAATTACAATAACTGGGTAATAACTATGTACTAACCCTGAACCTACTCCTAAACCTAACCTAACCCCATAGTTACCTTATATTACCCAGTATTTTCTTAGGCAAGTATACTTTAAATATATGTAAGTACAAGTACTGTAAAATAAAGTGCAACCAAAAATTTATTTATACTGACATAAAATTATATTTAAAATTTATATTTTTTTATATAGGTGTTAATGTACTTACATCAAACAATATGTACTATGTGCTTGTGTTGATGTTGTATTATAAAACATCGCTGCTATTGATGTAATAACAGGTCCTACAAAATGTAAGAAAATTCTACACGTCCTATTTTACACGGGTAAGAATAGGACAGGTTTGGTGGTATGGGTCTTCTAGATATGTCCGCCATAATACTCAAACACAGCATCACTAATATTTTAAACATTCCAACTGCTTCATCCACTTGGCTGCTGAATTCATGCCTTTTCACAACAGCAGAAGACTGATTGTTGTAGCCACGCATTTTTGCCTGTTGCATCTGAGTATATAATTTTGCATTCATGGTAATTTGTGTGTGTGAAAGGGAAAGAGGATGAATTTCAAATGAGTTAATGGTCTGAACTACTTCAGAACAAATCATGATTGTACGTCCATAAAGAGAGAGGGAGTGACAAAGACACACAAGATGGTGAAAAGGGACCTAAAAATATAAAAAGAGGGAGAGAAATGGAAAGACAGCTTGAGACCCATTTTCATTTGCATTATAGCATTTGAAAAGTAGAAATCAGCCTATTCGTTCAAAGAATCCAGAGATGTACAGGGCCAAAAACACATTCTGTCATTTAGTAAAAACATATGATGGCTCTCAGATGAAGCACCACTGGGTTCTATTAGGATTGCCGTGACATTTGATTGAACATTATGTGACATATTAAAAGTTGAGTCATTTCATCTTCCATCCAGTTACTGTGTCATATTCAATGCATTTAAATGGTTTATGCATAATAACTATGTAGGAATCTTAAGTGGATCTCGTGCATGACTCCTGATAAAGATGCAAAGGCATCCAGTAGGCATGATGCATTCATTCACCTTGAAATTTTTACATTTAAATTATGCTCATTCATTACATTATGTCTTTCAAACATCTTCAAAAGGCCTACAACTGTCTTAAAGACAAACAGATTTTACCCACAGCATCATAATGCTTTCATTATTCACACACCATCACTGGTTCCTCAAGTGCAAAACCATCCCCATCCTCCACTGCTGTCGCAGAAACTTCCTGCGACAGTTAGACACCTGTCTGTGTGTCCCCAGCAGGTGTCACAACTTCAGATGCCTCAGTCGACAGACCCCCCGCTGCGGCCAACCCAGCACACGGCCTCCTTGATCAGCCAACACAATCCTGTATGTTTCTGACGTCTCCTGGCTCTGCCGCACTGCAGCCTTGTAATGAGAGCCAAATGTGTGAGACTCCAGCCCTGGTGCCTCATTGATTCTCATAGCCTTCCCACCATTGCCCATGCATCCATCTCGTCAACCCCGCTGTCCAGCTTATTTTTCACCAAACACTTCAGACTGATTGCCATCAAGATGTCTTATTTTCACATTTCACATATGCCTGCCAAAGAAGGCCACCAAACTTCTTCACTTGGAGTGCAAGAGAATAACTAGGAATGAAATGGATGATTTTCAAGGCACTGTAAAACTTTTTTTTTTTAATGGATGTGCAGCAAACATATGGCATGTGCACTTGATGTATAGCTTCCCAAAAAGTGACACCAGTCTGAAGTGGTTGTATCTTTGATGCAATGATCAAATATGCAAAACAGGCCGTTCTAATTTAGCTTGATTCTTGAGTGTACTTTTTGAACACCCTCCTAATCAGTGCCGAAAACGCCAATAATTATCTCAACAAGGGAGCAAAGAGCACCAAGGTCAAGCGATTGTGTTTTGAGGGAGCATGTGAGAGTCCTAGAGCAGATGGTAATGTACCAACAATATTTAATCTTGTCAACGAAATTACTGACAAAAATGTTAATATACCTTTTTTTTCATGAGAATGTGTATTTTGCCAATAATTCACTAAATTTAATTCAAACATTCTGCTGATGAAAATGCGATGCACTCTCTCAATTTTGAGTCGTAAGTCTGAGCCATTTGTGGAGAAACGCGTTAAACAAAACAAAACCCGAATTTAGAATTTTTGATTTTTGATAAAAACAAAGTCTCAAATTGAGTTAATGTTCTTAATATAGTGAGATGCTCTAGTTGTCAGTTTAAATGGCAGCACGGATTTATGGCGTCAAAAAACATGAATGAAAATCAAAATATATGTTGGCGGTCCACTGAAAGCTATATTTTACTTGTTTTTTTGGGTTTTTTTTACAAAAACCCATCAATTCGCTTCAGAAGGTTCATTTATTAAGCCCCCCAGAGCCGTATGGATTCCTTTTATAATGGATGAATGCACTTTTTTGGTCTTCAAATTTTGGGCTACCATTCACCGTCATTAAAATGCTTGGAAAAGCCAGGATTGTATTTGTCTGAAAGAAGAATGCTAGGATGGCTTGAGGGTGAGTAAATCATTGGATAAATTTAATTTTTGGGTGAATTTTCCCTTGAAAATCTTTTGAGGTGTTTTGAGATTTCTTTTTTTTTCACAGCCACTATTTAAATCATGCAGTATCTTGACAACTGTTGGGGGTAGAAACAATTCTATTTTTCATTCAGTGCATAATCAAAATGCGTTTCTGGGTCACAACAACAAGGATTGAGCAGGCCAAATATGGGGAGTAAAAAAATTATCACCTCAAGACATTACCAATGATCTAACAATATTTTTTGAATAAGGGACTTTTGGGGACTTGTGGGAAAGTGAATGAACTTTACTCTCAGGTTAATTAACTCTTCCCAGCACAATATATACAGGTCCTTCTCAAAAAATTTGCATATTGTGATAAAAGTTCATTATTTTCGATAATGTAATGATAAAAATTAAACCTTCATATATTTTAGATTTATTGCACACCAACTGAAATATTTCAGGTCTTTTATTGTTTTAATACTGATGATTTTGGCATACAGCTCATGAAAACCCCAAATTCCTATCTAAAAAAATTAGCATATTTCATCCGACCAATAAAAGTAAAGTGTTTTTAATACAAAATAAGTCAACCTTCAAATAATTATGTTCAGTTATGCACTCAATACTTGGTCGGGAATCCTTTTGCAGAAATGACTGCTTCAATGCGGCGTGGCATGGAGGCAATCAGCCTGTGGCACTGCTGAGGTGTTATGGAGGCCCAGGATGCTTCGATAGCGGCCTTAAGCTCATCCAGAGTGTTGGGTCTTGCGTCTCTCAACTTTCTCTTCACAATATCCCACCGATTCTCTATGGGGTTCAGGTCAGGAGAGTTGTCAGGCCATTTGAGCACAGTAATACCATGGTCAGTAAACCATTTACCAGTGGTTTTGGCACTGTGAGCAGGTGCCAGGTCGTGCTAAAAAACAAAATCTTCATCTCCATAAAGCTTTGCAGCAGATGGAAGCATGAAGTGCTCCAAAATCTCCTGATAGCTAGCTGCATTGACCCTGCCCTTGATAAAACACAGTGGACCAACACCAGCAGCTGACATGGCACCACTGCAGACCATCACTGACTGTGGGTACTTGACACAGGACTTCAGGCATTTTGGCATTTCCTTCTCCCTAGTCTTCCTACAGCCTATTCGTTCAGAAATGTCTTTCTGTGTCTTACCCTCTCGCTTGAGGGTGTCAATGATGGCCTTCTGGACAGCAGTCAGGTTGGCAGTCTTACCCATGATTGCGGTTTTGAGTAATGAACCAGGCTGGGAGTTTTTAAAAGCCTCAGGAATCTTTTGCAGGTGTTTAGAGTTAAGTTGATTCAGATGATTATGTTAATAGCTCGTTTAGAGAACCTTTTCATGATATGCTTACTTTTTGAGAATTTTGGGTTTTCATGAGCTGTATGCCAAAATCATCAGTATTAAAACAATAAAAGATCTGAAATATTTCAGTTGGTGTGCAATGAATCTAAATTATATGAAAGTTAAATTATATCATTACATCATGGAAAATAATGAACTTTTATCACAATATGCAAATTTTTTTAGAAGGACCTGTACATTTGAGATATAATAACTACTTGCATCTGCACAAAATGACACAAATGCACAAATTAAGTAAGTGACATGCTAGTCAGAACGTGAAAGTCACATTCTGTAACAAAACTATTAACTACTAAAACACGGAGCATGAATATCATTGGAGAGATCAGGGTGCCAATTGTGTCACCAGCATTTAACTGGCACCTCATTGATTAGCGGCTGACACCGAGCTTCAGTGCAGCACAACGAATGTGTTCTCTGCAGAGTAGCCGGGAGGAATGACAACTGAAAGACAGTCAGTGATCAAGCGCCGCGCTCGAGGCCAAACCCTCCAAACCTTTGACATGGCGGGAGATGGCAATGGGGTTTCAAAGACAAAGGAAGTGACGGCCATCGATTTAGCCATTATGGGATTGGGCCATTCTTAATGTTGTGAAAACGAGGGAATCTTAAGCGTTAAGAGGAGATGCGCTTTTTATGTGGTACTGGAAACAGCTCTAATGGGAAAATCGGTGAACGGATGCATTGCAATAGAAGGGGCATAAATCATCTGCTCAGCTTCACAGACAGACAGTGGCCTCGGGTGTACAGGGCACCAATAGCATTGACAGAGAATGCTTGTGTCATGCTATCTAGAAGTTTAAAGCAGGAGAGAGGTCATCCACACTGACCCTGAGCTAAAGCTACATATCAGTGGGCATTCGCACGGTCATCACCACCACTGGCTCACCCCAAAAAAAAGAACTTACTAAATTCGATTGGAATTTACACAATACAATTCTTGCTCATACAAATGATTCAGGGTTAAAATAGCACTTTATTCTTTTGGTATCGACTAAAATTGCAATTCTATGAAGCTTGATGTATAACAGGAGTCTCATTTTACTGGTTTGATTAACTACTGTAGGCCTTAAACCAGTCAAACTGCCAAATTATTTTGGCAGTTAATGCTTTGGGAAGTTTTTCTTGGAGTGGGCCGGTTTTGGTAAGCTTTTGGGCTGGAAATCGTCGATCAAACGAGGCAACACTAAATGTTCTTGGTAACACTTTATTTAGATAGTCCACTTAAATATAGGCTATTCTACTATCTTCATCTACTAAGTAAGACCTTCGTTCATCTTCGGAATACAAATGAAGATATTTTTATGAAATCAGAGAGCTCTCTGACCCTTCCATAGACAGAAATGTAATTACCACTTTCCAGGTCCAGAAAGTTATTTTTTGTTTTGTTTTTGCGCACAAAAAGTATTCTTGTCGCTTCATAAAATTAAAGTTGAACCACTGTAGTCACATGGAATATTTTAACATTGTATTTCCTATTCTGAATTAAATTGAACGAAGGTCTTACAGATTTAGAATGACATGAGAAATTAATTAATTACAGAATTTTCATTTTTGGGCAAACTAACCCTTTAATATCTGCAACCACTTAATTTTGGTGGTCCCCAAACAAACGTTTGACTAGAAGTAATTTTGCAAGTATAGGTGACATGCAGTCACAAATTAATGAGACTTCATTGACATGTAGCTGCAAAATTACTTATAGTTAGTAGAATGTCTAAAGTAGACCATCAAAATAAAGTGTAATCCACTACTACCTCTTCAGCACGGTAAATAGAAATAATTATAACCACACAAGTGTATAAACAATCAAAATATATCCCAAAATGATCCTCATGATCTGCAGTGTCACTTGTACAGTGGTGCTTTAATAAATAAAACAAAACCTACGATTTCAAAATAAAAGTCATTAACATCATGTTACAACATACTTCTTTGAACTTTATGATTTTTAATTCTCGTAAAAGGCCTATTATGAGATTCTTCTCAAAAGTTACTTTGAAATCTTGTTTTTTTTAAACTCTGTCGTACACTTAAAAACTCTGTAATATACTACAATGAGAAGGAGAGTCTCCCTCATTTGTAACAGTGAGATACAGGACTGTGCACCAAAGGTGGTGAAATCATTTGTGTGATCGATTTGCTGCCACGGCACATTTAGCATGATACAGGAGATGTTTTGCAACCGCCGCCGAATGATTGCACAACGCAAGTTGAAAGAGTTGAATTCTATATAAGTGTTTGTGTCAACACTGGATCCTGTCAACACCTAACTCCCCACCCCCGTCTCTTTTCTGCGGGCCTCCTGTTGTCACAAACATCCTCTCGCAGCAGGCGCTCCCGTTTCATGTGACAGCTCTTTAATACCTGGTTTGATCTGCATAGTCATATCATTACTTCTTCTCCCTGCACGCTTCAAACTACTCACTTCTGAAGCCAGATGAATTATACACACGACACACAGTATATTTAATAATCATTAACAAAAGGGAGGAGTATGAAGACTGATGGAAGAGATGGAATTTTCCTGCGATTTATAAAACATACAAGATCAACAAGATTATTTTATCATCTGGAATGTTGAATCCTTTGGAGACAACAAGCAAATTCATTCTGAGCGAAATGTTGCTAAGCACCTTTAAAGTCAACATGACCTTATTTACTTTATTAATGCATGTTCCTGGGCTTTTTGTAAACAATTCATCTGTGCATGTTATTCCAAAGGGGAAAAAAACTGTTGACTTCATAATCTTTAATCAAAATGTACTTCGCTCTTTTTCTGAAATGGTTTTCCCTTTTCGACAGCGTCACTTAGGTCATGGGCTACTGAATAATAGCAGCCAATAGTTAGACATTGTTTTAAGCACTCCATTCAACATAGATTTACAGGCAATATAAAATACTGGTCAAACGTTTGGATTTATTATGTTCTGCTTGTTTTGTTTTTTTGAAAGAAGTCTCTTTTGCTCACCAAGGCTGCATTTATTTGATAAAAATACAATAAAAATAGTGATATTTAGAATTTTTTTTAATAAAACATATTTTAAAAAAGTAGTTTAGTCCTCTGATTGTAAAGCTGAATTTCCTGGATCGTTACTCCAGTTTTCAGTGTTACATGATCCTTCAGAAATCATTCTAATGGCCAATGAAATCTGTTATTAGAATCCATGTTGAAAATGACTATGATACTATTTTCAGGCTTTTTCAGGATTATATCACGGTTTCCACAAAATATTAAGAAGAACAAAATCTGTTTTTGTACATTATTAACAATAATAGATTTTTGTTGTCCACCAAATCTGCATATTAAAATGATTTCTCAAGTATCATCATTTGACAGGTATATACTGATCAGGCATAACATTGACCCATAGAGGCATGGACTCCACTAGACCCCTGAAGGTGTGCTGTGGTATCTGGCACCAAGATGTTAGCAGCAAATCCTTTAAGTCCTGTAAGCTGAGAGGTGGGGCCTCCATGAATCGGACTTGTTTGTTCAGAACATCCCGCAGATGCTCGATTGGATTGAGATCTGGGGAATTTGGAGGATAAGTCAACACCTCAAACTCGATGATGTCCTCCTCAAACCATTCCTGAACTATTTTTGCTTTAAGGCAGGGTGCATTATTCTGCTGAAAGAGGCCACAGCCACCAGGGAATACCATTTCCATGAAAGGGTGTACATGGTCTGCAACAATGCTTAGGTAGGTGGTACGTGTCAAAGTAACATCCACATGGATGACAGAACCCAAGGTTTCCCAGCAGAACATTGCCTAAAGCATCTCACTGCCTCTGGCAGCTTGCCTTCTTCTCATAATGCAGCCTGGTTCCCTCAGGTCAAGCAACGCACCCGGCCATCCAGGTGATGTAAAAGAAAACGTGATTCATCAGACCAGGCCACCTTCTTCCATGTGCCCACTGTTGGCACTTTTGCCGTTGTACAGGGGTCAGGATGGGCACCCTGACTGGTCTGCGGTTATGCAGCCCCATACACAACAAACTATGATGCACTGTGTATTCTGACACCTTTCTATCAGTACCAGCATTAACTTCTTGAGCAATTTGAGTTACAGTAGCTTGTCTGTTTGACAACACAAGCCAGCCTTTGCTCCCCACGTGCTTTAATGAGCCTTGGCCGCCCTTGACCCTGTCGTCGGTTCACTACTGTTCCTTTCTTGGACCACTTTACTGACCACTGCAAACAGGGAACACCCCACAAGAGCTGCAGTTTTGGAGATGCTCTGACCCAATTATCTAACCATCACAATTTGGCCCTTGTCAAACTCGCTCAAATCCTGCCCATTTTTCCTGCTTCTAACACATGAACTCTGAGGACAAGATTTTCACTTGCTGCCTAATATATGCCACCAATCATTGTTATTCTCTTCACCTGTCAGTGGTCATTATGTTATGCCTGATTGGTGTATATTGTATATCACATTACAGTAGTAAAATGGGCCAAAAAAAAAAAAAACTTTCTTGTGTTTGTCTTCTATTTCAGTTGTATTAGATGCTATTAACAATTTGAATTTACACAGGTTCTGGCTGCTGACATTTCAGAGAAGTATGAGGCACAATTTTAAAACTTTAGTCTAAACATTTTCTGAATAAATTAGCAAAAAACTAAAAGTGTTTCATTTATCCCTGCTCTCTCTTATAGGACACATGAAAAATCACAGAGAAAAAAAAGCAACGCAAAAAGTGTGAAGTTATGTGTCAGAGAGACCAAAAGGGAGCGGGAAGGAGAGGGAACTGCGTGTTTACAACTGGCCTAATGTTAGTTTGAGACAGCATGTGTAGGTCCGCAGTCTGACTCCGGGTGACAGCGCTCAGAAACAGAAGAGAAATAACTGGCTGTCACAGATCAAAGCGATAAGCAGCAGCACTTTCCAGACACAATACAAGAGACGGCCTCCAAACAAACCATTCAAGCTGCTACAGAAAATGTGTCCAAAACATATAGCAACTATTCCAGCTTTTTAATAGTCTTTCACCTTGTTCATTCATTCCCTTAAGGCTTTCGTCTTTTCACAGAACCCTGAGCTATTCTGCCTTAACCCCTCAACCTCCCCAGCTGCTTCTCTTATGTCAAAACAAATTAAAACAGCCAAAGACACAAGCTAATTCTACGTTTCCGACATTGCCTAAAATCAGGCAAATGCAGAAATGAGTTCAAACAAGTCAGAATATTAAGGAAGTGCTTTAATGAATGCATGACATTCTGACACAACCCTTATTTTTCCAATTGTATCTAAAGTGCAGCTTTTCATACTGGATTTGACAAGTTACTACGGTTTTACCTTTTATTGATTCACTTGACTACTAGAGCGAAACAGTGTGTTCCTCTACAAATTTTATCAAATAAAATTTTGCTGCACTATTCACAGAGCTGAAAGCACATTCTGGCAATTACAGAGAATTGGCACCATCAGGCCTCCCGTGGCGTTACTGTAAAAGCGGTACTATAGATATCCAGCCCTTTGCTTTTAATCTTTTCAAGATTTGCAAAATACTGTTTTGAAATTGCTTCTGCTTAAAATTTGCAGCTCCTAAAGCTCAGCCTCCTAAAAACACTAAGTAGAATCTTAAAGAACCAACCGGATGACTCAGCAAAAAGAACTAGATTAAATACGTGTTTGGCTAAATTAATACAGGCTGACTTCATATTCTTTTCAAAAAGCACAGAAATGCTTCATCTGTACTTTCAAGTGAGATTTGTTGAACTTTCAATGCTCTTCTCAGAGTTTGTCTGTAGCTCTGGGGAATACATTTCAAGCCCAACCAGTTCAACAGCCTCTAAATAGCTTCAACAGCAGAGAGCAGATATCTTTTCAAATATTCTAATACTTCAGACAAATTTAATATATCTTTCAGCCAATCATACAGATCACTTCTAGATCTTTTTCTCACCTTAAAACTTCACACAGTCAGCTTATATAGCCTCACTTATTCGACCCAATTATTCTATTCTCCTCAAATAAACACAACGCACAAAACAATCAGGCTAAGAAGAACAATTAAACACTTAAAATGTTATAGTAATATTATTAATACTAAAGTCCTCTAAGGTCATTTTCACTACAATGCATCGATAACTGAGACACAATATGGCTCCAGTTGTGCTTGCATGAAGTTTTTTTTTTCGCCATAGAATTAATAATTTAAAATGGTAATTGACTTTTTTCTTACAGTTCTGACTTTTACTCACAAGTTTATATCACAGTTGTGAGAATTTTTTTTAAAAGATATTTATATTCGCAACTGATGTTTTTCTCACAATTACGAGATTATATCTTTATTTCTTGCAATTTCAAGTTTATAACTCCCAATTCAGATTCACCCTCACCCTCTTTTTCTTCCAATTGCGAGAAAAATAAAAATATAAAAGATAAATTCACAATTGCAAGAGAAAAAAAAGTCACAATTACCTTTTTATTTTTTAATTCTGTGGCGGAAACAAGCTTCCATATAAGTCTGCCGTCTGATACGAGTGAGTGGCTTGATATACAGCATTGCCATGGACAACGGTGAATATTAGGAAATATATCACTGGACAGAGCGCTTCACAATCAGAATCAATCGAGTATTTCTAATTTAATTTTAAATCTTGGGTCTTGGGTCTGGATGTGTTTTTCCCATAAGTATTTATAAAAAAGTCTTTGCTTAAAAGTTAGCCTATAAGCCATGAACCAACCAGCTACAAGGTGAATCACAACAACACAAATTTTTTATGAAGCAGAAAATATTGGGGCGGGGGGGTCAAAAAGACAAAGGTACAAAACTGTACAGCTTTAACTCTAAAGGTGGCGCTGGGGAGGAGGTGGGATTAACGGAGTTCTCATAATTACGCAGCATGCAGATAGCAGCTAGGATACGGTATAAGTAAATCCACATAGATGAGGAAGTACCTCCGATTGGTTGGTGTCGTAGAACTGAAAGAACCAATCAGCGATTAATAGAGTTTCATGACTGAACCTTGTATTTGTCATTGGACAGCATGACAAATTATTCAACATGGCGTACTGTATACATGCAGATTACATTCATACTAGAAATATACTTATTCAAAAGAAGCAGCCTACCTACTTTGGGAAGGCGAAGCCTTCATGGAAGTGGGCAGGCACTTTGCATGCCATGATTTGCATGTTTTGATTCTCTGATTGGTAAAGATTTCTTATCAGAATCATGGGTAATAGTTTTCACAGAGAATTCCTTGTGTTGAACATGATTATTTAGTCAAAATAAATGATGTGGGCTGTTGGCTTCAAAACCATAAACCATAGCCTACCCTTGATTTAACCACAGAGTTGTTTCTGTCACAGTAGGTCTGTCTTTATAGGATTATTGTTAAGAATCAATTATTCTGTGGAGAAAATGAATCGGATTTTACTTCCGGAACTGTTGCACAAAAAAAATTCATGTTCATACAGACGTTTTCAAAACAAAGGGCTTTTCAAATGCACTTCTATGACATCACAGGAACCTAAAATGTTCTGCTATGCCATTGTTGAAACCATTGTTGAAACCTGAATATTTATTTTTAAAGGGTGTAGAGTAGAGCACAACAAAAATCAACAACCTTCTAATTACCAACCCTAATCCACTTCACAACACATTATCGTTTTATCTTTTATGAGAAGCCATGCTATCAAAACGTTTTAATTATAATACTGCTACCATCCATTTTGTGAATGAGCAAAAGAGAAGAATGAAGATGTCTTTATTGCAGAGTAATATTAAAAATCTATTAAAAATCTCTCTTCCTTCTTAGTTTATCATTTACCCGATTCCCTCATCAACTTGTGTTGTGTCTGCTTTGATAAGTTACAGCTCCTCCATAAGGGGATTATGAGTTACTCTCACTCTCAGTGCTTTTGCACTTGTTCATGGGGTCAGGGATGGCTCCAGCACACACTGATGAAGTGTGAAGTGAGGCAGGAATGTTTACAACCACAGTTTTTTTGTTTTGGTCAGTCTTATCGTGCAGTGGTAAAGACAAGCTAACACTGAAAAATTTACATTTATATTTATAATGTTCTATCTTTGACTTGCAATCCACTATACAGTATTCTAAAAAAGAATAAGAATAATAATAATAATAATAAAATAAAAAACATGGTTCTAACATTATCTCAAATAAATCCATAAACTCTTTTACATGTACTTGAAAAAGTGCAGACGCACGGACTAAATATACTGCCATTGACCAGAATTGAATACAAGTGGGAAGTGAAAGGAGCTAAGAGCAGATCCAGTGTGTTTGGCCCACATCGGTAAATGCGGGCAGAGAAGAGGGAGATCCACTAATGCATGTTAATCCAGCAACACAATGACCTCAATCCTGCAAATCTGTCAATAGAATATCCGACGCTACGGATTAGGTGACTGTTGAAATGATAGCGCAGACGTAGCTGTTATTTAAAACATCCTACACACAAATGTGTATTTCTTTGTGCTATGCTTGTCCTATTCATTTTGTAAGATTAAGTAGTTATGAACAAGACGGTCAGAACTGGTGCATTCAAAATATATATATATATATATATATATATTTTTTTATCAAGTTTACCCCTATCAAACACTTTAGTATAGTGCTTCTCAAACTGGTTGTGCTTTATATTTCACACTAGTTAAAATGTATTAATATTTTCATGAGATGAAAAGTAAATATTAAATTGATCTAAATTATCAATTTTTGCCAGCATTCAAAAAGAACTCATTACCTTAGCCCAATTCACAATGGTAAACTTGTAGCAATGTGTTATCTGAGTGATATGCTGTTGTTGTTAACTTAACATTAACAATTTGAGAACAATGTATAACACTAATAATAATTTGCACGATTTGGTTGGAGTCATTGTAATGCTTTTTTCTGTTTGTCAGAACAAAAGTAGCAGACAAGTTGCTTACATCATAGACCGTAAAAAAAAATATGGACGATGCGACTTCATTGGCTTCCGCTGACGAGAGTTGAAGCCTCCGGAGGCCATAGACAGTAACCGGAGGCCCTCACACGGCGCTGACATCTTGGGACAGAGTCTGCGCAGTAGAGCGCAGGAAGTAGAGGCGCGATATTAAAAGCCCGCCCACAATCTCACAGATGCAGTCATGCAGAGAAATTCATTATTGGTGTGAAATAAACAGTTATGGAAATGTAGAAATTAAAGCTAAAGCTCCAATCTCCTTCCGAAAATCCAGAGAAAAGTCAGTTAGTGGCCTCAGTGACAACTTGACTCAGAAAATCCGTCAATCTCAGCTGTCAATCATTATAGGATCAAATAGCCTAACTAATCTAAACTAAAACTAAACTAAACTTTTTTCTTTCTTTTTTTTAACCGAACACTTGAAATGAAACCATCGTGATAAAAACTGCCTAAAATGACAGAAACCAACTTTGGGGAAAAAATTACATGAATGTGAGCGATGAGAGCTCTACTTCGACATGTTCTTATAAGACTATTTAATCGAATTTATTTCTTGTAGGTGTAAGAGATGTAGGTTTTAAATACGTTTTTTTTTTTTTTTTTTTAGTTCATTTTATTACAGCGTGGCGGTTATGCGTGATGCCTATAAATTATTGCAGGACAAATTTAAATATTAATTTAAAAGTATTAATTTTAAAATATTAATTTTATAAGTAGCCTAATCATCATCATCATCATCATCATCATTCAGATCATTGCAGAAGGGGCTTGATTGCTGGGCCTGCATGTGCTATTTGCAGTGTGTTTTTGTATTTGCATGTGTTGTGAACTTTTGCAACAAGTTTTTGTATATGCATGTGCTGTCAAATTGATTAAGATGTTTTCTTTATTTGCTGGTGTTTTTTTTCTATAGCTTGTTTTTTCTTTATTTGCAGCACTTTGAGCTCTCTTGGACACTGTATGGATGGAAAATTCTTAGTTTGGTCATACTTCTGTAACCCTTTTTCATTATTTGAGTGGGTTACAGCCACACATACTCCCCAAAATATTAGATTCATCCGTCCTGATGCACAACCCACAAAAAGATGATAATTCCGATAAACTGCAACTGCACAAATTACTGCAGCTTTAACACTGACATAAAAATATATTTTCCCCCAAAAAAATAAAAAGTTAACATTCAATTTGGCTTGCATTATACTAGGTGCATGTTGTTAAATGCTAATTATGTTTTATGAAAAAAAGTGGTAACACAAAGATAACGTGTTTGGTAGTGTAGTTCAAATGTCACCGTTCACTACTGTGAATAAACTTTTTAGTTAAACTGCTATTTTGGAGATGCTCCCTCTAATCTACAAATCTACAACAGTCCTGAGGTGCAACACAGATTAGCTGGCCTAGTCCAAGCTATTTCTCCACATGCAATGAGGGGAGCGCAATTTCAAGAATTGAAGCAGTGCTCACTTGGAGAGAGATAGCGATTCTTTAGCGACGGAGGGCAATGGTAGTCATTGCAAAGTTGTGGTTGGTGGTATCACAATAAAACAGAGAGGTATGTTTTCAGCAAAGATTTCCTTCTTTTCACTCCAAGCTGTCATTGATGAGCTGAACCACAGCACGGGTCAAAGACTAGATAAAGGCCTTCCAACCAGGAAACAATCAGGAGGCGTGTGGAGCATTATAAGCAGCTGTACTGCTGCAATGATAAAATGGATGAATACACATATTAATACAAAGAGGAACCAGAGCCACTAATGCATCAGCATTATCATGCATAGAGGATGTGATACAATGAGTACAAATCAATGTGTCATTAAAGACAACTACAACAATAGAATTTAGACACTTTATTTAATAAATTCATAAAAGCAGAAAACCAATAGTTAACGCGGAAAACTGGGGCTATGATTTGCAGTGTAGTTAATCTCGGAAGTAAAAATGTAATTTATTATTATTAAATAAGCTCAATATAATACAAGTTTATATTTTTATAATACATTTCAATTATTTAATTAGCTTGTTTAAACACAGTAAGTGATTCACAATATAGAACAAATCTCATAATATATTATCAGCAGTTATATATATATATATATATACTTTTTTTTATATATATTTGTTGTGATCTGTTTCTAATGATTTTAATAATAATACAAATATACAAAAGCAGGAAAGTAAAAACTTTGTGTAAAGTTGCAGAAATATTTACATCAAATACAGAGAAACTTTTCAGACACGCATACACATACACACAGGACCTTATTTGTGAAAAACTATTTCTGTGTTAAATTGTTCATAAAATATTCCTATGTAAACTGTCATATTCAGTTCAATGCAACAATTTATTTAAGAATGGATTTATGGACAATTTACACAGAATGCTCGGTTTCCATGAATGAGGCCAATAGAGCTGTTGTATAAACAACCCGGTGTCACACTTTTGACACTGGTGTAGCCACAGGCCATGGACCTTCTGGAAGAAAGCCTTTGGACGCTGTGGATTCCGGTGTCTGACCAAACACTTCCACTGGGCTACAAAAATGTACATGATTGACTCTTTCTGCCTTACCATTTAACCCACCCTGGTCAATAGCGGCAGCCTGAAAACCAGCAGCCTGAAAACCTCCGGCCGGTTGGCTGGCCCAGCTGAAGGTCTGGCCGCTCTTCTTGAGAGCAGCCAGATGTTTGATGTCTAGAGTAGTGAAGGTTGTGAACTGTACTTGATTCCTTTTGCTTGTGGGAGAATGTAGAGGTTCACTACGAACAGGCCTTGCCAGCAAGGTGGCTGATCTGACAGCCATTGGAGCCATCGGGGCCATCGGATCCCGCCTTGGAGGAAGTGTGTTGGTCCTTCGTCCCAGAGTTGCAGTTCTTTCCTCACCTGCAATGGCTGGGAACTCCCTCGACTGGTTCATCTCAGGGCCTTTGCTATTCTGCATCTGAGCTCTTGGCATCTCCACAGCTGCCTGCATGTCCTGTTTGGAGGTAGTTGCGATCGCCACAGCTCTGCTTTGCTCTGCAGCTGTACCCAGGCGTACCCAGTGATGCCTGTGTTGGGACTGACCCTGGCACTGAAGAGGAGACTTCTTGCTGCGTGATCTTGCACTGTTAGTGGCACAGTGAAGCAAGATGGCAATAACGGCCAAGCAAAAGAGTCCTACCAGTGTGTAGATGCAGACTTCTATGTCTGTGAACATGCTTAACATCTGTATCAGATCGCTCTCCACTAGGGGTGGTTCTGGCTTGGGTTCCTCTGGTGGTAAAGGGAAGTTGGAGTTCTCAAGCAAGTTTCCATATCCATTCTTTATTGGACTTCTGGGGCTTATGGTGGTGACTAGCGCTCTGTCAGCGACGGGCTTGGTAATGAGATTTTTTTCTTTAGTGTTTATTGACTTAATTGTGGATACACCACCTCCTATTGCTTCTTGAAGATTGGATTTGGTTGCTGTTTTGATCTTACTTGTGGTGCTCTCTTGGATAATGGTGTGTTGAAGCATGTCCAGAGGGGATGTAAGGATCAATTTAGAGTTGCCATCTTCATCATTGACACGGTCGCTCTCTTTCATGCCAGTCCCTGCAAGCTGTTCATCCGGCGAGAATTTCACCTTCACCATGCCTCCGCCCACAGCTAGTTTGCTCTTTCGTTTGGATTTCTGGCAGGCCTCGCAGATAGCTAGCTCTGCTCTGAGCAATAAGCCCAGTCCCTCAGCTTCAGCGACCACAACAAATACAGATCCTGGTATCTTCCGCACAGATGCTACCCTTGTGTCCAATGAAGAAATAGTGAGAGAATAACCACTGGGATCGTACAGATCAAGAGGAGTCTGGGAGCCATCACTGAACTTCAGCCAGCAGCCAACCACCGCCTCCTGGTGAATAAAGTTAAAAAATATTACTTAAACATTATTTAAAATTTTAACAGGCTTATCAAAAGTGAAATCATCAAAGCTGGTCAAATAATTTCCTCTTAGCATGACAGCTAGCACAGTATCTCAGATGTATGTCCCATGTTCAGTTCAAATTAAGTAGCCCTTTGGCAGGATGTATGGCCTAAAAACCTCATGCATGGAGGTCATTTTATCCAAATGGATCAATATGTGTTTGTGTTGTGTTCCATTTGTTTAACCACCAGTGCACAGCGTAGAGTATGTACAGCAACAAACTGTGGCACAACAAACTAGAGCTGTTGGCTTATACTAGGTGTCCAAATAGCGGACTGCGGTCCGGTTCAGGATCCCGGCTTGGTTCCAACTGGACTGTGAGACCAAATGACAACTGTAGCAGCATTTTACCATTTCTACAGTTTAAAGTGAGCAGCGCATTAAAACAATGGAACTGTTCACACCACAAGCGCTTAGGGTCGTTTATAGTAATGTTCCATGTGCGTTGCTTCTCTCTCCTACTAAAGATGCTAAAGTGGCACATTAAGAGCTGCAGATGAGGTGGTTATTTTAACAACAGTAGCAGAAACACAATGTGCAGCAAAAACAAAACAAAAATCGCTAAAATGCTCTAGAACGTATATGGTGACCGGGAGCAGACATGTATTTGGTTCACTTAACATATAAACTGGTGGGAATGTGATAATATGTCGTGGCCACTAGATATTCATTTGTGGGAACATTATATATTAAATTGTGGAAACGACAACGATATGTAAAAACTTTATTGGCATGATTGGGCATTTACAGTATTTACAAAATATTCTTTAAGTCACATAATATGAAATGAAAAGCAAAATTAAGCAAATACATAACACTGAATAAAACATTTTACCAATATTATTATTAATAATAATAATATAAATTAATATAAAATAAAAAAATAATCGATCAGTGAATGGCCACGACTTTACATCGTGACTTTACATTGCATGGCCACAACATAATAATGTCGTTACCTCGAGTATGATAAAACTAAGTGAACCAAACACGTCCTCTCCCGGTTACTCTCATCATGAGAAGAAATTTGATAATGTACATTGTTTGTTTGTTTTTAGTAGATACTTATTAAGCATAAAAATGTTCCATCTGAGCTTACCTTTTAATATTCAAAACTATTTGGGCTTAACTGATTAATTTTTATGTTATATTGGAGTGATGGATTCTCACACACCATTGCTATGGCTTTGAGGGCCCAATATGCTCATCTTTGATTACCATTGTGACTGTTTAGTATTTTTCTACTGCTGCCCAGATGGATATTTACAACTATTCCAAAAAAGTATTGTCCAGACCTCTGCTGGAAAGGAAATATAGAGACCGGACCTCTATGAACTTTAATTGAACACCCCTGGCTTATACAGTATAAGCAAATGCCACCACAGACTGTCCTATATTCTGGGGTGAAATACATTATGCATTGCCTGAGGAGCACTGCTTGCAAAGCCCATCACAAGACAAATGAGGCCTCTCGCTGTGTACTAATAGTTAGATATTGATTGGATCATGCTACGCCATTCTGGCACAGACCTGGCACTGGTACAAGCAGTAATATAAAGGAATTTAGAGCATTGTTGAACTCAATGTACTGTTGTTCCTTATGCCTAACACCGTGTCTACACCGGACGTGACTGCTGTTGCAACAGCTAGAAGCTGTCCACACTAGACGTAAAAAAATGACTGTTGCAAATTAATTTATCCATATGTCGTACATCAGTACATCAGAAATAAAACGGAGCATCAGTTTACTGTCTGTAATTTGTGGTGTTGTGCCACATCCAGTGTGGACAACAACACTGATTATAATGGGTTCTATTTGCTTTAGTAGCGTAAACCTGCATCTGGTGTAGACACGGTGTTAATGGTCAGCGCTTATATGCGTGCTGGTACCAGACAGATACTTAAACAACTTAATGGGTTATGTATTTCTATAGTAGCTATGTATTTCAATTTCAAGTTAATATTTGGATTGTACGATATGCTAGTGATAAGATTCATTTCAATGATATGGAAATAAACAATATATTGACAAAAACCCTCTGGTGCTTTTTGAATGTTGGTCAAAAATGACAGATTTGTTAAATTGTTTATGATTATTTCAATTAAATGAATGTACTATATTTTAGTTATAGATATTTATTTAATATTTTATGGTACTAAATTATAATTATTCTGTATTTAAAAAATAAAAAAAACATTTATTCACTTTTTGAGCATACAGACCTGAAAATACCTGAACATAAACTTGAAGTCTTGAATGCATGATGAAAATCTTAGAGAACAGACTTAATTTTTTTTTTAAAGACAATACTTGGCAGATTATTTCTGAAGTGAAAAAAGTTGATTGACAGCCCATGTAGCTACATGAATTACCTGCTTGGGGTAGTGTATGGTCTCCTGTGTGTTTGTCTTGGCAACAATGGCCCTGTTGCTTCCTGGGCTGAGCTGGAGGTTCAAGGAAAATCCAGAGACCAGCTGCACACCAAGCTCTGTTATACTGACTTTATCATCCAGAACCCGGATCATCCTCTCAGCCAGTACTGAGTTAGACAATGGAGACATCACCTGGACAACAGAAACCCAACCCAGCATGGCATTATTTAAAAAAACAAAACAAACAATTCATCTACGAGCTGTCTGTATTGTCACTGATAGTAAACACTTAGTAAACTTAATGAATAATGAGCAAACGCTGACAGCTGCGGGCGGCTCTGTCATTATCACCATTACCTGCACAGTGGTGACTCCCAAAGCCTTGCCTGTCAGCACAGATCCTGCCTGCAGGCGTGCAACGCTCGTATCCCCAACTCTCAGAAAGTAGCGCACCAGCCGCGTCACATCCACCTGCCAGTCAGAGCCAAGGAAGTAAGCAGGAGATGGGCTGCTTGGATCTGGCGAGTCTGCGGTGAAGACTGTAAGCACTCGAATCAAACTGTGCTGATACTGCAGCATGCAGCCTCGGCCCTTCCTCTCATCCTCTTCCTCTGTGTCCCAGCTTACTCTGAGAAACATGAGGAGAAAAGATGAACAACTCTTTTCCTCACCCTCCTGCTCTCAATATATATATATATATATATATTTATTTTTTTTCTTCTGCTATCTGCAATTTGACTCAGCAATCTCTCATCTCTACTTTATAATGAAAGTCTCTGCAATGTCATAAAAAACTGCCAGGATATCTCTGTGGAACACATTCTCTATTCTAACAAGAACACTTCAGAGCAGCTTTAAAGTGGAAAAAGTCCATATGAGGTGGAACATCAAATTTAGAAGTTCTGAGCTAGTTTGTGGAACTAAAAATCACACCGCAATTCAAGAACTCAAAATTCAAGAACTATTCACAATATAAATCGCACATTAAACAAAGACAATAAACAAAATAAGTGTATTACATTTATAAACATTTATTTATTTGTAAAAGTGTAATACTTTGTAAAAGCAGGTTTTTAAGCTTTAAATATCTGAGATCATTCAAAATAGGAAATATACTCATATATACTAATTTATTATTATTTATAAGTAAACTACTTCCTGAATTCCTGACTGTTGAAATACAAATAAATAATATATAATATTCAACAAATTTGTATATTTATTACACTTATTAAATTCTCTGACCCAGATTTAAATACGTTACTTACTAATATTTGTCATTTAGAAGTGCAAAATTGTTATTATACATTTGAATTATTCCCATAATTGCTAAAGGATTATAAAATGGTTAAATGTTGACAAAACTACCAACAATTCAAACCTTACGAAGTTTGTTGAGGCAATGTGTCAGATTGTGTCAATGTGGAATTACACTTGCCTTTTGTTCTCTGTGACAGGAACTCTCCAGCCTTTGATTTGGCTGAGCTCTGGATCGGATATCTCCATCTGCAGGGGGAGTCGAGGCATCCACACGCTCACCTCCAGCTGTGTGCTCAAGTAACTGTAGGTGAAGTTCACCATGGTCCTCACTCTCCCGCGTGTCTCCTTGCCGTTGACATACACAGAATCACACCTCTCAGACACCTGTGTGTGTAAATGGCATTTTAAGTTAATTTGTGTTTAGTGTAGTTTGACAGGCTTCAAAGACATTTCAATAGGTCCATCATGACATATACTGTAGAAGAGGGGTCTCTAATTCAAAACACCTTATCACTGGGGTGCCTTGACCTAAGGTGCTCAATATATTTAGGTTTCAATATTGGCTACACATCACTGGTGCAATCATCTAGCCACAGAGCTTCACCTAAAACTGATACATCAGTGACATGGCTATACGATCCCACAGTGTCTGAAGAACAAACTAACCTAGGGAAGCGAGAGCTCCTTATCATCACAACCAGCCGCATTCAACTTAGTCTCAGTCTTAGACGTCATGCCCACGGGCCATTGGCTGAACGGATGCATATGGAACACTTTTCTGGAAACACTTCAGGAGTTTCGAATTCGTCATCTGATTGGTTTAATTCTACAGGATGTCCTTGCACAATGTACTTGAATGAATAATTTATAGATGCATGGCGGTCTATTATTGCATGGACATCGACTTTACATTTTCATGCCCCTAAACATGACGCAGAACCAAACAAACTGTGATTGGTTGCGTTACATGTCAGTCAAACGCCCTCTTGGGCAGTCCTTGGCCAATGAAAGCTGCAATAGAGTCCAGACCTTCTGCCGTTAGTCTGAAGGTCTGGCTACGCAAGACTACATTCAACTAGAGAACACTACTCCCAGGTTCCTGATTGATTTGGATGCCATTAAAGATTGTAGACCAGCTTGACCACTTTGTGATGCATCCTATAAGATCTGTAAGAACATGTGTCACTGCTTCTGGTGGCCGGGGTTAGAAATTAATCTTCAATAAATCAAATTGGGTTTACATTCACAGGCCTCTTTGTGTTTCTCCACTGGCTGACAGTAGTTTCCTACATCGCTACATACATTTTTGCATGTCAATGTTCCCTCCCAACTTCTACAGTCTGTAAGTCGTGCCTCATAGTACCATTGCAACAAGGTATTAAATCACTTCCTAGAGGAAAAAATCTACCAAAAATTCCCTGAAGCCTCATGACACCATCTAATCATCTAATTTTGGAACTTTGCATTGCAGAACTCACAGAGTCTTATATTACTGGATAAATTATTTATGGTGGAGAATATAATGCCTACTAAAGGAATAAATGTAAATAAATATAAAAAGAAAAAAGATGTTTTATGGTAATGCAGACATGAGCATTGTGCTAATGCATAAGGTAATGGGCCCTGTGTACATTGTTCTGACTCATTAGAAAAATCTATGGGTACTGTTGCTTCACTGTTTCATTCATCTCCAGTACTTCGAAGACTAATTTATAAACCACAGGGCACGTGGTCTGAACTCTGTGCCAGCCATAAAAATCTTTTCAAGACGAAAAAGAGAAACTTCTGCACTTCCCCTTAGTGTTCAAGGCAAGTTCATTTATTCATGTGGTGGGAGCAGTTAAGGTGTGCATGTGTAATAAGGACACACGACAGTGCATGGGTTTGTTTGCATGTGTGCAGTCATTCCTTGTCTGTCTTATACCGATGAATAAGTGAGTCCCTCCATTTATGTTTTAAGGCTTAACCCTGAAAAGACAAGCTCACTGGAGATTCGTTTTTACATCTTCAGAAACTCACAGTGAAAGCGCCAGTGTTTTAGGTGGAAAAACTCCAGAGAATGATCCAGCAATAGTGAAAAGAGCTCAAACTCTTAATAATAAGCATGCAAAAAAGAAGGTTGTTTTCAGGGCACAGATTAAAAAAAGACACTTTCAAAAGGTTTAATGCTAAATTCAAATTATATAAATATGCATATTTAAAATAGTGAATTAATTAGGCTTATCAACTTCCAAAAGACAGGGAATATATTTCTATATCTTTTGTTATTGACGTCAAAGGTCCATTCAAACTCAGTGACACAAGGTCAAAGAGAATACATTAAATATGGGTTCCCTTGTAAAAAGGAAAAACATGTTTTTGTGCTGTGGATTACTGCTTGCTGAGAGAATGAAACCATGAAAAAAGATATTTAGTCTAGTTTTATTCAGCCAAAAGTATGTCATGCTGATGATTCCGTATATTGTTGGGCCTATGCAGATTATGGTAATGTTAATCCATTTCTTTAACTGTAAGGACATTTTTGATAACTTTTTGTGTACAATAAATAATTTTAGTACTGTGTCCAATTTAAGATCTTGGCCCTGAGGCAAAAGCACTTAAGAAGAACTGCCCCAGAGAATGATCCGGCAATAACAAAGGGCTCAAGCACTTCATAATACGCAGAGGGAAAAAGACAGGTGTCTGAAGCACAGATGTGCTTTGGGTAAAAAACACAAGTTCAATGAATGATTTCGGGTCAATGTCTGTCTCCCTCCTGTTTTTCTCTCTTTAGGTGAGGAACTAGGAAGTAGTGGTCATCTAAGCTGACTCCACTGACCCCTCTCTTCTGTGCTCTTCTAGTTCTAATAGACATGTCATTCAGAAGCACAGTAAGGCTGCTAATAGAGAGCACACAGAGTGTGAGATTGCTGAAGCCGTCAATAGTGGCCTGACCTTGACATGCATTACCTTCAGGATATCCTGGTCTGAAGACCTGCAGCGTGAAGAGTTTGTGATGTCTGTGATGGAGCCATCAGCCTCAACTCCCAAAACTTTTACAGGCACAGAAACCCTCTTACCAGTGAGCACAGCCGTGTTGAGGAGCTCCGTATCCTGGAAATGCACAGCAAAGATCACTCAATTAGCACTAAAGACATGCAAAACTAAAAAAAATGTATTTACATGCTCAGAAAAAAAAGGTTAAACAACCTTTTTTATGAAGTATTAGTTGAGTAGGAGTAGACTATTAGGGTTAGTAGAATAAGGGGTTCAGGTTAGTAGAATAAGGGGTTCAGGTTAGTAGAATAAGGGGTTCAGGTTAGTAGAATAAGGGAGGAGAATAAGGGGTTAGGGTTAGTAGAAAAATGGGTTAGGGTTATTAGAATAAGGGGTTAGAGTTAGTAGAATAAGGTGTTTGGGTTAGTAGAATAAGGGGTTAGAGTTAGTAGAATAAGGGGTTAGGGTTAGGGGTTAGAGTTAGTAGAATAAGGGAGCAGAATAAGGGGTTATGGTTAGTAGAAGAAGGGGTTAGGGTTAGTTGAATAAGGGTTAGAGTTAGTAGGATAAGGGGTTAGGGTTAGGGGTTAGGGTTAGTAGAATAAGGGAGCAGAATAAGGGGTTAGGGTTAGTAGAATAAGGGGTTCGGGTTAGTAGAATAAGGGAGTAGAATAAGGGGTTAGGGTTAGTAGAATAAGGGGTTCGGGTTAGTAGAATAAGGGGTTAGCTTTAGGGGTTAGAGTTAGTTGAATAAGGGGTTGGGTTAGGGGTTAGATTTAGTTGAATAAGGGGTTAGGGTTAGGGGTTAGAGTTAGTTGAATAAGGGGTTGGGGTTAGTATAAAGGGGTTTGGGTTAGAAGTTAGAGTTAGTAGAATAAGGGGTTCGGGTTAGTAGAAGAAGGGGTTAGGGTTAGTTGAATAAGGGGTTAGGGTTAGGGGTTAGAGTTAGTAGGATAAGAGGTTCGGGTTAGTAGAATAAGGGGTTAGGGTTAGTAGAATAAGGGGTTAGGGTTAGTAGAATAAGGGGTTCGGGTTAGGGGTTAGAGTTAGTTGAATAAGGGGTTCGGGTTAGGGGTTAGAGTTAGTTGAATAAGGGGTTAGGGTTAGGGGTTAGAGTTAGTTGAATAAGGGGTTAGGGTTAGGGGTTAGAGTTAGTTGAATAAGGGGTTCGGGTTAGTAGAATAAGGGGTTAGGGTTAGGGGTTAGAGTTAGTTGAATAAGGGGTTGGGGTTAGTATAAAGGGGTTTGGGTTAGAAGTTAGAGTTAGTAGAATAAGGGGTTCGGGTTAGTAGAAGAAGGGGTTAGGGTTAGTTGAATAAGGGGTTAGGGTTAGGGGTTAGAGTTAGTTGAAAAAGGGGTTGGGGTTAGTATAAAGGGGTTTGGGTTAGGAGTTAGAGTTAGTAGAATAAGGGGTTCGGGTTAGTAGAATAAGGGAGTAGGATAAGGGGTTAGGGTTAGTAGAACAATGGGTTAGTGTTAGTGGAATAAGGGAGTAGAATAAGGGGTTAGGGTTAGTAGAATAAGGGGTTAGGGTTAGGGGTTAGAGTTAGTAGAATAAGGTGTTCGGGTTAGTAGAATAAGCGGTTAGTATAATAAAGGGTTAGGGATTAGTACAATAAGATAAGTTTGGGTTAGTCAAATAATATGATGTGTACTAATAGTCAGTAGAATGTTGAAAGACCATCAAAGTAAAGTATTAGCAAATATTAAGCAGACAGTCTACTAATACTCTAATAGGATGTAGTTGAAAATGACATGTAGGTACAACGGTACTTATAGTCAACAGAAGCCTAAAGGAGACATTCAAAAAAGTGCTACCCACAGTCGCAAATTTTGCAGAATTGTCATCACAACATGATCTACCATATAGCTGGCTAAAATATGAGGTTTTGTTGAATATGCAAAAATATGTTTAAATAAGAATCTGTGAAAAATTCTGAATTACTGGCAAAACTAGACAGCAAAAACAATCCTATTTGCGTCCAGAATACAACAGCCAAAGACTTTCATCATCCGTGAATATGTATGGCTGTAGGGGTTTAACAGGGAGACCACTTTTCGGAGAATTTTACAGTGTAAACTGATAAACAGCAGACTAATTAAAGTATCTAAAAAAATATCAAAACTAACAAAAATGTTAAATAAACCAGCCTATCACACTAATACATCTCACAGTGTCCCATCCCTAATTAACACTGAAGTATGTACATATGGAAGAAATATGACGCACTGTAAAGAAAAAAAAAATAGGCTAATACTAGGAACAAGCACTCTCATTATCTAATAAGCTTAATCTCCTTTTGATGGCGAGTAAAATCTTAAACGGGTCAAAAATGTCAAGGCAACAATCATGGATCAGACACGCTCTGTCTGAGTTTAATACCCTAATGATTATCTTACAGTGTGCCACTGTGATGACGAACACACTAGGATGATTGGGTTTGAGCGTAGATTTAACTTCTAGACCCAACAGATGTCCACAAGCATCCTCCAAACGCAACACAACAGATGCTGACTGTGATTTGAAAAGTTACAGGCAAAATCCCACACTCTTATGCCGGTGTTATTTCAGAGACAGGGTCATGCTGTGAAATAGACTGTTCCAGTAAACAGATCTGCCAGCTA